>CM063502.1:72209115-72276615 GCA_032207245.1 Pardosa pseudoannulata | reverse complement strand
AGTATTATGATACTAATTTTAATTGCAAGTTTAGTTGACAATGGTGTAAATCCAGAAATATAATTTTATCTGCCTTTAACTTTTAAACATTTATATTCCGATAAAAATTATATTTTTATTGATTATTGATACAGATATTACACTAAACTTTGTTATAGAAAACTAGATTTATGATAACCTAAATCTGGTTTATATTATAGAGTATAGTGCTAATTTTTTTCTGAAAATGATACTCGAATTTATATTTTAAAAGAAAAGAAAAAATTACTTACCTCGAGAAAACTAATGATGATATCGACTATTTATTTCACTACCAATACGCGAAATATTTAATTAAACTATGTATGAATTGAGAGAAATCATTTTAAGCAGATCCTTATAATTTAACTGAAATTTCGAAAGCTTTGTGAGAGACTTACAAGTTATTATAAATTTAATTTCTTTATAATTACATTCTCTGAAATGCTTTAATCTTGGATAACAACTGCATGCATATAAAATGAAAGACCCCGAAAAAAATAATTTTACTTACCGTAAACCATCCAAAGTGTAAATTAAAATTATATCTATTTCGGATTTATATATTTAATATCAAATGAAAAATAATCCCTGCATAAACTCTAAGAAGTAAAAAGCAGTAGCATATAATTGTAATTAAATAGCTTCCCTAAGAAATAACTCTCAATAAATAATATATGATTTTTAAAATATAATCTCTGGTTACTGCATGTTGAAAAGACAAACATTATGTATTTAAAATACCATATGTTAAAATATTTCATGTATCGTATGTAACATTTCTCATAAAATTAAATATTTCCAGAATCATGAGGGATATTTAAAAATACTGTGAAAATGCGATTTCGCATTTTAACTAATTTTCATCTGTGTAATTATGTATAGAAACGCGTAATCAAGTAGTATTAATAATTTCTGTAAAAATCGAGATCATAAACTCTAAATTAAAATTGATGTATTGAAATTTATTAAATTATTAATTTTAAATATGTTGAATTATTAATTTTAAATAAATTGAATTATTAATTTTATATATAATGAATTATACATGCAAATTATTTCATACTGTTTTAACAAAAGTCTTGCTTATACCTTTATAGTATTGTATGTTTATAGTCTTGAAAATTATTTGAATTTGCATTTTCTGTATTTCCCATATGTATTTGCTAATAAATACCAAAACGATTAGATGTGCAGTAATTAAATCTTTTCATTAAAACGTAAAATGCTGCTGAATCTATTTATTTTCATTAATAATTATTTAATGGTAATACACCATAATCTCCCTTTGTAACAAAAACTTAATTGAAAGTAACAGAAAATTGGTTTCCTAATTCAAACTGGCTACAGGAATATTACTTTCCTATCGTTCAATAATGAAGTAATTTGAAAATTTCAACCAGTAATTCTCAAATGTTAACGTGTCATTAAATAAATTTGTCTCTTTGGGATAAGTACAGCTTTATCTGATATTGAAAACTTGAAAGTCAGAAATTGTTTCCCAAGAATTCAAGCAAGCCCTCTAGAGACGGTGAAATTCTATATTCAATCCAACATAATGATATTTCCAGTAACCTATCCATATGCATTCTGCAACTGATTATACCAATAAAAATTAATATAAAAGTAAATAACCAAAATAATATGTTTACCGTTCCTATTTATTTCCAAATTTGTATGTATTTATAATGATATATAATTCATTATGGGTAACTTGCTAATTAAAATTATTTTTTAATTAGCGACTAGTTTTTGCTATACATGTGCATTAAAGTTGGTTTTAACTATTAAAGCATTTTGTCTATTGAATGTTGTTTTATTATTTTCGTTGTTAACTCACAAAAGCATAAAACTACACTAGGTGCTTGGTTATCTTACACCTAAAATAGCTAAAGATTAAATTTTTTCTGATCATCATGACAGTAATATCCTTTAAAAAGCGATATGTGTGTCCTCTTGATTTAAAAGAATTATTGATCAAAATTTATTCATACATTTAAAACATATGCTAATTAAATCAAACTGTTTTATGATTTAAATAATTATGAAACTAATTTCAATAAATTAAAATTGTAGCCTCTCACAAGCTTTCTCAAAAGAGAAAAAATCAGTTCACTAGTTAATTATAATTTTCTGCAATAACATCACCTAAAATAATATGACATGCTTCTTTAAATATGGCGAGTGTCATTTAAATTAAGTCCCCACAAGGTTTAAGAGCTAAACTTTTGTTAACGGCAGCTAAGATTAAATTAAACTTATGATCAGTATTTAAACTTATAATTCTTTGGCACGTGAAAACTATATTTTTGGAAGAGGGCAGTATAAAACTTTGGGAGATTTATATTATATTGCAATACATTAGAATACGTGCCTACACAAACTTACTGATACTGTGGAATTTTTAGTTTGTTTATATTTGAAGTATCACATTTAAAATTTAAAGACTTCTCTTTTACAATAACTTCAGATAACATCTGTAGGAAAAAAAAACCTAATTTTCGCATTATAATTTACATGTCTTCCCTAAATGAAAAACCTTGGAATGTATACTTCTACTAAAAAAAGAGTAAATTAAATAAATCAAAATGCCTTAAATAAATCTAAAATGGGTTACACTACTTAATCATGTAAACGAGTGTGTGAAAAGGTTTGATTTATTTTTAAAAAATTACAGATAGATTAAATTTTTTAAAGGCATCCTGACATAAACGATCTACTTCATTTGCACTTGACATTAATTTATATGTATTTTATATGTATAATTTTTTATATATTTAAGCAATATACTTCTTTTTAATTTAAAATAAAAGGAAAAGAAATGTAACAGATTATTTTTGTGTATCTAACGTTTAATTGCTAAACAATGCTATTTCAATTTTTCAAAGTTTCGCCCTCCGAAGTTTGTTTATTTATTTTAGTTTATGGGTTCATTTCTTACTATTAATTTGCATATTTTAAAAGAGTGTACTGATAATTGTTTACCAAATATACAAATAACTGCTTGGCAAGATTATTTATACTTGCAATTAAGTAAGAAAAATCTCCTTCATATTCTCTGTAAGTTAGATTTGAGAACTAGTGTAAAATTTTAAAACACAAAAATGTGCAATATGATCACAATAAACATGAAAAAATTTAATACCGGTAATGAAATATATAAAACTAATATCTGAACTTAGATTATCCAAATTGGAAAATTAAATATCGCAAGGTTTAACCCAAAATATTAATGAAGTTGTAGATAATGTTGCCTAAAATTTGGAGTCTCGAAAGCTCAGTTCTGTGTTAATTCGAGAAATGTAATTAAGAATTAGAGCTTTTAGAAGTAGGAATTATCGAAATATCAATTTTGGAATAAGTTTAAAGCAAATAGAGCTAATTTTAGAAAATATTCATAATTGATAATGATCACAATAAGAGATAAAACTCCCCAATATAACACTCCCCAAACTAACTAAAGGTAAACTGAAGGATTACACTGTAGTGCGAAGCTTAAGCAACAATGTAAAAATTTAACAGATAGCCATGAAATTGCAGAAAAGGAAGTCTTTAGATCAGTACAAAGAACACGTAACCAGTACAAATGTCATACGTAATCAAATATCATGAACAAAACGTCAGAGGCGGCTTAAGCGTAAGCCAAATAAAAGGAAGGACGGAGAAGCAAATTCAACATATTCGCTGCAAGTCCCAGTGATTGAGTTCGTGAAATATGGCAGAAGAAATCTCCTGGACTACTTCATGGAAGAATGATCGGCAAACTGGAGGAGGGGCATACTGTCACCTGTGTAGCTGCATAGTTCGCAATCAACAAGTCTCATTTCGTGAGCTTGGAAAACCTTCCAAACCACAGGTACAGCTCTTAGAAAAATTGATGGTGGTCATCAGAGGACGAAAACTGCAGGGGATGACCGATATATCATCCTGCAAACGAAAAGAGGCCGACACCAGGAAGCCACCGTCATTGCTCAGGAACTCTGTACAGCTACGGGGAGACAACTCTCGTGTTTACTGTGGCCAGATGCCTTCATAGAAGGGGCCTATTCGCCCATCATCCTCAACGTTGCCTCCCGTTGAAAGCTGACCACCGACTCCACCGTGTACAGTGGTGCAGTGATCACAAAAACTGGGAGTCCTATCCTCTTTACGAATGACAGTCGGTTCAGTACCATAAGCGATTCTCAACATGTTTTGATTTGGAGAGAGGTCGGGACCCGTTTTTATCCCAGCAACATCAAGGAAACACACCGTTACGATGATTCCTGAGTTTATGTTTGGGAAGGCATTATTCTGAAATATCAAATTGAGCTCCACGTTTTCGACAGAGTTTCTGTAACCGGGTATCGCTATTGTTAGGAGGTACTCCTTCCCCATGTGCGTCTGTTCCGAGGTGCCATTGGCCCAGACCTCATTTTTATGGATGACAATGCACGGAGACATAGGACTCTTGTTGTTGAGGAGCTACTGGAAAGTGAAGATATCACTTGAATGGATTGGCCAGTGTACTCCGCTGATTTAAATCCCATCGAACATGTCTGGGATGCTTTAGGGAGACGCATTGCATCACTCTTACATCCTCTGGAGAACACCCAACAACTCAAACAGATGCTGATTGTGAAATGGGCACTATAAGACCAAGAAATGTTGAACCAGCTGGTTCTGAGTATGCGGAGGTGGCATACCATTGGAAATAGAGAAGGGCATATCCCATGTCAAAGAACATGTTCTTGTTGTTCTTCCTCTTGGTAGACAATCATGAGTCACGATACTATGCGTTCAATAAAGTTTGTTTTTCTTTCATTCTATACCGTATGCATTGTATTTCTTTTTCATCTCCGATGCTTTCGTCATCCTTTACGAACATAATATTCTCCCTCCTTTCTGAATTTCATGTCTCTCAGATGATATCTCTTTGAGTTATGGCAAAAAACCATCTGTTGCTTAAGTCTTGCACACCAGTGTAGTTAAACAAAAATGTAAAACTAAATTTATCTATAAATCTGGATTTTGTTTATTACTATATAACTGTCTAATGATATTTGGCATTTTAATATCTATTAAAAAATCAATTATATTATTTTGAATTTATCATGAATACACTGCTCCCCTTATGAACCATCTCATACAATGTATAGTGAAGTGGTTATCGGAAACCTAATCTAGAGATGTGTGAAAAGCTTAAATATCTTCTTGGCAATTTTGTAAAAAGTAACTGTTCAAAAATTTTCGTAATGAACTAATATTTTTTGTACTCGAGTAGTTAAAAATATTATGTAGTTTCAGTGTCTCTTTTCTACCATAAAACGATATACATGACCATGCTCTCGTTTATTTTTAATTTCATACTTCAATTATTATTTTATTATTATTATATTTGCCTTTATTATTATTATATTTGACAGGATTAAAATATCTAAACAAGATTCTGTGGAAACTTCTCTTGGTCGTTTTAGTTATTTTTGTTTGCAAGAAATGTCATTTCTATTAGAGACTAGTAAATCTAATTTTATCGAAATTATTTTAGAGTTTCCAACTCTGTAAAATAAACTAAAACCTCTTAGACTGTATATATATATATATATATATATATATATATATATATATATATATATATATATATATATATATATATATATATATATATATATATATGTGTGTGTGTGTGTGTGTGTGTGTGCATGTATATATATATGAATATATGTATAGATATTTGTGAAAATGTTTTCTTTTTACGTGAAAGGAATTTTTTACTGTAAAAATTCTTTTTGTGCTAAATTTGGTATATTTTAATAATTTATAGAAGTACCGCAATTTTTTTAAAATTAAGATAGATATATAAAGATTTCCTTTTATAAATATAATTAAATGTATTCATAAAATATCTTACAGTTTATTCGATGGAAATTCGCAGTTTTTTTTAATTGGTTATAAACTAAAATCTGGAGAAAATTTCAGTAAATTTTCAATTTAGTTTTTTTTTTATATGCATTTAAAAATATAAATAAAACTTAAAAAGAAGATTGGGCATATGCACATTGCGTAATTATTTATGTAAAATTCATACTTTTAAAGTTACATTTGTTATACGCTTTAAAATTAATATATATTTTTAATATATAGCTTACCTAATATTAAGAAAATAGTTTTAATAATTATTTAATAATGTTATCTTAGTGACTTTTAACATAAAAGATAAGGTAATTAAACGCAAAATGTAAAATAATTAGCATTCAGTACTAAAAATTATTAATTTATTTATTCACAAATTATTCTATTTCTAGTGTGTATTCCGCTAATCAAAATATTTCTCTGTTTTATTTATTAGATAAAAAACAATATTCTTCTTAAAACACAGACATTAGTTAAAAATTAAACATTTTATAGATTCATGAATGTGTATATATGCATATTTCATTAATGCTAAATACATAATTTTATACAACGCTAATGAAGTTAGGTTTTATTTGGCAATTCTAACACATTATTAAATGAATCTGTTTTAAGTATCATAACTTCACTATATGGTTAAAATTTATAAAAAGAAATACTAACATAGACTCGTGACTTTCAACATTAAAATTTCAACATTAAATCTTACGATAGAATAAACTCTCTATTAAGTCATAATTTATAATTAATAAAAAAATTAATATGAATTAAAAGAGATTGAAATATATTATATATTTAGAGTCTAATGAATAAATTATTTTTAAAATTTGTATAATATTACGAAGCCATAACATCTTGTGGTTATACTAACTGATTGATTAAATAGCTAATCACCTGGAAGCATTATCTTATTTAAATAGATTTTCATTTATACCATATTAATGCAATTGCATAAAGATGTCTCAGGTTTTTAAAACAAAATAAAGCCCAGAAAATACCATTATTTCAATATGTGAAGATTCAGATCCCGTCCGGTAAAGAAGATGAAGTAAAGTATTCCTTCAGATCGGTTTCTCCAAAATGTTCCAAATATCCGATATAGGGTTGAAACATGTGATGGCACAATGTTCAAAGTAAGTTGAAGTAATGTCAACCACTCATACCACTCATAATTTAATAAGCTGTTATGAGTGGTTATCATCTATGAGACTTCAAACCTTTCGCATCATAATAGACATATAAATCGCCAATATATTTTAATGGAGACCTCGCGATGAGCTCTCACACCTTCATACTTTATAAACTATTTCCCATTTGAACTTTGCGCACAAAAGTAGATGGGATGATGTTTTCATATAGTTCTCTAAAATCGTTCTTCAATAATAAATTAAACTTGCTGGAATATTTTATGCTTCAACAACACATATATAAAGATTAATGGTTGAAATCCTACCATGTAATTATTTATATCCAAGGTATGGAGAATTGTTTTATACTGTTTACGACAAGTCATTGTCAGAGATCTCTGCATCGCAACAAAACTAATTTCTTCTTCTTTCAGATAATCCATGAGACTATTCCGATCATGGTTTTGATTAATTGCTTCCGTTCTAACTTTGCGTCTTTTCTGCAGAGAGTAGTAAGTTTGTGTCTATTAAACTACTTTTTATTCCCTACCTCTTACGGAATTTCTTTTTGAAATAAAGGCAACATTAAACAGTGAATCCTAAACAAATTAGTTCTCGTGCAGCAAAAACTTGATTCCAAACTGGTAGCAATTTTTTAAAAAATATTTTCAAGCTATTCAAAACTTGTATATATCTTAAAATTTGAAGGGATACAAAACATAATCATAGAGACTGCATGTAAAAACAATAAAATAAAATACTGCTTTTAAGTAGAAATTGAGATATTAATATTATTTTTTATAGTAATAAATATCTAAAAAGTTAAAATTTAATCTGCAGTTACATTAAATAAAATCATGTTTTAAAATATTATTATCGGCATGTTTGTTGCAATAATATAATAATGTTAATTTGACGATAACTATGTTTCTAAGTTTTTACTTTAAAAATATTCATGTAAAATACTTATGTAGAGATTATGCAATTCCTTACGGTACTGAAGCGATGATTGTCAAATTACTAATAACAAATTTCAATCAGTTATTTTTTTTCTTAAATTAAAGAAAAGATTTACAATTTATTCAGTTAACGAATTTTAAACTCTAAACGAGATTCCACCAAAAAAAAACATTTAAAAAAACCCATACATTTAAGTTTACTCAGCTCAGATATTTTGATAACATAGCCTTGTAAACAGAATAAAGCACAACTTTGTTTTATTAATTTTTGTACATATTGACATCTTGTTTTTTAAACATATTTAACAATAATAAATTACTGGACAGACATAATTCGAAATTAAGTATTTTCTATTAACAGTATTGTTATACTCCTAAGGGTGTCAAATACCAAATCTTAAGGAAAATATTTATATAAAATTAAGAAATATATCATTATTTCATGTAATGTAATATATATATTTCATCAATATGTAATGATAATAGTATAGTGCGAGATATTATCAAATTATAATGTTCTTTTTACACCTTAATACTGTGAGAAGTGTATTCGGAGTTAAAAACAGATAAAGCATATCCGAAATTGTGAGTTTACACGTGAGTATCTGGTACAGTAATTTAATAACATATCACCACTTTCGGGAACTCAATGTTAGACAGTTTTTCTATTTATGCTTATACATGGTTAGGGTTTCGAGTAATTCAACTATATTGTATTAAGCATTACTTTAAAATAAGATCACGCCATAAACTTGAATCGATTAAATCATCAAAAAGTATAAAAGGCGTGCGTTATCTAATATCAATCTTTTTTCAAAAATCTACTTACGAATATTTAAGTATATCCGTATAATAACAAATAGGTGAAATAAGTGTATACGTTGTTTAAAGAAAAGGGCTCAATTGTTGTTAAGATTTAGCTTGATTATTTATATATATATATATATATATATATATATATATATATAAATATAATATATATATATATATATATATATATATATATATTATATATAATATATAATATATATAAATATATATATATATATATATATATATATATATATATATATATACATATATATACATATATATATATATACATATATATATATATATATATATATATATATATATATATATATATATATATATATATATATATATATATATATATATATATATATATATATATATATATATATATATATATATATATATACATATATATATATACATATATATATATATATATATATATATATATATATATATATATATATATATATATATATATATATATATATATATATATATATATATATATATATATATATATATATATATATTGTGTGTATATATATGTGTGTGTGTGTGTGTGTGTGTGTACATAATCATGAATATGACAAGTTAAGGAGCAATGATTTCTCGAGACTGTCTTTATTCATGTATATTGCGCAGTTTAACAGTCAACCAGCAAACACTGCGGATGATTCTACGATTTCAAACATGATCAAACATATATATATATATATATATATATATATATATATATATATATATATATATATATATATATATATATATATATATATATATATATATATATATATATATATATATATATATATATATATATATATATGTGCAATCCACGGTAGCTCACTCTGCATAAGATGTTATAAAGTATCTGAATATATATATATTCGGGGATATATATACCGGCTTGAGACCGGAAATATATATATATATATATAATATATATATATATATATATATATATATATATATATATATATATATATATATATATATATATATATATATATATATATATATATATATATCTAAGAGTGTAGATAAAACTACCGGAACCTACTGCTAAGAGCCGACACTAAACGGCTATGAACATCCATGCCAGCAGAGGGTTTCGAGCACTTGATTCTTGGGATCGAAGAATAGAGCTCTATGATTTAGATTAATTTAATTATTTTACACGCTTTTAGTAGTGTATTATAACATTATAAGAAAAATTCTTGAACTCACTGATGTTGAGATACAATAATTAAGATATTATTTAACCATAAAATAGACTGTTGAATGCATATGCATATAATTTTTTCGAAAAATATAAGATCATAAATAGTGTTTAAAGATAATATGTGACAATATTTGATATGTTTAATTTGCTTTTATATCATCTTTAATCATTTTTAATCATCAATTTTTATCATCTTAAGATCTTTAATTTTTAAGTTTTAGTTAAGAAATCTTTTACAGGAGTTTTTAACTGGAAATTAAAAAAATTAATTTTTTGAGAAAATTTGAAATGTATTTTTTCAAATAGATGTGGTATTGTAAATCTAATTACTTGTAGGGATATGTAATAATACGTATTTAAAATCTTATTATTAGACATTGTTTTTGACCCTATAGATAAAATTCTGTCTCCATTGATTGATTTACATAAGTATATAGATAGTAAATACATTTATGCGCTTGTCATAACCTAAAGAGATTTACACTTTTATAGTAAATGTGGTAACAATTTTATGGATATTATATTTCAGATTTTCTGCAGTTATTATAGTTGAATAGTTACAATATTTATTTGTAGAAAATTTATTGAAAAGTTGAAAATGCAGTTATATTATGTTAACTTAGCATTCAAAATTTTATTTATTTCTTTTCCCTAAATGAAGCTTTAGGATTGAAAATAAATACATAATACCAAAGAGATAGTTTGTTGAATGAATATTTATTGAAATATTGTATATGCAGTGATTTTATGTTAGTTAACTTAGCATTCAAAATTTTAATACTTTTTTGTTATCTAAATTAATGTTTAGGATTGAAAATAGATAAATAATATCAGAAAGAAATAAAAATAAAATCAGAAAATAATACTAATTGATTTCAGCTTATATTTGTTGAAGAGTGAATGTAAGTCGTTATTAAAAATGTGTAAATATTTTTACTTAAATTAAATTTTTAAATTAATTTTTTAATATGTTGGAATTTTAAAACCAAATATTTTATCATGCTTTGTCTAAAATTATTTTGTTCAAAGATTCCTCATTTCTGAGATATGCAGCATACGCATTAGTGAAAAGTGGTTTATCTTTCTATACGTATAAAATAATCACTTAAATTTTAATTACTAATATGTTTCCTTTGAAATAATAAACCGAAAACAATGCAAAGAAAATTTAAAGCAATGCTTTGCATAAATTATATCACTAAAGGGTAATTTCGTTTTTTTTTTAAATTAATTTGGTATACAGATTTTACTCTCTTCTTGGGAGTTAAATTGATAGATACATACAAACGAAAATTTAATGAAACAATTCTGTTCTTTTAATTAGAAATAAAATTGTAAGTTTGTTAATGTTCAGTAAATTGCTAGACGGAAAACCCACAAAGTTAAAGGTCAAAGATAAAAGTTTTCACTTAGTCTTTATTTAGGTCATATAGAAGGGCAACTGTTATGTGAACGTGAGTAACATTAAAATTTCATTTTCCTTTCTCGAACACTGCGAATTTTTCTAAGGCCATAAACATCTGGTAAGAAGTTCAGTTCTTTTTAAAAATAAGAGCAAAATGTTTAAACTGTCTAACTGAAAAGAATTGTGGCTGATTTTATTAAAAGTGAATTTTATCAGTGTTACAGTTATGAGAAAACATTGTTTTATAATTGAAGAAGTAAAATATTGTTTTCCCTTATTTCAAATAGTGACTTGAATTACACTTTTTGTACAATTTATGTCTGTGGAACGCCTTCAATAAATAATAAATATTATTAATGCATTAAGGCCTATTAATGCATTTCTTTAATCATTTTTAATCATCAATTTTTATCATCTTAAGATCTTTAATTTTTAAGTTTTAGTTAAGAAATCTTTTACAGGAGTTTTTAACTGGAAATTAAAAAAATTAATTTTTTGAGAAAATTTGAAATGTATTTTTTCAAATAGATGTGGTATTGTAAATCTAATTACTTGTAGGGATATGTAATAATACGTATTTAAAATCTTATTATTAGACATTGTTTTTGACCCTATAGATAAAATTCTGTCTCCATTGATTGATTTACATAAGTATATAGATAGTAAATACATTTATGCGCTTGTCATAACCTAAAGAGATTTACACTTTTATAGTAAATGTGGTAACAATTTTATGGATATTATATTTCAGATTTTCTGCAGTTATTATAGTTGAATAGTTACAATATTTATTTGTAGAAAATTTATTGAAAAGTTGAAAATGCAGTTATATTATGTTAACTTAGCATTCAAAATTTTATTTATTTCTTTTCCCTAAATGAAGCTTTAGGATTGAAAATAAATACATAATACCAAAGAGATAGTTTGTTGAATGAATATTTATTGAAATATTGTATATGCAGTGATTTTATGTTAGTTAACTTAGCATTCAAAATTTTAATACTTTTTTGTTATCTAAATTAATGTTTAGGATTGAAAATAGATAAATAATATCAGAAAGAAATAAAAATAAAATCAGAAAATAATACTAATTGATTTCAGCTTATATTTGTTGAAGAGTGAATGTAAGTCGTTATTAAAAATGTGTAAATATTTTTGCTTAAATTAAATTTTTAAATTAATTTTTTAATATGTTGGAATTTTAAAACCAAATATTTTATCATGCTTTGTCTAAAATTATTTTGTTCAAAGATTCCTCATTTCTGAGATATGCAGCATACGCATAAGTCAAAAGTGGTTTATCTTTCTATACGTATAAAATAATTACTTAAATTTTAATTACTAATATGTTTCCTTTGAAATAATAAACCGAAAATAATGCAAAGAAAATTTAAAGCAATACTTTGCATAAATTATATCACTAAAGGGTAATTTCGTTTTTTTTTTAAATTAATTTGGTATACAGATTTTACTCTCCTCTTAGTTAAATTGATAGATACATACAAACGAAAATTTAATGAAACAATTCTGTTCTTTTAATTAGAAATAAAATTGTAAGTTTGTTAATGTTCAGTAAATTGCTAGACGGAAAACCCACAAAGTTAAAGGTCAAAGATAAAAGTTTTCACTTAGTCTTTATTTAGGTCATATAGAAGGGCAACTGTTATGTGAACGTGAGTAACATTAAAATTTCATTTTCCTTTCTCGAACACTGCGAATTTTTCTAAGGCCATAAACATCTGGTAAGAAGTTCAGTTCTTTTTAAAAATAAGAGCAAAATGTTTAAACTGTCTAACTGAAAAGAATTGTGGCTGATTTTATTAAAAGTGAATTTTATCAGTGTTACAGTTATGAGAAAACATTGTTTTATAATTGAAGAAGTAAAATATTGTTTTCCCTTATTTCAAATAGTGACTTGAATTACACTTTTTGTACAATTTATGTCTGTGGAACGCCTTCAATAAATAATAAATATTATTAATGCATTAAGGCCTAGCCTCTTATTAATGGACAGCTAAAATTTAATATGTAAAATTCATGTATTTTTAACAGAATGAAGTTTTCTTTTTAATGAAGTTGGATGATAATCCTACAATTAATCAATCATATTTTTGTCAGTTTCCACTGCTATTATTTACTATTTTTACATTTATAATTTTGTAGTTGATATATTCTATGTTTTAGAGCATTATATATAAAATTACAGGTCTACCATTGACTGAAATTATTCTCAGCAATAGTTATCTTTATAAAGCTTCTCTGTGGAGTAATATGCTTAGAAAGCTAACAAAGGTGAGTTTTTTTTATATAAATGACATTGGATATTGTTTAAAATGACAGCCTATCACTAATGAGGACATTATCTTATATTTGCAGAAATTTAAATTCCCTATTACTTTTAATTTGATCACTCTATAGTAACTTAGATTTAATACAATCTTTAATAATATTCAGCAAGGCACACTCATAAGAAATTTAAATTTCATATTCCTTTTAATCTGAGAACTCCATAGTAACTTAAATTTAACAAAATCTTTAATAGTATTCAGCAAAGAACAGCCATAAGAAATTTAAATTTTCTATTTCTTTTAATTTGAGTCCTACATAGTAACTTAGATTTAACACAATCTTTAATAATATTCAACAAAGAACACTCATTCTTTAATGCACTAATATTTTATACTCTAAATCCATTAAAAAGATCTTTGATACTCTGTTTCTAAAATAATCAGTCGTACTATATAAATACTCAAGAAGTTTAATATAGGAGACTTTACATGTCTTTGAAGTTTTAAATTTTCTACAATTAATAAATTAAATTCTAATGCATCCCCCTTAGTTATTTCAAACTAAAAGAAAAATTTCATCTTATAAACTAACAGTAAATTGCAAGAACAAATAAAACATATTTCAGGATTTAATATAAAACTAATTATTCTTTAATTAAAAAATATAGAAGAGTAACTGTTATAAAAATTGGAGTAATATTGAAATTTCATTTTCCTTTTCCGAACACTGTTAAATTCACCAAGGCTATAAAATTTTGTATAGGTGTAAATTCTTTCTGAAGATGAGAACATAAATTCTCAACTGTCTCAACTGAAAGAAATGGGGAAGCTTTTATTGACAGTAAATTTTATTTGTGTTATAGTCATGAAAGTGCAATACTTTTTTTACTGTTATATAAAATAAAAAGTATTATTAGGTTTATTTGAAATCATGAATTAATTTATTCTTCTTCATCGATGAAATATTTCTATGTTGATCTCAGCGAAGAAATAAATTTCTTATTAATTTTATGACATAAACCGTTATAATAATATCTTAGCATATCGTTATTCTTTAGTTCCTACGATTAACAAAGTTAAGATGTATTTCAAATAAAATATGCATAAATAACACTGAAATTAAATAATGCATGAGTGGAACTGATTTTAAAAACTAAACAGCTTATATTTCTCTTAGTATTGTGCCTGGAAATAATCACATTTTTATGAATAATTTCTATGCTGAAGTTTATTAAATACGTCCAAATTAACAGTCAAAACGTTTACAATTATTAATTTATGTTAATTTAAATTTTTAATTAATTTTTAATTTTATTTATAATAATTTTATTTACATTTTTATTTACTATATATATATATATATATATATATATATATATATATATATATATATATATATATATTTAATAGTTAATATATATATTGAAAGGACGCTTTGAAGTATGCATAGCAGAATGGTCATCCTACACGTCTTGTTATCAAGAGGACTTGAGTTCAAACTCCGGTAGAGACGATAGAATTTAAAATCCGTATAAATATTTATTTAATTCATTTATGTATGTTCTACTGTATTTCGTGTTCCAGGAGATTCTCGTCTTTTCTTTGGTTTACCAGAAAAGTATTCTGGAATATTCATCATATCTCTGTGTTGCGCAGTAAAACTTTTGTTGTCTTCCCAGCCAGATTTCTGGAACTTTCCCTGGTGCTATAAATGTTCAGTCACAGAGATTTCTGGGTTCAGAGTTGTGCAGAGCTTGCAATTGTAATTCGCTCTTTGAGTTGAGGTAATAAAGTATATTAACTCTACTGCCTGGGTGTTTGTTTTATTGTGTTGCACCTTAAGCTCCTACATGACAATATTTAATTCATTGATTTACTTTTTATTAAATTTATATTTAATTATTAATATACAAATGACGTTTCATATAAACTGAGAAGAAAATCATAAAGAAAGTCAATAATTATCCAGACTTTAAAAATAAATCATTCTTTTTCAAAATACTTTCCTTCAAACGATTTGCAACAGTCCTGTCGTTCAACTCATTTTTTAAAGATGTAGAATTATTTGTTTTCTGAAAGTTGCTTCAAAAGGCGAGCACTACTTTAATAACGCTAGAATCTATATTAAACTTTCTTCCATGGAGATTCTCCTTCAACATCAGAAAAAGCAACAAATCGCAAGGGGTGGTATCTAGACTATAAAATGGTTGTGGCATGATTCAAATATTGCATTTACTAAGGTATTGCTGATCAAAAGTGACAAGCGGGGGAGGTTTAGCATTATATGATATTCAGCTCCCTCTCAGTTCAAAATTCGTTATAGATAAGCATTGTCCGAAAATTTTGAAAACTGAAGCTTAGACATCCCCATTCGTAGTAGTCTTTAGAGACACAGAATTCTGATAGCTAACATCTTGATAATACCCCCCAAAAATAATCATTATGTTCTTCCCAGCAGATTTCGTTTGTATAATCTTTTTTGGGAGAAGTGAAAAAGTATATTCCCATACACTTGGGGACTTAGAAAATAGATCAAAACGATATGCCTGAGTTTCAACACATGTTATTAGTTTTTATTAAATTCGGATCCCTTTGAATCATCTGTTTCTGTTCATAATATTGGTAAATTCTTGTTTGCATTTTTTCTTTAGGAAGATGATGAGGGATCTATTTGGACAAAACATTGTGAATCTGTAAATTGTCGAGTAGAATATAAAATATTGACCTTTTTGTGAGAGTAGTTTTAATGACGCTACTTGTCTTCACTTGATATTCGTAGATCCACAGTCATTATAATCTAATTTCTAATATTTACATCATTCACAGCATTTTATGGTCGTCCACGTTTAGGAGACACTTTTGCAAACAAACTTATTTCTTTAGAATCCGCATGTCATCAAAACACTTGTCTATGCAAACTTATTTATTTAACTTAAATGTTTATGAATTGCCCACACATTAGCAAATTGCATGACATAACACAATTCTATTTTTAAAAAAATAAATAAGAACAGTTCCTTGGTAACCGTGAAACTTGGGAAATAAAATCATTTGCTTCTTTTAAAATATTTATAAACATTCAGTTAACATTTTGAAAAATCATCTGACCTTTTATATTTTGGCTACAAAAATATTTATCTCTTCTTTTTATTGGAATGTTCTTTATACATAATTTATTAATTTTCTTTTTATTTAAATCAGATTTCAGTTCAATATATTTAATTTATTAGTTTATCTTTTTCAGTGTAAAAAAAGTCATTTTTGCATTTTTACAGTTAGAATGTTTTAAATATAATGAAGTAAAATGAAACGCAAACATTACAGAAAGATACATTACAACAACGTTTTGAAATAAAATTCAATTAATTCACTATCCATATTTCAAGAACCATGTGAAATGCTATTCTAAAAGTATGAAACACTGTGCAAATAAAACTGAATCGCTTCTGATTATGTATGTAAATAAAAGAACAGTAAAATCTGCCTAACAAAACTGAGTATGCTTGTTTTGCAATTTACACTTAAATATTTTACTACATTTATTACAGTTTTTTATGTTACGATAATTGATTTTTTACTACAGTTAATTTTTACTACTGTTAGTGTTAGAAACACATCAAAATAAGATGACAATGTATTTCCACAGCAATAAGTCAAAATCTCGGCAAACTAAAGAGTAATTGTCAAAATTTAAATAATCAATTTATTACTATAGAATTTACTATATTAGCGGCATATTCCCAAATCGGAAATTCATCATATTTATCAAAATGCTAAACTGTGAACAAGCAAAAGGTTAAAAAATTTTAAAATTATAATTTTTACAGTCTGGAA
Organism: Pardosa pseudoannulata; assembly: GCA_032207245.1. NCBI lineage: Eukaryota > Metazoa > Arthropoda > Arachnida > Araneae > Lycosidae > Pardosa > Pardosa pseudoannulata. The sequence continues at coordinate 72,259,051 of CM063502.1, read as the reverse complement.
TATTTACTATAGTAGACAATTAGATACATAGAATAAAGTTTTGTAATTGAAAACGAACTGTTATCTACACATTTTTGTATTTTTATAGATTTAGGAACCAAAAATGAAGACTACATATCCTTAAGAGAACAATATATATATATACATAAAATATGTACTGGTTTTTTTTGAAATATCACTTTTTATTGTGTCCAGCCATTTTTTAATAATTATTAGTTTTATATGGTAAAAAGTGAATTAGTCTAAATTTTGTTCATCTTTAGAAATTTTCTTTTTCTACATTCAAAAAGGTTCTGATAGATAATTGAATAAATTACTTTGCTTTAAACTTTAATAAATTTATTACACCTTAAAAGCAAATATCCCTTCAATAAACATTTAATTTGTTGAAAAAGTGCCATTACTACATAAATTTGTTAATTATGAGATATTTTGTATATATACATACATATGCACACTCAAACACACCCACCCACACACCACACAACACACACACACACACACACACACACATATATATATATATATATATATATATATATATATATATATATATATATATATATATATATACACCTGTATAAATCCTTAAAGCTTTTAAAGTAATTGAATTTAAATAAATTTGCTATGAATATATAAACATCATTGAATCCATTAACTCTAAACTAAATTCACGCAAAGATCTTTAGTACAGAGAAAAAGACTAAAATAACCATTACAAGTGTATAATTAGAGAATTTCCAGAGTATCGCAGAAGGTAGCAAGATTCCATTAAGCTGTGACTGTTGCAGCCATATAATGAGCATATGTGTTAGATAAAAGGAAGTAGCAGATTTCAGCCGCTAAAATTAAATTCGAGAAGATATATCACGTATTATTTAGTAAAGAGTACGAAAAATAACTATATGAAAGTATGTAGCACAATAAAGAAAAATAAACAAAATGAATGTATAAATTAGTCTTACATTGAAAAGCATTTTTTTTTGTATGTAAGACTTATTTAACTGATAAACAACTTAGGAAAATTACAAACTATGAAAAATCTTTCAAAATAAATACAACTGAATGAAATAGAAAATGAAAGTTATTTACATTTCCTATTATTCACATTAATTAAATATTTTTGAATTGTAACTTTAGAAGGGAAAGCTTACGGTCATTTTTAACAGTATGCCATAAACTGTTGTCTTATTTTTTAAAGACATTTAGGACTTATCCAAAAATAAAATGTTCTGATCTGCATTTGTACAAGTTCTTAAAATGATATTCTTGTTTTGAAAAAAAAATATATTTAGTTTTATCATTTCAAGTAGCATATTTTTAAAATAACAAAAATACATACTAACTGAGATATATAACTCATTTACACGCTAGAAATTGATTTTTATATGAAAATGAATTTAGTTTTTTCAGTTATTATATCTAAAGCATTACGGGTAGGGGACGTTTTAAATATAAAAGTATAAAAAAAACAATATAAATAGGTGTTAAATAAAAAATAGATTGACACAATATAAAATAAAATATATCGCTAGCTTAATAATACTTGAGTATAGAGAAAAAACTCATTAGTTAAATATGAAATATTAGTTTTTAAATTACATATTTGAAAAGGTATTCTGCGGGTAGATGTATTTGAACATTTTTATATGGTTACTTATTTTATGTTTATAAAAATATAAGCTCAATATAACAAAATAATATAAAATCTGACCATTCTTAAACATATAAGAATTATTTTATACTAAACAAATAACTTTTATTTCAAGATAAATAAAAGGTCTTATGATGAATGGATCTCATCTTCAAAGATACAATACCGCCTTAAATGCTGGAAAATATTTTCCACAAATATTACTGTATAAAATATGTGAAAGTAACGTCTGAAAAATCTTCTTCGGTTTCAATTTTTTTTAATGTAATGAATATAAAGTTTACTTTTAGTAATAACGATGTGTATTGGATCGGAGAATAAAATAAATATTGATATGACAGTTAAATACAGAACGGTCATTTGATAGGATTTCTACGACTAAAACGGGAATTGCAAAGTTGCAAAATAGCAACGATCAACGAAACTAGCTTTGTAAATTTTACTAATGCCAGTTCTCGGACATGTTCTATATGAAGAGTTAATAATATCCGTTAATTGTGAAATTTAAAGCAAAAAAAAAATAATAATCCTGTAAAATTTAAATTGATTGAATAGCAATCCTATTTCGGACAAATATTCCGCATATTTAAGGTATATGTTCTAAAACTGACAAATTAAGAAAAATTCTATCTGAAACTACATTAATTATTTACATTCAGTATTTAGGAAATACTACATATATTAACAAATACAGTGTTTTAATACATAAAAAATGGCTTATAGAGGTTTACTGAATATTTTTAGCTACTTTTATTTATAAATTCTCTATTCCTTCAAATTAGTTAAATGGTATTTTAGAGAAAAAATGTTTCAGATTCAATTTAATAAAAGATATTTACTCATGCATATGCATAATTACTAGATAAGTTTAATACATAAAAAATGGCTTATAGAGGTTTACTGAATATTTTTAGCTACTTTTATTTATAAATTCTCTATTCCTTCAAATTAGTTAAATGGTATTTTAGAGAAAAAATGTTTCAGATTCAATTTAATAAAAGATATTTACTCATGCATATGCATAATTACTGTTTTCCCTATGTAAAATGATGCCGATAAGATAAAAAGCATGGTCACTTTCTACGATAAGTAATAGACTTTAATATCCAACAAAACATGAATAAAACATATATTAGTTACGATATATAATAAAATACATATTCTCTGGGGCAGCATTCGGTCAGGAGCATATTTTCTATATTATTAACGAATAAAAATCAGCCATTTAAAGGCATACAATACGATTTATGAATAGTTAATTATTATTAAATAAATTTTTTTATAAGTAACAACAAGAACCCTTTAATTTTACATGTATCATAACGTAGAATATATATATATGTATATATATTATATATATATATATATGTATATATATATATATATATATATATATATATATATATATATATATATATATATATATATATATATATATATATATATATATATATATATATATATATATATATATATATATATATATATATATATATATATATATATATATATATATATATATATATATATATATATATATATATATATATATATATATATATATATATATATATATATATATATATATATATATATATATATATATATATATATTTATATATATATATATATATTATATATATATATATATATATATATATATATATATATATATATATATATATATATATATATATATATATATATATGTATATATATATATATATATATATATATATATATATATATATATATATATATATATATATATATATATATATATATATATATATATATATATATATATATATATATATGTATATATATATATATATATATATATATATATATATATATATTTATATATATATATATATATATATATATATATATATATATATATATATATATATATATATATATATATATATATATATATATATATATATATATATATATATATATATATATATATATGTATATATATATATATGTATATATATATATATATATATATATGTATATATATATATATATATATATATATATATATATATATATATATATATATATATATATATATATATATATATATATATATATATATATATATATATATATATATATATATATATATATATATATATATATATATATATATATATATATATATATATATATATATATATATATATATATATATATATATATATATGGGGGGGTGGGGAGGGGTGTAATATTAGAATACCTTATTTACATATTTTAATATTAATTTAATAACTTCTGTTCATAAATTACGTTTGGGTTTGCACGGTAATTCTGATTTTTCCCTCGAGGCACGTTATAGACTTAATTCAGACTCTGTCTGTACTTCTTTAGCCATTAGTAAACGCGTTCTCTTTAAACATGAGTATTAATTGTATGAGTAGTAATTTTTATCATGGGAACAAATGTGTTTAGGGATTATTCATAGCCTTTTTACTTGAGAAATCCCTACTTTAAAAGCGCGTGTGCACGATGTTCAAAAAGTTTTGGACTGTTGTATTGATTTGATGTATCGTCACCAGAAATAAAATGTGTTGTGCTTTTGGATGAATCTTGCTCATATTTCATGTATACATAAGTATAAAAATAACATTTCACTTCATGGGTGAACGTGCATCAAGCATGGTATATCGAATTATGCTGATCTAAATAAAACTGTTAAATTATTGATTTTGTAATGAACATACGTATGGTAATAATGTCTTTATATCACACATATATACTAACATTTATTTGTGATTTTCTAATACTTTATATATTTTAACTCTATACTAGAATCAGTGAAATATTTATTTTAAGTTTATACTATAATAAAAATACATAATTTTGATTTTCAATGCTTTAAGCGCATGTAGATCAAAACTGTTTAATCGTTTGAGAACATTTTTTTAGGATATATGAATAGTAATAGTAGAGCCTCGAAAGCAGAAAGCTAAAGAGCCTGTATTTGTATTAAAAAAGGCTTAATAGGAAAAAGTAAATTTTTCCTACATACTCCGGATAAAAAGTGAATGTTTTTTAAATGTATCATTATATGGGAATAAATAGTTATATCGTTTAGTGACAATAATTGTTCCCTTGCAATTTATACTTTTATTCATTTTAATACTTTAATTTTTTTGTTGGTTCATTATTATTTTTTATTATTACTTCTCATGCCTAATTTCAGTTTAAAATCAATCACGTAGTTGATCATGAAAGAATCATTGAAGAATCAATCAAACAAGAATGGATCAATCAAGAAGTTATCTGACTTTCCAGTTGCAATAACCTATATTATAAAAATATCACATAGATATCTTTATCATCAAGCTGTACTTTTAAAAAATTACAAAAGAGATTAAAATTTGTATTTATATTTTTAAGGATAGAAAATGGAGCCCAAAAATGTATATTTTTAGATTGATGTTTAGTTCTAGTGATTAGTACTGTTAAAAGTTAAAATAATTAACATGACAAAGCGTCCTTAACTTATATTTGTATAGCATATAGTGATCTATAAGACTCTAAACGTTATTCTCTTATAATTTCAAGAAAAAGTGTATTTGAATTCTGAACTTTTTAAAATTTCTACTGTTCAAATTTTAATAAATTATTTATAGTGTCAATAAAATATTTAGTCATATTTATATGAGACAAAATGTCATTTATTTATTATATCTCAGAAATTTTTTACAATATTTGACCAATATGAGGAATCTGTAGAAAAATTATAAATGAATCCACCCTTAATTTTCTTATGCACGAATAATACAAAAGAAATGTCTAAAATAATACATTTTTGAAACTTTTGAATTATTTATAATATTATATAACTTTTTCAGGTTTATTCAATCACATTGAAACTAGAAAAGTATGCGTTTCAAAAATTCTCTATTTTTTAAATGCTTCCAACATTGGTAGCCACCTTTAAAAGAATTCAGCTATCAGGCATCATTTCTGCATTTTTTGAGAAAAATCCCATCTGTTTTCGATAATGTTCAAACATTTTCTCGTTTAGTAAAACCACATGTAGTCCTTTTTATACCAGTCAAAGTTTTTCTCACAGGAGTTCAGAAATTCCTCATTCAACAAAGAATTGATTTCAGTTCCGGAGAGTGTTTTTCGTTTGTTTTACATCGATATACTTTTTCGACATTTCCGGGGGAGATTTGATTACATGAACATCAAAACAAGTGGTCGAATGGGAAATAATATTCCGAAATAATATTTTGCAGATTTAAAGTTCTATACGATTTAAGATAAAAGTAACAACACTTTTATTGGAAAAGAATTTCAAATCATTTATTTTTATTTTTATTGTATTTAGAATATTTTTATAACTCGGTATTTTTATTTCTTATAACTAATACTTAGGCATATATAAAATATTAATATTAGTATTCGATGTTTGTTAAGAAAAAATAAATAGTTTTTCAGGATTAGGAAGTCTTACTCTTTATAAAAGAATATAATATATAATTAAGCAAAAATAGGGCTGTTGATTACACGACATTTTAAATAATTCTTCGAATAAAATATAATTTTCGCTTTAGTCAAAGTAACAATACATTTTCTTGGGTAAAAAAATTTATATTTTAAAATTTTATTTTATGTAATTGGGTTATTATATTTCGGTATACTTATTTGATTAAAATAATACATCAATTGTTGCGATAAAACCATTTCCCTATCATTTATAAAATTATTAAACATTATTTTTTAAGGTCAGCAAAATTTTAGTTTATATAAATATAGTTATTAAATGAAGATGAAGTAACAGACTTGATACCATGAAGATTAAAGCAACATGCTGAATGAGAAATGATATTCATTAGATCAAAAACATTATAGATGCAAACAAGCAAAATATTTTGTGAAAAAAACCTTAAAGATTTAAAAGTATTTTACTTGTCCAGTATGTTTTCACAATCCGGTGTTTTTATTTTCAAATTAAATATAGATAAATATTAAAATTCGAATTTTTGCAGTATCCTAATAAAAAAAAATAAATATTAATTTAGAAAATTACCGGATTTACAGATTTTACAATACTTAAAATATATATAAAACAGACAATCTATTTATTGGGAAAAATTTTTGAATCATTATTAAATATTATATTTTACCTGAAAAAGTTAACAAAGAAGTATATCGAAAACAATTCTGTCTTGTTTGAATATCTAAAATATATATTTTAAATGTATATGGTCTAATAAATATTGAAATTTGTTCTTCACCTTGATGCTATCAATTTATTCATTTTGTCATTTTGATATTATTGTTATTTTACATACACAAGCAACATAAATTTAGCTTTAGCGTTTGAGTCTGTGAAGTATTACAAAATATTAATTTATATAATAGCAAACATTACTAGTTTCAATTTGAAATGAAAATTGAAATATAGCTTTAATCAAGTTTAGTTATGCATTATATATCTTTAGTATTTTCTGAACACATCAAGTTTAGAAAATAAAACCGAAAAAAGTTATATTCATGTAGTATTTTGGTATGAAAATAAATGAGATAAAAATGATATATTTTAAAGAATATTTTTCAAATTCTATTTAAATTTATAGATAATAAATGTATTTTATTATGTAATTTTAGATATAATTCATAGTAGAATTTTATTTTCAAAGTTATATACTCTATTTTAATTTTTAATTACTTTTGAAGTAAGAATAGCTTACGATTAATTGCTATTTTTTCTATTAAATTTTTAAAAGAACATACATATTAGATGTCAACCCTATATTATAAAAAAGATTTTATCTCTGAAGTTTATAATTCAAAGAAATTGATTTAACAGTAGATATATTATTTTAATTTCACCTTTCTATAAATCATTCATTCCAATTTTATGTGAAGATATGAAACACGAAATGTTTTTTTTATTATTATTATTAAAAAGACTTGGTTAATTAGAAGTTAGTTTACTAGAAGAAATTATTCATTGAGGTAATTTTTCATGCAACATAAATCTATTAATCATTTTGAAATTTCTTTCTTTCAAACTAGTTCATTTTAAAGCGAGTTTCTAAACCTTTATAGACTCACATGTTTCATTGAGCATTTTGACAACACCCAAAATGTCATTTAAATGTTGACGGGATGTTAAATTAATTCTGCGTGACATAAATGACATCCACTTAAATTAAATTATGATCTAATAATCAAATTGTGATCATGAAACATCATATAATATGTTTATTTAGTTATATGACAGTATGTGGTTTAAACTTTACGTTTTATTAATTTCATTTACAGTTTACTTAAATGAAATTTTATGAAACCCTTGAAAGAATTCATAATAGTGTATTTTACGAAGTTAAACTCTACACTTTAAATCCCAATTGAAAGTTTAAATATCATTTTAAAGTAACACTTTAGATGCATAAATTATTTTGTCCAATATTGACCAACTCATTCAGGTGTAAAATGTGCAGGAGATGAAAAGTGTTTTCAACAACTAACCGCAGGTAAGCGTAAATGATCTGTCACACATGAAAAGATACACAGTCCTTTGGGTCAGCGAAAGTTGAAACTATTCTCCGATAAACTTTGTTCTTTAAATAGCCCCATAATCAAAAATCGCTGGTCGGGAAAATGGAGTGGCCGTGGTGTGGAAATGAATAGATTATCACCTACTTATTGTAAAGAAAGTTGCCGCAAAATCTTCCACTTCTGCTGCATTGAATGCTCAATGACGGAGGTCTTTTGAATGGAGATATCATTCTGAGATATCATTTCTTTGTAAAGATACTAATCTCCGGCGCAACCTCTTTCGACGTCAGAATTCCTGAAAAGCTGCAACAGCATTTCCCTGCCCTCAATAAAAGAATTTTATAATTATCGCACGTTCTGGTAAACTAACAGTAATGTAATTGTAAATTTGCTATTCACTCGATCTGCTTTATATTCCTAAATTTATGGTCTCGAAATTTCGGATTCTTCACTGTTCTTTCTCGATTGTATTGTTATTGTGGAATTAAGAAAAATTGGGATAAGGAATGTTTTTTTGTATGAGAGCCAGTCAGAAGAGTTTAAACGTTTGTAAATGGCTAAACTATCTCTAACATGACCGGAATGTCCTCCTACACTACCAGGAGGTTAGAAACGTACAAACTAGTCGGGTCATGAGATTAGAGGACCCTTTAACAGATAAGAAGTAAGATCATAAGTAAAAGCATGTGAAAAAAATTAACGTAAAACAAAATTACCCACATGAACTTTTGAGAAAATAATTTTAAGAAAATTGCATTCTCCCATAAAGTGATAGCGTATTTCAGGAAGTAGAGTAGACAGATCATGCCTTTTTTTCAGAAAGAGATTCTCTTGAATAAAGAAAATATAAATTACAAAATATTTTTAATTGTGAAAGTTCTATCTTAAGCATAAAGTATACCTTATAAATTCATATATCCTTCAAAGAGATATCCTAAAAAATTAATTAAATAATAGTGACAAACTTTATCGAATTTCTATTCTCATTTACTTATTAATTACTTTATTTCTGTGTCCTTGAAAAAATATGAATCGAGGCTCTGTTGTATATTTATATTTGTTGTATCACGATCATACAATATAATTCCTAAATCTAAGAATTATTTAACATGTTTGTATTATCTATTATTTTATTTTGTTAAAATAATTTTCTTCCAATAACAACCAGTTTTTCTTTTAAATTTATTTATTTGTACTTAAGTTTTTTATTAGCACCTTTAAAGTAAGTTAATTTGTATAGGTTATTTAAGACGTGAGCCTTTTCATCATGGCAGATTTTTTATAAATTAAATTTGGGAGTATGGGAAGATAATTCAATTATTTGCATCTACGTGATTGATATTTTAATAATGGTTTATAATGAAATCAAAAACTTATTGCTGTTTCACATAATCGAATATTTGGTATTACGTAAATTTTATATTTCGTTTTTATAATAACATATGAACCTAAAGTGTGGAGTATTCCTTTATGTTATTTGTTGTTTGAATTCATCTAAGGAAGAAGCAACGTTCAGAATTGTTACTATCATTTATCTTTATTTATGTCTGATTCAAGATTTTATTGTCTTCTTAAAGGAATATACATTTTATCTGATTGTTTAATGTATTAAGCATTTATACTAGTATACTATACTTCATAAAATTTAACAATAGAATTAGACATGCAAGGTGAAATGCATTATTTCCACGTACGGAAGCAAAATTACGTTGAACATTTTTAAAGCAATCGATAAAGAAATCCTGTTCTCTGAGATTCGGAGACTGGGAAATTGTGCCACTCGTCTGTCTAGCTAAAGGTCGTTCTGGCGCCTTTCTCGATTGATACTTCATGCATGACGCTTATCAAAACCTGAAGTAGTCTGACTTCAAGCTCATAGAGAGTTCCGAAATATTTATTTGGTCACTCGTAATAAATTTTAAGTATACTTCAATTTCATAAAGAAAGGAATTAAAGATATACTTTAATGCGTCATTTTATGTATGGCTCGATATTTTCGTCCAAGTGTTTATGTTAATGTGTTTTTAAAAACGAATAAAAATAATTATATTTATCACAAAACTGGTGACAGTATACAGTATATTCTAGTATAAGAAGAACACATTTATAGTAAATAATTTAAGTTGTACATTTTATTGAAAATACGTTTTAGTACTGTGTGTAATTTCTTAATATATCTATAACAGAAACAGGTATTTAAAATGAAAGTGTAAAAGTTTTTTATCTGCTTGAATTGGAACTGCATCAATGAATTATTTCTGGTCTTATATACCAGTGATATCAACACTATTTACACTGTTCAACAAATTTTAATAAATTTTATTGTTAATTTTTAATTTATATGTAGTATAATGTATTTATAAATTATTATTTACATTGAGTGCTTCTTATAGATTTCAAAGTGCTTAAAAAGAAAATGATAAATCTTTTCTATCATGATTCAATTTTTATTAATTCCTTTTCTTATTTTTCAATATATAATCACTTACATAGCATTCATAACTTTATTACATATTATATTAAATGCTGTTAGTCAAAAGATATATTTTATTTTACTTATTACAGAGCATGGTGCACGAGAGTAGTTTTTTCAACAGTAAAATTGGTTAAAATATTTATTAATGTATTAAGAATTTCGATGAATGGTTAATAAAGTTGAAATTGGATAACTGAAACAACACCTTTCATCGTAAACTTACAAAAAAATTAAGGATTCCATTATTTTGAACCAAAACTTTGGCAATTTATGACTAACAAAATTTGTGAAGATACATTATGTGATTTAGAAAAACCAGTTTGGGTGATTTTAAAGCTTAAATGACACATTTCACGAGTAACCATTTAATTTCTGAACATAAAAGTGTAAAATAAGGCATGATAACAAGTTACAAAAAGTTATTCTTTTGACTTATCATTTATATTTTTCCCCTAAATTATAGGAATGCTAAGAGACAAGCATGTGCAGAGCTTTCAGTAACATAAATCCACAATCAAGTACTATATCCCAATGAGTGTACACTTTATATGGCCCGACATAATTTCTGGATCTTTATTACCTACTGACTGTGTATCAGAGAGCACCAATTTTGTTATGAATGCCACACCTTTTCATTTAGATTTTCCCCTAAATTATCGGAATGCTAAGAGACAACCATGTGCAGTGCTTTCAGTAAGATATTTCAGTAATAAAGTACTATATCTCAATGCTTGTACACTTTATATGCCGAGACATAATTTCTGGTCATTTATTACCTACTGACTGTGTATCAGGGAGTACCAATTTTATTATGAATGCCACACCTTTTCATAAAATTTCTAATTGCTTTGATAAACTATTCATTAATATAGAAACTCTTTTGTGCTGCATTCTTATTTTTATTCTATATAAGTGTAAAGTTTATAATTTATTAATGATGAAATGTTAAATAACTTAATTCATATGTTAAATGTATGTTTAAACGTTATATAGTTGAGATTTTTAAAAATGTACATTATTATTTTAAAATCTGTGGTGGATGGTATTTTTAAATGTCATATTCACCTCAATCCTTTGAATAAAACAGCCATTGCTTACTGCATGAAGAATATAACTTTATTTAAAAGTGTTATTAACTTTGAATGCCATATTTCGGATTTGAAGCAAGCTTCATATTTCTGCTGGATTTCGCACTACGTAGTATTACCTGGTAATATCATTCAGAAAGCTAATGATTGTATGCTAATCTACTATGTCTCCAGTGAACTGCTAATCTTTATAAGCTGGCATATTAGACCGATTTATTTAGAAAATAAAATGTTTGATAGAATGATAGAAGTGTTTTCAGTATTCTATAGTCATTTTCACTTAACGTTCACTTGCACATGGGATCAAGTATAATCTATAATCGCTAACATAATTTTTGTCATTATTTAACTTTGTATTAAGTGTTTTAATCAATGATTTGCAAACATTAATCACCAAAACTCTCTTCAGGTGTCATTCTACGATAAGTTGTCATTTTGAACTTCAGTGTTAAACATAATTATATTATGAATAACATATACAATCAACTTTTATGTTATTATATTAACACAAAATCTGGAAGCATAATGACTGTGATGCTTAAAAAGTTCTTGCATATTTAATGTTATCATCTTTGTATTTACTACTGTAAATAAGGAACTTAATGCACTATAAAAATTATATGAACATGTTATATATTTAAATTTTTACTTGACAAAACAACTGTAAACTGTAGTTTTATTTAAATTAATGGAAAATATAAATGGGGTGTATCCGAAGCATTCTGAAACATATATAGAACTTATATTTGAGATAATAAAATGAATGCAAAATGTCAGCAGCATATCTTTCTGCAACTTTAAATTGTTTAAAAATGTGTTTTACTTTAGTTCAGAACTAGTTTAAAATAGCACGCAAACACTGTTATTGCTGCTTTAAAATCTATCGTGTCAAGTCAGAAAATATTCATGAGAATTTTACAGTATTCGTATTTTTACTGGAAAAATTTTATATTTTATTTTCACATCGTTGAAATATTTTTAAGAAACAAAAATATAATAATAGCTTTTTCTTAAAGCTAGCAAAATACCACAGTAACATTTTCAAATCACCAAAGGAATGTTCATTTTCGTTATTTTCCGTGAGTTTATTACAATTTGTAAGACTTACAGTTAATGAGACAGTACGCTTTTAATAGTCTAAAAAACTGGGTTTTGGTATTTTATGTAATTGGTTACAACAATTTATTGTTAACAAACTTTAAGAAATATTTTAGCTCACAAAAATTACATATATAGCAATAAAATAAAATGTGAGGAACATTGTTCGGTTTCCTTTATAAAATGATTATATAAACATTGTTGATCTCAATGTTATAAAAATATCAGAAATTTTTCCAAAAATGTCACGTATTTTGTGAAGTTTTTATAAATAACATTCAGCATTTAACAGAAGTTTTTATGACTATATTTAACTATCACTAATGACTAATATGACTAATTTTATGACTATATTAAGAAAATATAATTTTCATATATAGTTATATAATAATTCATATTGCATACGCAGTATTTTATTTTAAAGATCATCATATCGAAACGGTAATTTTCTAACATGCACTCATGGATTTTTCATAAATTTGTTAGATACATAAATTGTGTTTCCATGAAAATTTTAATTTTAAAAAAGCTGGCTTAGAAATATTAAGGACTGATTAAAATAGAATTTCTTTTTAATTTTCAAATTGATAAAGAATTCAAATTAAATAAAGATAGACTGTGTTTCTCTAATTTGGGTAATTTTAAAAACTGTATGTCAGATTATAAATTGTACCCTTAATTTTAAAATTTAAAATAGACAAAATATGTTAATTATATATTATGAACCCAGAATATTGAGAGCACATTCATACAATTTAGTTCAAAGTGAGATTATAAAAATAACTATAAATATATTGCTTTCAGTGTGTTTTATGGTACATAGAAGCTTTAGATGCATGAATATTGATGCTAGCTACTCCCTTCGTTTTTGGTTTATTTATTTGTTACCTCAGTTTAAAATCTAACATCCAAATTGTTCATATAATATTTATTTAAATTTCGATAATATTATATTAAGTAATTTTAAATGATAATATCCAAATTGTCAAATCATGAAATGTCTTTATCCATAATATAATAATTATTTAATTATCTAGATGAATCGTATTTATTCTTCTAAGTTTTTTGAACTGATATATATTTCATTCTTGGTCTAATTTTCTTTATGTGATTAGAAATAGGTACCATCATATCTGTATTTGTGTAATCTCTATATTGAAGTAAATTTTACATTTTTAAATTTACACAGAGCACAACATAATCGTATTTAAATAATTCTAATAATTTTCATTTTAAAATAAAAGTATGCATTTGAATGAGCTGATAAGCCGTCTAGAATGTTATTGCTACAGGTGTTCGGCTTGATCATATTGTTAAATATATAGAATTATTAAGTATAATTATGTTCATTTTAAGCGAAAAAATATTAATAGCATAGTTACAAAAGTTGCAATCAGAGACTAGTTATTAAAAAATTCTAGAAAATTTTAATCGCAAAATTATAAATAAATAAACCTACATACTCCTATTCATATTTTGCTTATGTACACACGCAACTAATTCTTCACTTAATTTCAGGATAACCAAAATGTATTTCCATGCAAGTTTGTTATGTGTTTTCATTAAAACTTTCCCTCAATCAGGAAAATAAATCTAACACAAAACAGCAAAGATCGATAACACATGCTACCTGCTACTGAAGTTTTCTTTAGCTGCATTCCTTTTTCAACAGGATTGCTTTGAGTCTCCCTTCTCAATTATACAAGAGCATTACATTTTCATTATATGCATAGGATTTGGAAAATAGAACTTTGTTGCTACGAATGGAAGAAAAATAACTTCTTCGAAACACAATAAAAATAAAGAATAATTTATTTATTATTCACTAGAAAGTTAATTCTTTTTGCTATGCTAAAGCTTCTTTCTGAAGGAGCAGAACAATGCAAGTATCCATTAATTTTCTCAGAATAAAGTTTAATGAGAAGTGAGTTAATTTTTCCTAAACGCAATCAAATGGTATGAATTCAGAGGAAAAGTTGTATATGCATATCATTAGTTAGAAGTAACACTAATTCTTTCACTTGGTGTAATGAGAGAAAGTGTTCGCAATACTTCGCTTTCTAGTTTATTAATATTATTCCTTATTAATATTATCGTTTTCTTAATTTTGTTTCATTTAGTATTTATGTATTCAGTATGAAAACAGATGCAAAACAAATTCATTATATTATCTAGAAAATTAATATTGATCATAATCACATTGATAACAAAGCAATACTCGATTAATTAATTAAACCTTGAAGATATTGATATTTATAGAAATTTTACATAAAGGAATTGCAAGTCTCTTTCAAAATTCAATACATACCGGTTTTCTGTTAATATTTGTGTTAGTATATCTATGCATACTCATAAAATAATTCAATAAAATATCTTAATATATTTACATATAATAATTGCTTTAATACCTGAACTACTTTCGTTGGTTTACGTATGGTTGGTTGAGTAATTGGTCAATGTTTTGGCAGATATATAATTATAGTCAAAATATCTATCAAATATGGTACTATATCAAGGTTTGAATTTTATGATCTCCAAGTATTTAAAACAATTATCAATATCCAATAAATGTCTATATTATAAATTATATACTTCAGTTATATTTTAGTTAAATATTATAAAATTTTAGACACAAATTTAACTTCTTTTCATTTGACTGTAAACATATATAATTTAAAGTGCAGAAATATTTGCTTTCAAAAGCAAATAGATTCAATTCTTTCATAATATGTAAAAAAAATATCAATATACGTTATTCAGGAGCTCCATGATCTTGATGCATTTTAACTCAAATGTAAGTTAAAGGCAAAATGATATTATACACGTTCCTTGCAATATAACAGGAAAAGCGATTTAGAGAACATTACACTAAAATCTCCCATGTAAAGAATAAATTGAATAGATTGTTCTTTGTTGAGAATAATTATACTAACGTCATATTTGCATTTTTAATAATATTTTGCATTGTTTTGTAATAGTATTTAAATATTTGTTCACAACTACTTTATATTTTTGTATATTTTCATGAAATTATATGTATGTTAAGGGTTACATTAAAAGGACTTAACATTTTTAAGCCGTAGATGGAAAGCACAAATATGAGATATTTTGTCGTAAATTAATCTTATTATTTTTCTTTCATAAACACCTTAACTTTATTTCATTAAACCCTTTTCACTTGCTTTTTTACAAACTTTAAACACAACATTTAAAATAAGTATGGTATTTAACTGGCTAAATACATGATTCCATTCATTAAATGTTTTCTAAATTTCTTCCAAATTTCAATCAATTGTTGATTAAAATATGTGTATTTGAAAATATTAAATTTTTTTATCAAGTAACAGAGGGCAGGAGACCTAGAGAAAGCAAAAGAACATAATGTACAGGATAGTTTTATATAAATTTTATATAAAATAACTTTGAATAAGTTATCCAAAAAGAAATTTTATATTGTAATCAATAAATGCATCAATAAGTTTTGTTTTATATAACAGTCACTCAAAAAAAAATAGAAGTACAAATCTAACATGCAGTGTTCTTTTTGGCTACAAATGTTGGGGGTAATTTTTAATGGTTATCATTTTATAACAATATTTAGTTTAGAAAATTATTTCATTTTAGAAATATATTTAATATTTAGTATTTAATAATGAGATCAGAAAATAGTATTTCCTATTGGATAGAGCAATCACGTTGATATATATATATATATATATATATATATATATATATATATATATATATATATATATATAAATATATATATATATATATTATTTATATATATATATATATAATATATATATATATATATATATATATATATATATATATATATATATATATATATATATATATATATATATATATATATATATATATATATATATATATATATATATATATATATATATATATATACCGAGGAGCCGTTACAGTTTGAACACCTCATTAATAACATGTAGGACCCTATTTAGGCCTCAAAACAACCAATACCTGGTGTGGCATTGATATTAAAAGATGCTGAAATTTAGTCTGATGTAATCGGTACCAAACATTCACTAACTGGCAATTCCCTCACTTTACATAGCGTAGTACAAATTTGGTTTTTCTGGTGTGACCACAAATGCTTTATTAGATGAATGTCAGGTGAATTTGGAGGCCAAAATATAAATTGCATATAACTGGAGTGTTTCTTGAAAAACTGTCTGATGACTCGACCCTTATCAAAATTGCATTATCCTGCTGCTAAACACTATTCTCCGCCAGATATACTATTGTCATTAATGAGTAAACCTGGTCTACAACGATGTTCACGAAGCGCACAAACGTCAGGTGGTTTCCTTTGGGGGATTATGGCTCCTAATGTGCTTTATGAAAATATTGTTGATACCATAATATCCAGGAATCGGGTATCCGTCCAACTGTTCATATGAGAGACAGGGTTTTCTTTGGAAATTGGTGTATTTGTACAGACCTGTCGATGTGATGGACAAATACGTATTCAAATTTCTTTCATTTTTCTAATGTCTAATTTTTTTGCCCATGGTGGTCGCAGCTGGCGAAAATGTGCTGTCAGTGCACGGGCATGCTTCGGCTTCCGGCTACGTAGGCCCATGAACAGCAATGTACACTGAATCTCCGCTCCACTCTAATATTAGTACACCACTGGCCAGTTACTTCCAGTTTAGTTATATATACACTACTTTAAATATGTGCACACATGAACTACATAGGAACAGCTCTCTAAATGTACCGTTTTTGATATTGGTGTTCCCAATCGCCGAGCCATAAATCATTAGTATAATAAACATAATTAATATAAGTCAGATAAGACACTTGCTTTTCCCAACAGGTTACTATTCGCACTATATTTAGAAATACTTTTAAAGGCTTTAAAGGTGATGGAGTGACATGAAACCGGACTCCATAGGCCAAGCCATTCAATCTAGAGTTTTTTAACCAGTAAGCATAAAAATGACGACGAGAGGAACAATAAAAAACGAAAAGAATAAAGAAGAGAGAAGGGTGGATTCATGATTTCATAACACAAAAATCTAAAGAGTAGAAAGTTTAGGGAAAAAACGCAAAATGTTTTTGTGGCTATTGACATCAGTACAATTATACATGAATTTAACAAAATTAAATAATAAAATTCATAACAGGTTGAAATGTTTAGAAAGGAAATGAATAGCCGCATTATATACTCCAAAATCTGCCACGCACGCTCAGTGGTTTTGTTTCTGGAGGAACCTTTTATTATAAATGTAGGGTGGTCATAATATAATGGCTCTTTCCGGTATAGGCATACATACATACATGTGTATGTGTTTATATATATATATATATATATATATATATATATATATATATATATATATATATATATATATATATATGCGTGTGTGTGTGTGTGCTTGTGTGTAAAACATAAAAATATATATTTTTATAAACACATTTGCAAGCAATTTATACGAAAGCATGTATATAGAAGCAATCTATATTTAAAGTTATAAATAAGTTAGAGTTCCTTGTAGACAACCCAATCGTGATAAAGTGTTATAAACTACTGTTTGTGTGAGTGGAAACTCATAAAAATTTGCTGGTATCGCAATATTCCTTTGTGACTTCCATTTGGGATATTAAAAATCTCGATATAAATCTTTATTGTTTCTGTTTGACCTGAAAAGCACCCATGATGCGTTAAAACTCTGTATTAGAAAATCCTATTTTCAAGCATTGCTTCCTTAAGATATAAATACCAATAAACCTATAATAAATGTATACACAAAAGTAAGGCGTCTTATTGTACGAAGTAAAAGAAAATGTTAAAAATAAATTTTAAATGCTGACAGTAAGAAGGCTCAGTTATTTTTGACCAGCACTAGTTAATATGAGTATATTTATGTTAATGTTGTGTCTTAGTCTTACTCATTCTATCATAATATATATTATGTGATATATTCAGAAAAGTGTTTTAAATTCAATGTTAATATAAGTAAGATGTGTATAAAGAAATAGTGAACCTATATTGTATTTCACTGTTCCTAGTTTTGCTCAATTTGACAAACTAGTTTGCTCGTAGCTGTGAGTTGTAGTGTGTGTCAATATTTCACTTTTCTTGAAATATTAATGCTGATTTAATATTCCTTCCTATATTCTGGACCAAAAACATTGCCTTCTCTGTTGCATTTATTAGATATAATTTCCTTGTTAAATGCATTTAATAACACACAAATGGTGTTTCTTGTATATATAATAAATAAGGATAACTTGGCACATTAAATTATGTTCAATATTTATTTTAGTATTTTAAATAAATTATCTAATAAAAACTTTAATAAAAATAAATACTCAAAAACAGATGTTTTATAGCATATAACAGTTGTCCTTTCATGGCGACAGTATATGTTAATATTTTGCTTGAAATATACATACATTCTTCCTCCCTTATATTGATTTTTTAAACAAGTAAACGTTAACAATTAGACTATTCTACATAAATTTGCAAACTATAGCAATTTTAGCTATTAATGTATAAAATTAAGTACTATAGTAAGAATACGTGTGTTTTCTGCATTCAAAACTATAATCTATTATATTATCTTGTTTAATGAACCGTAATGTGTTTGCTGTTACTATTAAGCCCTTTTACAGAGGAAAATTCATATATAAATAATACAAATAAATAATTTTAAGAGTGCATAATAGTACAATTTAGTAAATTACATTATTTAAATTAAATGATTAACTACATATAATGATGGTTTAAAGATGTTACCTATCATTTCAAGTATGATCATCTAAGAAAACTTTGGTGGGTTTTTAACACACTAATTTGAATTAAAACTCACAATAGATCTAACCATTTGCAGACATGTCCTTACTATAGCTCTTTCTTTTTAACATTGAGTCACTTCTTCTATAGCAGAAAAATTTTATAACGCGATTTTCAAAAAACGCCATAAGCGTTTTTTATATAAACGTTTAAGTGCCTCAATGGGGTAAAAAAACATTCTTAATACCACTCTGAAGACTTAACTGAATTTTTAACATTCTCACAAAGGGAAGTTCTGATTTAATTTTGCAGTGCCATCCAGCTCTCGATCTTCGATTCAGAGGATATTGAGTCTTATCAATTTATTCTTAATTTTATCTCATTTTATAGCAATATTTTTTTATATTAGAGTACCTAATCGGCATTTCAAAATTTAAGGCCCACACTAGGACATTTCATGCTAATTTGATTTAATAACTATCAGTATAGAATAATATAGTAGAGAGTCCTTTAGCATGATTAATTCGTGCCGCGTTATTGGAAACCGCATTATATGAAACTCCAAATTCAGTCAAATCAGGAAATGCATCCTATGGAAACCGCGTTATGACGTTAAAATAGCATAGTTTAACATAGAAATAAAACAAATCAGGTTAATTTATAACATGTTATTTAGAAGCCACTTTCAGATTATATAGAAACCATATGATAAGAAAATAAGAAAAAATACTTCAAACCACATTTTATAAAAGCTCATAAATAAATAAATTATTCTTAAATCGAAGGTATTGAGACCTATCATAAACTTGCATTCTGTGAATAGAAAGTAAGGATTGATTTTATTGATAAAAAACACTTTTAAATAGAGATTGCAATGACTATGTAGAATTTTACATATTAGACTTTAAGTTTTTCTTTCTTAATGTAATTCGTAGTTTATATAATAAAACTAAAAACTTAAAAATTTGTTTATAACAAAAATTTATGTTGATGCACATTAGATAAATCATAGCCTATTTGAACCTCGGAACTATTACGAAGAAATGAAAAAAGGCAGAATAATATGTAATTTTCATTGATGGAAAGCTAAATTGCTTTCAATATAATAATAAAAAATGCATAATTATTTCTTTTTTTTTTCAGTTTCAGGGTAATTTTCTAATAAATGATATTAGAAAAGCCCTATAAATGTCAACTACAGAAATTTAACGTATCGAATAATTGCTTCTATATATACATTTTCGAAGACATTTAAGATGAAACTTTTTCTATGTAAAACGGAGTAGTAAGATACCGCTTTGTAAGAAAAATGCGATAATTTCCATTTTGCGTTATTTATAAATCTTGTTATGAAAACTGCACTATAAAATTTTTGACTATATGTTAGACAGCAATTTCTTTACAAAGAGTTTAAAGAACAACATCAACAATGCTAGTGTAAAACGTAATGCTGTTGTAGTGCCTTTGACGTCTATGCTTTATATGTATACAACATAGGAAATTTCTGCTCTACCTGGAAGAACAGGCCATAGAGTCACACGTTTTCTATAATTTCAATATCTAAAATAGACTTAACAATAATTACAGTATTTTATTGGAAATTAGGCTGACATTAAAAACTCCTAGTACTGGTAATTTTAGTTTCCAAACCCTGCAGTAGGTGGGGAGTTATTCATTCCAGGTCATTATAGGTTTGGTTTGGTTTGGAGCGCTACGGTCTACTGTTTTGCACACGAGGGCTAATGAGACCGGGACCTACTGCTTAAAGCCGATTCCGAACGGCTACGAACGTCCATGCCATAGTGGGATTCGAACCCACGAACTCCGGTACCGACGATCAGCGCCCTAACCAATCGGCCAGCGTTCGGCCAGGTCATTATAGGAGAAATCGTTATTAAATATTTGACATGTTTTTTAGGAATTATAAAAATAATTAAGTTCACATATTTTCTTCTCACGCAATTCATATTATCAAGTTGAAATTTACTCATACAAATTATAACGAACTTCATTTAAATTTTATATTTTACATTTTATTTTCCCA
This sequence comes from Pardosa pseudoannulata, assembly GCA_032207245.1. Classification (NCBI taxonomy): domain Eukaryota; kingdom Metazoa; phylum Arthropoda; class Arachnida; order Araneae; family Lycosidae; genus Pardosa; species Pardosa pseudoannulata. The sequence goes on along the minus strand of CM063502.1, from coordinate 72,237,376 downwards.
TTTACAATACTCTAATCCAATTCTAGATATAATATGAAATATTCCACAAAGCTGTAATAGTAGCTGTTTATTATGCTTAAACTAAACATAAGACATAATAAACTTTATTTAAAATATCTTCTGTATTTTATGTAATTTTGGAAATAACTGATATAATTATAGACAATAACAAAATAAATAAAAAGCTAATTTCAATAATATCTCTAGGATACATTTCAAAGTGCGACTAGTGATTCAATGAGCGAAGTATCATTAGGTGTCTCACAGAAAGAGGGCTGAGGTCACGTCGCCCCTTGCGCCGACTACTATTGACCTCTGTACAATGAGAAGCTCGTTTGCAGTGGTGTCGGGATCATTCGAACTGGAATGTCACTGACGTGAGTAGAACAGTCTTCAGTGACGATTCCCACTTTGAACTGAGTCCCGATGTCCAGCGAAGACGGGCTGAACTATGGCCGAATGGTTAGGGTGCTGGCCTTCGGAACCGGAGTTCGTGGGTTCGAATCCCACTATGGCATGGATGTTTGTAGCCGTTCGGAATCGGCTTTAAGCTGTAGGTCCCGGTCTCATTAGCCCTCGTGTTGCAAAAAAGTAGACCGTAGCACTCCAAAACCAAAACCAAAACCAAACCAGCGAAGACGGGTCTGACGACGCCCGGACAGCAGTGTGATACCAACCTGACTGTTTTTCGACATACAGGCCGACAACCAGGAATGATAGTAGGGGGTGTCATTTAATTTCATCGTAGGATCCCTTTGGTTGTCATCCAATGCAACCTTACAGCACAGTGATAGGTCGACGAAGTTCCACGCCTTGATTCCTTGATTTTCCGATACACTAAGGGGAGCAGCATATTTGATTATGTAATTTCACTGATTGCTGATAATTTTCCCGTTTTATATTCTGTAATGTCTCTAACACATGATGGAGTTAGACCTTTCCGACAATTAGTAGACGAATTTCAGAAAAAACGAATGGCAAATTCCATTCATATTTTGTTAAACTTTGAATATTTCTATTAGATGGATGTAGTAGTACTACAAATTTGATTTCTAAAAGGACCTACCAATGTTATATTATTAAATTTCCATATTATGCTCCTACCATTAAAGGTGAAATTTGTGTACAAGTTAGTTTCAGTAAAGGCGTAAGTAGACAACACATCACAGATTTACATGGGTAACGCACAGAATATCTTTCAGTGACACCGTTCCTCAGGGTACTCTAGACAAAATTTCCAATTATATCAAGCTCGCGCGTGAATTATTGTATGCTTCACCTTACTTCGCTTATGATTTTCCGAATATTCTTCGCATTCTTGTCTTCGATCAGACAAAAAGAAATATTTTTCAAAAATAAAGATTGCAAAAGATGTATTTTGGTTTCGTAAATCGGTATTTACCCCTTTTCTCATATTCAAGAAAAGGAGCAAGTTTTGCATTTAAAAGGAATAAAAAGAAAAAGAGATAAAACTTTCAGGCGGTTAGTAAAATATAACCAGAAAGCTATACACTGAAAGATAAGAATTTGTCTTCTGATACAAAACATGTGAAAAAAAACCCGCGCTTTTGAACCAAACAGAGTAGAAAATACAATAAACTGCAAACTATCATTTACTAGAATAATTTATTACTAAAATTGGAAAAAATACGGCAGGAACAGTGCAAGCGAAACAGAAATATGATTGACCGAACGGCGTACGGGCAAAACAGGAAAGGTCTTTTGCAACTGCGGTTTCATACTATGCGGAGTGTTTGGGGTGTGCATAAGAACTTATATTCATCAGAGTCTTCTCAATTATGTATTTACACAACCATACACACATATAGAAGAAACATGGAAAAAGTGTGCTCTCGATTAACGCATAGAAGGAAGGGAGTTATAAACCCTCATTGGCTCCAAAAATGAATATAAGTAAAATTTTACTTCTAATTCAGTTAGTATTATTACAAACTATATTGTCATACCTGTGAACGGTAATTAAAAATTAGCTGTAGATAAAATTGTAATACTTGCAAAAAATTCAACTGCTTATTGGAAAAGGGGTTATAAATTACTTAACTATTTCGTACATAGGAATAAAAGAGTAATATTATTCATTAAAATATTTCGCAATTCAATATTTCGTTTCTATTTTTTGGAAAGGTTGAAAATATGCAAAATTATACTTTTACATTTTCCATCGTTAGAATGGACATATTAAAAATATTTTGCTTTTAATCTATCTTCTTTAAAAATTCAGGAATTTTAGTTATATATAAATATATATATATATGCAATTTTCAGATAATTATACTGTCAATTATCGATTATAATGATATTTATTAATTATAAATAAACATAATAGCAGTTTTGTTAGACTATCTTATTGTATAGTAATTTTGCACATAATGGGTATTTCTTTTTTTTTTAATTTAGAGAATACATTTTGAACTTTAGTATGCATCTTGGTTGATGTCAAAGGCATATAAGAAAAATTCAAAGAGAATGTATTACTAAATCATTAGTATTTTCTTTATTAAATTGTCATAATATTTTTTAAGCAGAGAAATATCCAGTTATACACTTCAAAGCATATTTAAACTGACTCTTATATTATATGCTATGTAGTAAATACTTACTAAATTTTCAACCTACATGTCATTAAAATTTACCTGAGGGATATATACTATTCATTAAAACTAAATATTTTTGGTTTCAAAATAACATGCTTTTATTTCTTATTATTTCAGTTATTGTAGTTATACTTTTATTATCATAATAGGAGGAATTATAGACATTCATATGAGTTTAATATTCACACAAAATTTAATTCTTGGAGAAAAAGTATTGGAGACGTACATACACAGAGTCAGTGGCTAACAAAGTCCTTTTTTTCCTCTTAGATCATAATAAAGTGATTAAACCGATTATTAATTATGACTGCTCAAATTATGCTTCACACTGCCAACGGGCAAAATCCATTACATACTCTAACGTTTTTAAAGTTCATCCAATTGAAACATTAAATTCACTTAAATCTACATCACATATACAAAGAAAGGCTTAGAAGTAAAATGAATTAGTTAAATATCGTTAACTCTATGCCTAAACTAATGTAAAGATATGATTGTAAAATTTAAGAGAGCTTTCTACTGACATCCATAATAGAGCGGGATTGAAATTTAGAAGCTCTGATAATTACCCTAATGTCGTAGTTCATACTTATACACACACGGTGATACATATATATATATATATGATAAATAAAAGCTGTAAAGTATAACTAGATTTGATAACTGAATGTTAGCTTGCAAATTAGTCATCTTTTCATTAAAAAATATCCTTTAAAATATTTATGTTTATAGAACACAAAAATATAATATTTTTTAGGATTACGCATTACATAATCATCATATGCTTTTAGGATTATGTGTTACATAACAGAACATGTTAGACATACGTACTTTAAAATACATAAGAAAAGTATGAAAAATATGAGTACATGAATACGAAAATTTTATAAACATGTCCTTATGTTCACAAGGATTTGAATCAAGAAATAGCGTCAGTTTACCATTTCAATTCCACAAAAATATTCTGAATAAAAGTTTAGTTTTCTCTTAAATAGAGAAAGAAAAGTTGTCGTAAGTATTTACATTGTAGTAATAGGTATTTTGCTAATATGCTTCAACAAAATATATTTTTCGAAATAAGTTGTATTATACGTAAAAAGTTATGCCTTTCCTTTCATCTTGGAAATTTACCAAACCATTCCCTTACGATTTCCTTTTCTTTTTATCTCATCCTTCTGTGCTCTGCGCTTCTTGGCTTTTTTCAAAGCGGCGTGTTTTACGAGCCGCGTGCGTGTTAAAGGAAAAGAAAAAAAGATCTGGTTATAACATCAGGAGCATCTCTGTCTACAGGGAATTTCGAAAGTGATTGCTACTCAAGTCATCTACAATATAACACTTTGGCACGCAAAAAACGTATAGCGTGTCCTAAATTACAATTTAATGGGTTATTTATTCTTAAAGTATTTGTATAAAAGTAAAGATGAAGTTATTTAGGCCATTCACCCCCCAAGATTAATAAGACTAAATAAGTTAGTAATAGAACTAAATATTTGTTTTCCACACGCTTTCTTACACGTAAGGAGAAGTATATGTATGTATGTATATATATATATATATATATATATAATATATATATATATATATATATATATATATATATATATATATATATATATATATATATATATATATATATATATATATATATATATATATATATATATATATATATATATATATATATATATATATATATATATATATATATATATATATATATATATATATATATATATATATATATATATATATATATATATATATATATATATATATATATATATATATATATATATATATATATATATATATATATATATATATATATATATATAATATATATATATATATATATATATATATATATATATATATATATATATATAAATATATATATATATATATATATATATATATATATATATATATATATATATATATATATATATATATATATATAATATATATATATATATATATATATATATATATATATATATATATATATATATATATATATATATATATATATATATATATATATATATATATATATATATATATATATATATATATATATATATATATATATATATATATATATATATATATATATATATATATATATATATATATATATATATATATATATATATATATATATATATATATATATATATATATATATATATAATATATATATATATATATATATATATATATATATATTAATATATATATATATATATATATATATATATATATATATATATATATATATACATATATATATGTATATATATATATATATATATATATATATATATATATATATATATATATATATATATATATATATATATATATATTTATATATATATGTATATATATATATATATATATATATATATATATATATATATATATATATGTATATATATATATATATATATATATATATATATATATATATATATATATATATATATATATGTATGTGTGTGTGTGTGTGTGTGTGTGTGTGTATGATGTATATACGACCACGGAAGATTTAATAATGTTTAATTTCAGTTTTGTAACTATAAATTACAAAATAAATATGCATGGAAGAAGTGCTAGTAGCATTAACATTTTTCATTATAAAAGCTCACAAAAACTTCCCTTTATGACTGGGACTTGTTGACATGTTTGTTCACCCCGAACTTTCCTCTTCCTCAGACAAGGTTCTTCTAGTTACATTTAAATAAGTTATGCCATCAACCACTGTCATTAGCCTTTTGGTGATAACATTTAAATTCTTTAACTATTATAATATTTCAATGAAACACACGTTGAAATGTAATAACAGATTCACAAATAGAAATGTGCATAACAAAAACGATTTTTTGCTGCATACCCTCTTTGAAACTGCTCCAGCTAAGGGGAAACAATATAAAATAAATCTGCTTTCGAACAATAAAACTGAAATTCTGAAATATGCTATTTAAAGCTAGAATACGATTAACTGCGTAAACGTAATCTAAAAGTTTACCTGAGGAATTCAAACTGCTAAATTATGTTATGTACATCTAATATATATACATTGATGTTTCACAATTTCTAATTTACTATGGACATTTATGTACATAAATTGTACAAAAACTGTTGACTAATTACACTGAATGGTAGATTGATAAATGCACAAATTTCGTAATAAAATGTGTTTTGTAAAATATTAATGTTAATAAGACCTAAAATGTAAGTATTACCCTGTTTTCTGAATAATAGATTTCTCAGAATAATAACTTTGAATACTGTTCCTTTCAAAATTTGTAAGAAAGACAGAAAATCTGAGAACATGGATAAATACATTAATAAAATGTTCAACATAAAATACTCATAGTACACTTTTTCTATCCCGTACTTAATTGATAAATAAAATTTAGTTTTCTCTAAGACAAAGATTCTTAAAATTACCATATATGTTTACTTTAAAATAATAGTAATGTTATTAAATTTCTTCAAAAAAATATTTTTCTCCATAAGTTAGATTTTACATAATAAAATATATAATGCAAAATGTAATAAACATGCTTCATTGTTGAACTAATGCAATAAAATAATCAAATATATATTTACATATAAATATACCATTATGGTTAGCATAATATTGCCAAGAAATAATCTCCTACAAAATATATGTACAGCATATCCATAAATTATAGGATAAATGTAAAATTTCAATTTGTCAATTATAAGCTCAGTGTTGATAATTCAGTTGTAGGATTCTCTTTATTTTTCTCTATCATTCTGCGTAAGTCCACCAATAAATAGAATATTTTAATTTCAAATCACTGAGAAAGATAATTTTTGAATGCTTAAACGGTTGACCATCGTTACCGAACCGGTTCGTTGAGAAATCAACATATAACTAGTGAAAACTTTTGATTTTCTGTGTTCTGAATTATTAGAAATAAGATATAATGTATGTCTGCATTCATTCATTGGATTTATTTTTTGATTTTATCTTTTGACATTCTTTACAGTTATATATGAATCAGAATATGAAAAAAAAATACCATTTTTAATTTAGGATATTTTCCGCAAATTTAAATCACACGAAAATCATGTTAAGGTGTGTTTACCGAAAAAAGGAAAAACACGATAGTTAGATATATCTTGTAGATATGCAAATTAGGAAAAACAGAGAAAACAAGATTAGTACTTTCATAGTTGTATTTTAAATGAAAGTGTGAACAGTCTGTACAAATACTGAGCTTGTAGTAAGGCTTCACTTTATAAAATAAATTGCATTTTACAGATTTCTGTAAAGACATTCCAAATTTTAACTGAAAATTGCAAAGTTTATAATTGATAAATGGATCCTGGGATTATTTTCATGTAATATATTCAGACATTCTAGGGAGCTATTATATGATTATCAGATTTAGGTAAGGCAACTTTCTGTAATATCAATAAGTATTCTCTTTTCCCAGAATTTTCTAAACAAACTTATTCACTTGTAAAATGAAATTTTGGTCCAATAAATTTCAATTTGTTGTTTGGTCATTCTTATTGTAATAAATCACACCTTCCGGATCGTAAACAAGATCCTTTGTATGTCCATCCAACATGAAATCCTCCCTCACAAGAACTCTGTAAAACATTAACCTATAAGTTTTCACTTGTGTCTACACTAGAGAGTTTATCAAGAACCCTACGTCATCCCAAAGGATGAGATGTTGAGATTCAATTATGCCATGTATACGAACCGTGTCCTAAATCTTGAATTATAGTTGATTAGGACACGTCCCTAATCTTGCTTTCCTCTACAAGGATGTGTTTACCCCAAGAGAGATGTATCCCCTCTCTTAAGTCCTATTAACGAAAGCACGTACAAGCCATTGCCGGATATAATAGTGTTTTTAGGTTTACATGTAAAGTTTGAGTAGAAATTAATTTTCTAGATATATAACTGGATTATATATCGCTTTGAATAATTTATGAATATTTTATTCTGCATGTTTTATAAATTGTGTTTTATCATGGGTATTTAAAACCAATTTAAAATAAGAACATTTCTGTTAAAATCACTTAAATCATACTACAATATACTAAATTACAATATTATATAAGTGCACACTAGTTATATTAATATTTTCACGAGTTCGTTTCTTCCAAGTGATACACGTAAGAAATCAAATATATATCTCGATCATTTATAATTCTTTTACTATTATTTTATTAACGGCATATTTTATTTTTCGTATAATGATGGTATTTTAATTTACGATTTACATTTTTTTACAGAATCCCGAATCATTTTAATATTTCCTTCATTATATGTTTGCGTATTCATATCTCGTCAAATATTTTCGGAAATATTTCATTAATCAGTCATTTCTTCTTTTATCATTATCATTTCTTTCTTTAGCGTTAAAATATTATTTACTATGGATATTTATTAACATCAGAGTTACTGCAAATTATATTTTTATATTATAGTATTTAATAACTTTAGAAATGAATTTTTAGAAAGAGAATATCTCACTATAGTTAATAACATATTAATAATAGATAATTAATAATAGATTTAAAATTTCTAAAATATAAGAACTATAATAATACATAAGTATGTTATTTAAATTCCCAAGACTAAATTTGTGCGGTGTCAAATGTTCAAGGAGAGTAGTATAATGTTACTAATACTAATATATAATTCATACATATAAATATACACACCCATCTATATAGATGTGTGTATGTGTAGTTATTTATTCATATATCAGAATCTTTCTACATATTATTATTTCATTCGAATTTATTCTGATCGTTTCACTCTTTTGCTGAAATTTAACCACTAGTGTAAATAATAGATTGCTAATTAAGCGTTACAGGGCAAACATTTAATGTTAAAATGAAGTTTGTCAGGTATGCTTATTAGTCATATTTCTTTTGTAATTTTGTTGCATGCCGTGCCATCTGTTGAACATGAGGAAACTTATATGATTGTCCACCAAAACATATTCTAGCGCTCTTTTGAAATATATAATTTCACTGGGAGTCGTTTTGTTTAACTCTGTATTCAAGATAAAGGTGTCTGACATAATCCAATATTACTGGCAACGAAAGCTTTATTTTCAATATAACTACAAAGAGTAGTTAAATGTGATATTTTTTTTTATTTTATGCACTCTTATGTTCCTAAAATCTTGGTAAGAACTTCAAAAAGACGTAAGGCACATCATTAGGATGTAAATTTTCCTAGGAAATGTCAGGACTAAGTAGTATCAAAGATCGAAGAAGCGAAAGGAAAAAAGAGAATGATTGATCTGATACATTTATCAGACATAATGAATACAAATGTTGTAAGGCATGAATATTAAAACATGTGCTTAAATTTTCCCCGTCAGACATAAAACATGCCTGGAACCGACGGAGTGTTTATTGTCGGAAACAGTGGATCACAATGATAGTTTATTTAATCAAACTATCTGCGCAGATGAGTTTTGCCACCAGATCAATAAATACGCCAAAGGGTCGGAATACACTACACATTTCATGGATATCTACATAAAGAAATCAAGACATGGTAAATCCGATGAGAGTGGGAACCAATGGACCGGATCCATCAATGCAGGAATTATCTGATGAAATGGTTTCAAACAGCTAGTGCAAATCAAGAATCCCATCATGCTGGAAACACATTAAATTTCACATTTCGTATAATACCCTCAAGCAAGTCGGGAAGAATCTCCTCATTAAAGGTGAGATGATTCGTGGCTGTCAACTTCGATGGCAATGGTACGGCCAATTTAAGCAGTCGCCGAACAAAACCACTCATGTGTCAACTCAGGTGCTGTGTGGTTCTGCACACTGTGGAGGTTTTCAGGAACACACAAAAGATAATTGTGGTGATTGACTACACCATCTCTATAAAATGGTCTCATCAGTAACCAACACATAAGCTGGAAAATTCACATCTCAGCGTTATTCTTGATGAAACCACAGTCAGACAGAAAACATGAAAAGTACACATGTAGGACTGTCATCGGAAGTAACTGACCCCTTTTATAAAAAAAGGCTTTAAAAGATTCTGCTTTCAAAAAAAAGCTGGGCACTACCATGAAACTCTCGCATTTGAGAGGTAATATTATTTATTCATATCATTGGATTAGTCCCCACGACATCCAAAAAAATTTCTTCTCTGATAATCGAGTGTATCGTGCCACTCCTTAATGTTCTGTACGAGGTAAAATTTTGATTCAGATGGGCAAATAAACTATGGTGTGATTCATGTCAATCTGGAAACCGCGTTTGATAAATGCGTACAATGGCTCATCTATTGCCCTTAACTGTTCCATACATTCTGCATATGCGGGCACCTCCACAGTTCTAATAAATATCCATGCTTTTATATGCTCACTGTCGCTCAGGAGTACAACCTCTCTGTCCTCTACAGCACTCTCCTGTACATGGTCCATTACCTGGTGGAATAGGAAGAATTCGGGCACAAACATTTTTCGTGCAATACTTTTTAATTATCGTTCAAAATTATTTCTAGCTCAATAGTTTCGAAGTTCTTAATTCTAAATTTATATTTTATGAGTTAAATTTGTTTCAAAAGCAGTAAACTCACTTCTGGTCAGTGGTATTAAGGTATAACTTTCATATTTCCCTGTAGCTAAAGGTTTTTTAAACAATAAAAAATATTTAAACTCTTAAATATCAAATTATGAAGTAATTAGTAATAATAATTAATCAAATTTTATTTCATAAGATAAAAAATAAGTAATTCTGGCTACATATTACATGAGGTTGATGATGATAAGTATTAAATGAAATCTTTGTCTGTAATGATTTTTTTCGTTACGTTTCAGTCATTATGACAAAATATCCCATTAATTTGTAATTTACTGAAACTATCCTAATTTAAATTTTTGACATGCAACAAAGGCAATGAGGGACACAATAAACATCATTTTAAAAGAAGAATAGAACAAAAAACTAGAAGCTATTACTTCAGTAATATAGCAGAAAAACTGTAAAATTCACAAATATAAATGTTAGAGTAATAAGATTATAAGGAACGGTAATACTTTCATTTAATTATTAAATATATTCAACAAATCTACCAAAAGATTGAAATAATGTATCTATAAATTTATATATTGACAACTATAATAGATGCGACCAATAAACAGAAGAAATTTTAAGTGAAAAGAAACCAATTTTCCTTTGTTTCATTTCAGTTGTTTAATTTAAGTTTTGACAATATTATGTTTCTTCAAGTTTTTTTCACCTCATTTTAAACGAAGAATAGAATAAAAAAATAGAAGCTATTACTTCAATAATATAGCAGAAAAACTGTAAAATGCACAAACACAACAGTTACAGTAATAGGATTATACGGAACGGTAATGCTTTAATTTAATTATTAAATATAATGAACAAATCTACCAAAAGCTTGAAATACTGTATCTACAAATTTATATATTGACAACTACAATAGATGCGACCAATAAACAGAAGAAATTTTAAGTGAAAATAAACAAATTTTCCTTTGTTTCATTTTAGTTGTTTAATTTAAGTTTAGACAATATTTCTTCAAGGTTTTTTTTTTACTGTAATTAAGATTGACGACTTAATGAGGCGTTATTATAAAGAAATACTCAGTGACATTTTGAAGAATTTCATCCACATAGAATTTCCTCGACTAACCTCTGAATGTTCTCTATTAAATATATGTTTTGTTAAAAATTTGTATATCTTCCTAAATAATTTTTAATTTCCAATTAATGGAACTCAATTATCTCTAAGTTCTTCAAATTTCTTCTTTTTTTTAATGACAAACAAAAACTTCTTTTCCCTCTAACTTAACTTAAAAGATAAATTTCATTGTCACAAACTTTATTGTCTGAGGTAGTTATCGAAGAGAAAGGCATTAAATTCATTCATATTATTAAGGACATTAATCAAGGACAATTAGCGATAAGTAACATTTTCGTTGACAAGTGGATTCGAGTAAAAACTTTTCAGTGTCTTTTTAACAGAAATAAGTTTATAAAAAGGAAGAATTATGTTTTCCCTTTGTATTAAGTGGTAAACACCAACAAACATGTCACAATAAATAAAATCAATTTTCTGTAATTTATCAATTCTATAGTTATATAGTAATATTATAGTTATCCCATTTGGATAGTCGGAAGAATTATATTGCTTGTCTGCTTTGGTCAAATAGGGTATTAGAATACTATGATTAAGTGTCAAATATAAATTGTAATTCCCTGTATAAAATCACAACAAAGCAAATATAAAAATACTTAGTTTTTTATTTCCATATTCTCTTTAACATGTACTTAATTTTCTTTTCTAATAATTTGTAAAGTATTAAATACTTATCAATCATTTTAAGAATAATATGAATATAAATGGAGGAAACTCGATAAATCCTAAATTATTGTTTCTTTTGTTTCAAAGAATTTTCAGAAAATCTTATTTATATTTTTATTTTATCTTATAAATATCCCAATATCTTTAAAAAATCATAATATTAAATTTTTAGCTCTTTGAACCAGCTTCAACGTTTAACAGAGAAAATTATTTTAAATGCGATATTTAATTGACGGCTTTATCATATGACAATCCTTTATCTCACTGAACTTCAAATTACTTCTTTTTTGACAGTAGAAAGAAATAACAGCCTCTTTTCACTCAATCCTAATTTTAGAAGATGAATTTGCCTTTCAGACTTTTTTTTTTTTTGTCACAGATATCGCCTATGAGAAGAGTGTCGTTTTCGCCCATATTTCTATTACGAAGATTATTCAAGGACAATTAGCGACAAGATGCACTTTTGGTGAGACGCAGCATTTATGTTAAGACTTTTTGGCGCCTATTTAACAGAAATTGCTTAATAAAAGGGAAAATTAATTTAGGATTTTCCCCTTTTTATAGGATGAAAAAGTTAATACAATTAAAACGAAAAAAACCTAAATTGTGTTTTTATAAGTATTATCTCTTTATTTGTTATATTTATCCTAATTGCTAAATTAATGAATATAACTTAATTATTTTTAATTAGAATAATTTAATATATTTTGATAAATTTAAGTTTTAATAAAATTATGATATATAAAATACGACGTATAAATACTGAAATGCTGTGTATGGAAAGTAATGTAGTCATTTAAAGATACAAAAATATAAATGCCTACAATTTATGCTAAATATTAATTTTATATATTGAAGTAAATAAACTTTTTAATATTAATTGAATATTTCAATGCATATTTGAGTTAAATTTCAAATTTTACACATGAATAATATTTTCTTTGTTATGGCAATAATTCTTCATATTTAGTTAGTTCTATTACCTATAGTTTAGTAAATTTATTTAAAAAATATTTTTATATCAGGGAAAAAAATGCACTGGTAAAAACATTAGTCAAAATATGAAAATAATAAAATAATAACAATATGGAAAGACATAATTTTCATTTACAAAAGGCATGAATCAAATCTTTAATAAAAATTATATAGACTAAATATCTTTCTAAACATGATAATTTCATTTAAATTTTCTTTCACAATGAACAAGAGGTGGGGCAGTTAGAATTGTCCCCAGATGTCTTCGAATATATATAATATTGATTTTTTAATAGAAAAAACATTTGATACTGAAAATAAAAATATTTATACTTCGATAATAACTATATTCGTTATAGAAATAAGTATAATAAAATAATAATTTGCATTCCATTCTTAACCCATATTGTACCACACCAACTAAATATTTCTGTAAGTTAATAAAACTTCATCCATATCATTAATATGGTGTAATTAAGCATATAAAACCAAAATTTTGAAAAAATATTTTTATTTTTTTAAGTAATTAGCTGTCCTATAAATAGGACAACGGTCCAATACACTGCTAAAATTTAACAAATATCACTTTCATCTCATTAGGCTGATTCATAGGTGAAATTTGTAGAAATAGTAAATGTAAAGTCCAACATTACATTTTAAGCATACTGTTGTTGGTTTTTTCGTACAGTTTATGAACTATGATCTTTGATAAGGGATAATAAAAAAGGGATATTCATTGTACGATGCTAACATACATAATTTATATCCAAATTTTAAAGGTTTATTTTTCATGAACATCTTGTAAATGTGCCTTCCTATATATCTTACCATTCTTTCATCGATGGTGAGATTTTCAGAAAATATACCAAATTGCTTCAAGGTTATGTTGATTTTGTCATAAAGAGGTCGAATTTTATAATAACAATCTTGTGGATCAATTGAAAAATTATCGTTACATTCAATAAAGGGCTTGGTGTCATTATACCGTTTTCTGGACATAGCGTTATTCACTAATGTAGGTCCAGTGTCTGGAGCATTTTCCCAGTACATTTTTTCGCGTGGTAACTAATAGTACCTACTAGAAATTGACACCTAAAAATTGCGTGAGTTATGTTTCTGTAATGCGCAAAGAATGTGTTTTGGGGGGAGGAGGGGGATCTGCATATCGATTTGTTTCTGTTTCAGTAACAGATATTATGCTATGAACCATCATGTGGAAGAGTTCAAGTTTTTCCTGCAACCACGCTTATAATTTCATAATCTCGTGTTGAAATTGAATCACTTAATAATTCAAATTTTGGGTGACGTTTTACCCACTCGGGTTTTTTCGGTGGAAGATGACATTCTTTATAGTTATTTGATAAAATTTCAATACCAGCGGTATCTTAAATTTTTAGACCATCATGCATTCATGGATTTTCACATTTTATGGCTGAATCATCTATTTCTTCCTCATCACTAACAGAGTCTGGATTAGGAGAAACAATACTAATTTCAGGATCATCAATTCCTCATCACTTAAAGAATACATATATTCGAGAGTGTCTTGGACTGTTGAAAATCTACGTGGCATTTTTACAGAAGCAAAATGCAGAGTAAAATATCCATATTCTTAGCATAAAAGAAATAGATTTGCATGCAGCACTAAACACTAAACAAATTTCAACCAAGCATGAGAGTAAGAGATTAAGTTTATCTTTCAATCTCCAGTTTTCCTGATTACAATAGATATATATTTCCCCTTGTTGTGTCCAGGTGTGCGAACAGGTGTTTGAACAGGTTTTCATTGAAAGATAAGAAAAGAATGTGTGCTATGAATGCAATAACGAATTCGTGGAAAAATAATCGGGATTGGACCGTCGTCCTATATTTAGGACACCTTTTTTATATTTACAAAATACACGTGTAAAATATATTTTTGAACAAAGATGCTCAGCTACATTATTAGTTCTGTTTATAAACTGCAAGTAACCTCCACGACGTTTGAAATTAATAATAATAATGAATATAAAATTAAAGATTAAAAAATCACAATTTTTAAGGGGTTGCTGAAAATAGATTTTACAATCCAATATAATTTTATTTCTCACTTTTTTTTACTATTATGCTAAAATGTGTCTATTTTAAAGGTTTTAAAATAAAATCCACTGAGAAAATAGTTATAACTTTGTTATTAAATGGATTTACGTTTGCTGTCCTATTTATAGGACGGCGGTCCAATATGGGTTAACAGTACTTGAGAAAATATACAATTTGTAACAAAACAGTTGTTAAGGAATATTTATTCCTAATGTAAAACTTTCCAGTTTTTTGGTTACGTATTTATTTATTTATTTATTTATTTATTTATTTTAATTTTTTTAACATTTTATGCTTTCCTTATTTTCTCTATCTAATAAGGACAAAATAACAGTAAAATAATTAAATATTACAGTACATTTTATAATTTGAAGAACATTTCCATTAAATAATCATTTAATTGTCTACCTATAATTAAGTTTTAATTGAAGCACATTATTTATAAAATAAAAATTACATTTTTTTCCTTCTCCATATTTCTTATCACATGTTTTCTGTGTGTACATTTTTCAAAGTTTCTTGCATAACAATTTTTTCTCTCTAGTGTGTTAAATGTAAAACCCCTCATCTTGTTTGGCGCAGTTTGTCCCTAGAGGATTTAGCGCCATTAAACTTCAATCAACCAACCAACCTAAATGTACAACAAAATAAATATACAATAAATTTGTTTACCATTCACCAGATTTTTTTATCTGCTACTCTGTGCCAAAAATAAGATTATGATAACAATATTAGGTAGAACTCCATTGTACTCCTTTACACACTGAAGTTTTCATTGTTGTAGCTTTATACAATACTATTTAACTTTTACCAAATTTTAATAAATTATTAAAACATACCCTATTTTCATTTAAAGTTGAACTTTTAAGGTAAAATTAATGAAACCGGATGGAAAGCATCACAAAAATAGACTTTTAAAACAGCATTGATATTTGAATTCTTATTTTTAATTCCATTATAATTACACTAAAACTCTCTCCTAAATATCATTGTGTGAGCTTCGTAATACCTATCCAGGGAAAATATAACTTGCTTCTAATCTCGGGAAAACAAGTAATATTTACTTATAAACTGTGCACACATATTTTGCAGTTCAACCTTTTTCAAAGACATAGTACAAATAGACAAATTGCAATTTAAATTTACATAATGTTAAAGAAATGAAAGAAATAATACTCGTAAGGGGCAAACATTCTCTCTTAGCTTTTTCTATTCATGAGAAAAGACAAATATGTAATATCTAAATTACAAAACTGCACATTTAGTTTGAAATTCAATATTTATTCGACGAACGAAGCCATTAGTTAGAAAAAATAAAAAAATACTGCAATAATATATTATAAAAACTGTAAATTTAATAAAATTAAAAATATGAGACGTACTTTGATTGGTGTGTGTAAAATGTATGTTCACAGAAAGAGAAATTTATCCTTTGTAGCACAAACTCAATCACTGGACTGGTAAACCTTTTAAGCTTTTAAAAATATGACTATAAGAATAAATAAAATTAGAAGAGACACTTTCAGCATACAGTATAATTAGTTTTTGTATAAACTTTGTAATCACATTTCAGATATCATTTTAAATATATTCAGTAAACTATCGTCCCAAAACAATAAATTTACTCTTATGATATAAACATTAAACTCTAAAAAAGTGAAAAAAACCTCGAAAATGACTACCGTATTATAGAAACTGAGATATTAAAAAAATACTGGGGAATTATTAATTGAGGTAGTTAAACATACAGAACGAGCAAGAGGCAACGGTAGATTGCGGAAGAACTCAACAGCTATACAGACAAACGGTGTATAGGTGATTGTTTTAAGTAATTTTGTGATTCTTCAGGAATTATAATTAAGAAGAGCATTTAAAATTAGAAGAACGTTTTAATGTATTTTTCTAATTACTTTTTATTTATGTATATGGTCTTTATTTAAAAAAATAATTATAGATAGCTTACAAAACTACACGCATAAATAATAATTGAAACACTTGCGTTAAAAAAAAACTTAAAACTACGAAAAGGGGATACAAATTACCAAAGTCATACGTTACAATAGTAATCTACTGCAGTTAAATGTACTGCCATACAATGCATCATCAAGCTGATCATTTTTTAAGGAACCAATTAATGTACGGAAAGAAGTGAAATTTTTAACAACGTATGTATTCAAAAATACGAAAAATAAGCAGCAATTATAAAAAGTAAATATTTTATAAATATATTTCCAATGGTATATAATATTTATTATAAATTGAAAAATTAATGGGTAAACTGTTATTTTAAAATATTAAAGACATTTTCTGATGGAATATTTGTAGATCACGTTAAATATTTAGTCTTAAATTTTTCATACATATACATATTGCTATCTCAATTTATTTTAATTTTATTCAGTTCATCTTTTAAGAGTATTTTTAATATGAAAGGTTTAAATCTAATATTTACACAGCATGCATATTAATAACAATCTCGGAATAATTTTCTATCATGTCAATATTTTACCATAACATTTTTATTACATATATATATATATATATATATATATATATATATACAGAGTGTTAAATTAATTTTACAGACTTTTGTACACAAATAATGTTTAATAATACATGACTTTATAAAGTTTTATGGAATGCATTTTATAATGTATATATATAAGATAAATTTTAATTATTGAAAAGAGCTTCAAAACAGATTATGTATCAGAGGCTTGAATAATATTTGTATACAGTATTTTTTCTTAATATTCTAGATATAATTTTTCTTGCAAATTATGAGTATCAAAATTTTACCAAATGAAATTGCTTTTGTTGGCTTTGCTACTAAAAATACATATTTTAAAACATATTAAATTATATAATGTTATATGAAGAAAGAAATAATTATTTAGGTAAAATAAAACAAAAGTTACAGTTTAAAGGTTTTGTGTTTAACCATCTTTGCAGAGAATTTGTCGTTTTCTAAAATAAAATGCTTTCTATATATTTTTAAAATGTATGTTTCTAAATTGAAAAGTTTTCTCAACCAATAACACAAAATGTCACTTAAATATATTTAAAGAATTTACCCTCGTATTAATACATTCCAAAATGATGTTATGTGCGAAGAAAAATGTATTGAACAGGAGCAAAGAATACTAGCATGTTTTATTAGCGAAAGGTCAATACGTAGCAAGAAGTATTTTAGAAAATTTATTTAAGTGATTTTGTTAACTTACAAGAGTTTACGAGCAGCAAAGGAAGCAATGACGTTTTTTGAGCTGCACATTGAACTGTATAACTTCGTGCTATCACTATATTTTACGCATATACTTAAGAAATAAATTTTTACGCATATTCTCAATAATTTCAGCAAAATATTTAAAACTTCATCACAAACGTTTAATTTCACTATGAAATGTAATAATATAAGTAATATATTTTTTGATTTTGTATGTATTTTTAAATATTATTTCATAATTTAAATATCTGTTATAAATACTTATTAAAAAACAACATTTTCTTTAACCTTGATGATTAACATCGATATTTTGGTGGTATTACTTATTAAACTATATTGACTACTAAAATGTAATTTCTACTTAAAATCCAATCAAACATAGCATGAAAAGTAAAAAATCTGCAAGAAAAAAACAAAAAGTATTAAAATTAAAAAAATAATAAATTTCTCTTAATTCACAGATACTCATCTGGTTTTTAAAAATAGTTTTTTTTTATTGAAATAAGACTTTTCATAATAATAACGTAATATCTACAACATTCTTTTGGAAATTTGTGGTAGTTAAGCAGAATTGCTTCTTCATGCGTATATGGTAGTAATTGTATAGTAGAAGTGAAGTTTAGTGTTGTTTCCCAAAAGTTAAACAAAACTTTGCGAATATTTGTTAACCGTACATATATTAACCCTTTAACGGACAGTGGTTTTGTGGCGAAACCACCTATTAAACATCTTTCTTTTAAACTTTACTTTTTGGAGTACTTTACTTTATATCTTTATAATTATTTACAGCTTTAATCTCATACATCTGTGACGTATGGAAGCCAATAATGTAGAATCAAGAGCTTCTGCAATTAAAAAAAAAACTTTTTAGAGACATGGATGATTTTTCGATTTTTTTTATGTTTTTGACATTTTAAATTTACAACAGATGATAACTCTACATTTAATTTATTTTTATTTATTTTTTTTTTAAATATGTGTATTTAAACTTGCTGTACCTGAGAAGTCAGTACTTCAATTTATCCTTCTTATGACCCCAAATAAAAGTATCTATGCAAACAACATTTATAAATTGTTAAGCTATTTATTTATTATATCATTTTAAGGATTCTTATTTATTGTTCTTTTAGTATAGTTAAAATTTTCAAAAGTAAAAGTATAATGTTCAAGTTGTACTAGGGGAGGGGTTAGTCAGTTAAACAACTCCTCAAACCCTCCTAATATGGTTTTATGATTTGGTTTGAAGCGCTACGGTCTACTGTTTTGCACACGAGGGCTAATGAGAATGGGACCTACTGCTTAAAGCCGATACCGAACGGCTACGAACATCCATGTCGTAGTGGGATTCGAACCCACGAACTCCGGTACCGACGATCAGCTCCCTAACCAATCGGCCAAACCCTCCTATGGAATGTAAAGAAAACTCATCATATATTTTACATTTACAAGGTTCATAGATAACATTTATAAACTAATTACACTAAATTCCAATGAATTTATTTTGGTGACCTTTAAAGGGTTAAAGGAAATTAATTCGTAGTTTCATTCGACTTCCAAAACTGATGTGTTTATAAATCGATATTATTGATAATTTAATGTCTTCAGCAATAAGTATGTTATGAAAAAGTTGAAATTTCAAATTAATGTATGTCTTTTTATTTCTATCACAGTCTGTAATTTATGATGGCTACTATTAATAGTATAAAACTGTTTTGTGGTATGGTTTCAAATAAAAGAGTTAGTATAAACTGACTTATATTAAAATTCTAAAGTGATATCTTGGTTCAAAATAAATTTAACTGTTCTATGTTGGTAAAGTTCAAAATATTTCTAAAATCTGATTCAAATTATTATTAGTAAATGTTTCAACAAATAATATGACTGTAATGTTTTTTATGTGATGATAGATACTGTAAATTGTTTTAAGTTCTGGCCTTTATTTCTTACAGCTGAGATAAAGTTCTTGAAATTTTAGCAAAATTTCTTTGAGAAATTCTTGTTCTGAAAACTTAATTATCGCTTTAAAGAAATTTTATAATATTATTTAGAAATCTCAATACGTTTGTTCTAATTCTGTCTTAATTTGCTCTTTTGGAATCTGAGATTTACTACGAGGTTATGTTTTAAAAATAAAATCTTAATTTTCAATATTATAGTAAACTCTCTTTTGAGATAGTTACATGTCTAAGATCACACATATTATTGATAGAGTTTACTAGTCATATATATAATGTTTATTTTTGATATATATTTAGATTTTCACCTAAATTAAACTATTGTATGAAGAGTTACAGGGAAATATCATTATATGTAGAAAATAACTTTCACTACTAAAGAAAATTTTAGAATTTTTATAAATAAAATGTATAAATTAGAATTAAATGTGCAACGTTTTTTATTTTTTAATATTCTTTAATACTTTTAAATCATTTACTTGTTAATTATAACTAATTTTTAAACCTTTCAAAACTTTGTGTTGACTTTACATATTTAGTCTTTGTTATATTTACATACATTTAAATATAAATTTTACTTTTCTTGGGTAAATTTATATTTAACAAATCTAATAAAATTATTATAGTAATTATGTACAGACTTTTATCTTTGTGATAATTTTATACGTATTAAGTATAACAGCAAAGATTAAAAAAAATTATGCACTATATGTATTCACAGATTTCGGTATGAAAGTGTGCATTTATATTTAGTCCTTATATTTTATTGTTTATCATGTGTAATGTAATGTCTTACTTAAATTAAAACGAGATAGATAAACATCAAATTTAAAAGAAAAACTCTTAAAATATATGTTATACTGTCATCGGTAGTATAGTGTAAAAAATTTACTTTCAAATTCTTTAGTGAATATACCCTCAAATCACATAGTTGTGATTTTAAAAATGTGTTACACCACTTTAAAATGCATTATTCTAATATCGAAATCAAGTCTTTTTTAAAGATTTTCTCAAGAAGAGAAAGGCCTTTTATCCTCAGTCCAGACACGAAATTTCCTTCTTTAGTAATTTTTTCTTATTCAGTGTGAGGATATTTTTCGATAACAAAAGAACTTAAATTCCTCATACTTTTGTAATGTCGCTCAATACCTTTATCATCTTATGTATTAAACATCCACAAGTGTTTACACAATGAAACACTCTTGATAGATTTTTCGTTTTAACAATAAGACGACGTCCTTCCATGGTTTACTAAAATGAATGTTTTAAAATTGCAATATGTTTATTAAAATAATATATTTTATGGAATTGCCTCGTCACTGAAAGTTCAGAAACGACTACACTGTCGTAAATTCTATTTATTACTAAAAATGTATTGTAAATTTTATCTCACTGAGTTATTACAAAGCATACATTCTTAAACAACATTTTTGAACACATTAATTTGCGATGATGAAAATCTAACCACTTAAAAGATATAATATTAATATTTCTTTGATAACAATTAACTTCATGGATATAATTTAATTTTAATAATCATTATATTTTCACGATATTTACATGACACATAAACTTTATTTAGAAATAAACATATGTTTCATTGAAATAATGAATTCAAATAATTTTAAGAACTTTCTACTTTAAACACAAACGAATTAAACTTTATTTATTTAATGAATGTACACTTTTTAATAGTAAAATTTGTTAAAAAATTCTTGTAAAATATTTTTTTAATTATCTATACTTTAGTATGTAATATAAGAACATTAAGGAAAATACTTAATCGGAGTCCTCCATGCGTTACTAAAAAATCATGAAAAATTACATCAAGAGACAAAGAAATAAATAGAAAAAAATTAAAAGTTTCATATAAAAGAAAAGTCAAAAGCACTATTACACATTTTTGTAAAGCCTAAAATATTTTTAACCCTCTGACTGCTCATCCCGTGATTTCCACGGGCATGTGTTTTTCTTCCTTTTTTAAGAAGCACATTCGGCCTTTTTACCGTTTAACCAGTCGAATAAAGTATATACAGTATTAGACATTTAATTTGGTAATAAATATAATTATATGACTAGAACTATAGTTATATTAGATAATAGAATTATAGATAGTATGTTATAAATAGAAATTAACTGTATTTCAATTGAAATTTATTAAAAAATAATTTTTTATGTGATAACATCTGACATTAGTTTTTCTGAAAGCTTAGTTTCTCATGATAAAAGTCAATATAAAAAATCTTTTCTAGAAAAGAATTAGTATTTCAATTCTCCAATATATATATATATATATATATATATATATATATATATATATATATATATATATATATATATATATATATATTATATATATACATATATATATATATATATATATATATATATATATATATATATATATATATATATATATATATATATATATATATACATATATATATATATATATTATATATATATATATATATATATATATATATATATATATACATATATATATATTATATATGTATATAAAATATATATTATATATATATATATATATATATATATATATATATATATATATATATATATATATATATATATATATATATAGATATAGATATAGATATAGATATAGATATATATATATTTATATGTATATATATATATATATATATATATATATATAAATATATACATATATATATACGTATATATATTATATATATATATATATATATATATATATATATATATATATATATATATATATATATATTATATATATATATATATATATATATATATATATATATATATATATATATATATATACTTGAACTATGCAACAAAAAATACGCAATTTTAAAAGAGATCTCGGTTTACAAATTGAGCAGTCAGAGGGTTAATATATAGAAGAAATACAATAGTTTTATATGCAATAACATTTAACATCATATGATATGTGCATATCTCATGTAAATACTTTTTCTTCTCGCTTACTTATGAAAAATAAATAAGAAATAAAATAATTTATACCTTAAAAATTTTAAAATTTAAATACATTTAAAAAAACCTTTTTGTGAATAGGAAAACATGTTTAATGGTTTATGAAAAATATAAACTTCTATTTTATCCTATATACCTCCATGTATTATAAAAATATAAAAATGAATATTTATTTAATTTCTTGTATTTATATAAAGAACTAAATTAATAAAATAATTTTCTTTAGAATGAATTTTTATACAAAACACAGCAACAAGAAGGAAACAAGCCAAACAGCTTAAATTTCTATCATGCATATACCGCAATTGAATATGCAAAGCATAACGATTAGGGCTTATGAGCACATCATGGACAAATTTCCTTTTTTTAGGACACGGAATATAAGGAGTGGGAAAAAGTCGTTTTAATGATCGTGAAATGTGCTCTTGTGGAAGATTTTACTCATATAGCTTTAGGTTGTCTCTTAGTATATCCATGTGTATCATTTCAAGATGTATTTGAGAAGAATCGTTGAATACGGAGTTTGTGGATTATCCTTCTGGGAGATCAGTAACCTGTCAAATGTAGTCATAAAGTTATGTGACTGTGGAATCAAAGGATGCTTTAGTGAAAGATTGACTGACGTGAGAGATTGCATTGTATCTAGTAAGGCCTATTATGTACATTGCCCTAATGGAGCGTATTACCACAAAACAATCACAATACAGTTAATGCAGTCTCCAAAGCATCAATTGGTGCCCGCAAGTACAATATTTCGGACAGCGTACAGCAAACTTTCCATTAATCATTGGTTGCTTTGCTTATATTCGATTAAAGACCACAGGCGTTTGAGTTTGCAATGGTGAATTTAACGGCACAGACTGGATTCTGAATGGCATGATATTTTTCCCCCATAAATCAAGTATCATCTTGTAATACGATGACGGTTTGGAAGAGAGATTATAAACTCGATGGAGAAGCTGTTCAACTGTTTTGCTATGTACTGCCATACAGCTCATGTACCATGTGTTATGCTGTCTGTGGTATTATATTCCTTTCTCTCACCCTTCTTATTCCTGTGTGTTTACCAGACAGATATTCAGGAGTATCTCTAAGATTTTCTAGTCTTTTTCCTTACTTTCAGGGCTCATTTGCAGCTGCTTTGCTTCTTTCATGCTTCAACAGGGAAGTTCTTTTGGTCATACTTTGCAGATATTGTTGAAGAATTTGTTTCAGACTTGTTACCCTGCCTTACTTCTCTTCAAATCTATATTCCATTTAATAGATCATTTTAAAGATTAGTTAAAGCCTACTTCAGGATACCACTCACTGAATTACAATAAAAGAACTTTGTGTATGATTAGAAGCAACATAGATATACCATTCACCAACAGAAGACCCAAAGCCTTTTTAAATTAATGCCGCCTGTTGTTACAAAAATTATTGACATAATTTCAAGCAATACTCACGACTGGCTTCTTCGATATCCCCAATTAAAAGGAGGTTGTATTTCCAACCAATTATCATCAATGCAATCTCTACTCTAAACAAAATTGACTGAACATCTTTTGTCCTTCTTGTGTCCCGTTTTGGGTGACAAGTAGTGTCATAAGCGTAGATGTATGTTTATCATTGTAATATATAAGCTAATAAACATTATTTGTTTTTTAAAGGCTGAAGTTTTATAACTTAAATATGTTTGTTTTTTCCATAACAGAAAATGTCTTTCTATCTCTAAGCGGTTTTAATTCCCACATATTTGTTGTATACATTTTATCTACCTACATAAATACATTATTGATTGCTTATTGCATTCTATTAGTTTGAAATGGTTTCCAAACACTTGAAGGAACGATGTGGTTTACTTCGACCTCCCTAGCCACAGCTGTTATTTTTTTTAACCATCTATAATTTTGGATAATCTTATGAACGATCAAGATATATGAAAAGTATTGTATTTTAAATAATTAGTTCCCTTGAATTTTTCATTTAAATCAAAAGTGAGTAATACACATCAAATTCTACTTATCTCTTACCAGGACATATGTGAACTTCGTCACATCTAAGATTAGCATAGAAACAACAAGTTTTATTACTGTATCCCTGTCTTACTGTATTATGCTTTAATTCTAAATTTCAGGATTTTCCTATCTTAAATTTTGTGGTTATCGCTGGTATTATTGTCATCTGTCGCCATTAAATGTGTCCAAGATTCTAATGTACAACCATTATTAAAATATTAAAACCAACTGCAAAGTTATTATATATATATATATATATATATATATATATATATATATATATATATATATATATATATATATATATATATATATATATATATATATATATATATATATATATATATATATATATATATTATATATATATATATATATATATATATATATATATATATATATATATATATATATATATATATATGTATATATATATATATATATATATATATATATATATATATATATATATATATATATATATATATATATATATATATATATATATATATATATATATATTATATATATATATATATATATATATATATATATATATATATATATATATATATATATATATATATATATATATATATATATATATTATATGAGTGTATGTGTAGAAATAAGATAAACAATGAAATATTTTTATTTAATTATTAGAAAATTCTTTTTTGTGCCATTTACTTACGCTAATGAAAGTTTTTTCTTGATTTTCTCATAAAAACATTATATAATTAGATTTGTCACTGTTTCTTACTATAGATTCCTCATGTGGGAATTTAATAAAGAAATGTCTATAGAATTTGATTAATAAGAAACAACACAGTTTCTTTTTTTCCCCTTCAGTGCGGAAAAGAGTTTTGGCACATTAATTTGTTTTTCTTTCGCTAATTGTTCGTGGATAAAAGTGAAAAGAATTCCGAAGACAAGAAGTTTCTTATTCGGAAGGATTTCTAGTTCAAAAGAATACTGCTCTTGTGGTTTGAAAAGATCGAAACTACATTCAAAAGGAATTATAAGTGCTCTGCTATTGAATGTTTTTAAGATTTTGAATATCGGAAATTCTTAAATTAATTATGATAAGTTGTTTCATTTTTATTTATATTCAAAATACAATATAAATATATATTTCTATGTGTAGAGTAATTCAATCTATTTTATATAAATGCTATTTACATTAATAAATAATTTATTATTAGATTAATTTAAGTACTATCTCAAAAATATATTTTATGAAAACGTATACAATAAAAATATAATATTTTGCATCTAAATTTTGTTTTAAAATGATCAATGGTGACTTTACACTAAAGAACATCTCTTAAATGAATGTATATTCGTAGCCGAAATTTATGTATATTTTTTATCATAGATATTAAATTACTGCCCTAGAAATCTCAGAGCCTTTGATAAAACAATTACATCTATATTCACAGTTAATTTTGGAACAGAATACAGTACTTTTAATTTTAAAACCAGTTTAGATATTTAAAGCAATTTGAATAATATATATTAAGTTTTTGATATTTAATATTTCGTTGCTTACAAATTAATGTCTTAGTTAATATAGCAAGTGGAAGGATGTTTAGAAACAATTATTAATTTATAGTAAGTTTTATTTATTTTATTTTATTTTTAATCAAAACCTGTTAGTTGTCACTTTACTGTCATAAATTTTAATAAAAGTGTCATTCATATATATATATATATATATATATACACTAATACTATAAACAACATTCTTGTGTGCAGCGATGTTGAAGTTAAAAGTTGAACTTTTATGATATTCAAATTTACTTTACTTCTGCTATATTTATGCTATGTTATTACAGTTTATTTTATTTTGTTTGCAGTTTCATATTAACGTTATATATAAAACTATATTAATTTTATCTCTCGTTATATTATGCAATAACAAAATAGACACACAAATCCAAATAATCCAAATTATACACGGTAATTCTTACGATTTTTTATAATTCGACAATGTTTAAATAAAATATTTTATTAAGGATTTTACAATAGGAATTTTATTTGTGATTATTAATATTTTGCATTTGAATTACCGTTTCCAAACAATTGCTGAGAGAAAATTGTCGACGAATTTCTCGTAAATGAATTTCCATTGGTAGTCGAAACTGATTCTGATTCTCCTTATTGATATTGCACTACAGTTGTAGCAAATACTCAGATTTTAAGTAACAAATATAAATTACATTTATGATTATATTGATGCTTAATTTTGAATCCAATTCAAAGATTACGAGCAGAATTGATGGTGTATATATTATTTCTAATAACAGTTTTTCAACATTATACGAATAGTTATTATTTGTTTTAAATTTTCTATCAGCTTTTTGAACACTCTTATAGATATTATCATGATTTAAGTAAAATTTATTTATTTATTTATATTTTAGCAAAATGTCTATTAGTACAAATAATATTCAGTATATTTAATATATCGGTCTGGCATAAATTATACATTAGTGTTTTTCCTAATATATTACGGACAATATCACTAGAATATCTACAAATCAATTTTTTCGACATAAAAGAGCTATTTGGGGACAATTTGATAATGATGAAAGTGTAAGCCACTTTAATATAATTATTTTTATTGATAAATGATGTTGAAATAACAATAAATAAGGGATTTTAAATGACTTCTTTTCTCGTAGTTTAGATTTCTTTTAAATATTGATGTAAAATCTAATTTATTTTATTACTTAATCTTGCGATCAATATTTTCTAAAGTCAATCTAACATCAGCTCAGTTGAAACAATATGCACGATTAACAGTGGAAGAAAAATGTCAAAATGATCATAAACTATCCACATGCATCTCAGTTATTCTGTCATGTTTTGTTCCTTTTAACTTTGCAAGTAAGGTATCTTTTGTTTTATAATTTTTCTCAATTGAAGGAGGAGGGTGGAGGGACCTATTGCGTAAAGCACCGATTCGTAGTTCTCTCAAGAGAGCAAGTAAAAATTCTCAATGTCAAACTGGAATGAACGAGGATCCTTTAAAAT
>CM063502.1:72171615-72201615 GCA_032207245.1 Pardosa pseudoannulata | reverse complement strand
ATATATATGGAAAAAATACTAAAATAAAATTTTTTCATGATATATATTGTTAATATGACATGTCTTGCAAAAATAAATATTTATTTTGACTTTTTTAACTTCTTTTCAATAGAATTTTGATCTACATTGAAAATATTACAGCGATGTTGGAACCTGTCTTCAATAATACTATACTGTCCCTATCATTATTACAACTGCAAATTGAATTAACTTTTTCTATTACCTCTCATATAGTGCTTTGAAAAGCATTTAGGTAATACATATAGAAATTTTTAGATTAATCTAATATTTTTAAAAATAATAAGAGTATTCATGGTTATTTCTTTAACAATTATAATTACCTATTCATTGAATACATTTATATTTCATCATGGTTATTTCTTTAACAATTATAATTACCTATTCATTGAATACATTTATATTTCAGATTTAAAGTAAAACAAACCAGTCATTATAAAAACTAAGTATTTCTCTAAAAGTTATAGTTTTACAAATGTATTTGACATACACAAAATTACTGGTTGGTATACGCCAAATATGTACAAATATATGATTCTATACTTAAAATTCATTCAAAAAGATGCATTTAGATGTCAAAACTCATTCTACTTAGACAAAATAAAGAATATAAATTTAATATAGAAAGATAAATTTCGCACTAAAATCTTCTGTATGAACTCTGTTGTTTTATGTGTGATAAAGTTAAAAACGACTGAATTCAAGATATATTCATGCAAAAGTCATGCAGAGTGTCTTAAAAAGAGTGATTCTAACATATCAGACAGATTACTGGATACATTTAATGAATAATGAAAAGTTCGATTGAACAATATTAAAAAAATGTTGATTCCCGTTCTATGTGGCAAGAAGATTTTAGATCGCAATTTAAGATTTTAGAAAGATATGATCCAAATTAAATTAAAAATTTAAGTTAATATTAAAGCAAACTTAAAAAAATAAAGATTTTCCAATCTTTTTATTAAACAGCAATAAACATTTCAAAACTAAACTTATTAAAATTAAATTGTTTCTTATCTTATAGTTTTTCGATCATCTAAATAAAAGAATATATTTTATATTGTATAATAGAATTTTTTTTTTACTTTTTTTTTAAATGAAATACCCTGAAGTGTTTATAATGGTTGCTAAGTTTTATCCTAAGGTTGAAATATATTCTTGAAATAAAATTTGCCGTAATATGTGTATAAAAGAAGCAGAAAACTAATTTGAATGCATTTTTGATAATAAAAATTTAATTTTTTAAATATTTAATAATCTACCTTAATCTCATAACATATGTTACGTAATTATCTAGCTAATAACATATTAAAATCTTCAAAGACGTTCATTAAAACTCAAACAAATTAATTTTTAAATTCCATTGTCGACATGAATAGAATTTCTTTTTAGTTAGTTCTAATTTTGATATTTTTTTCTTAAACATATTTCCACGTCTTATTTCGTTTTTAAAAATTAATATGTTTAGTTATGTTAGTAACTTACTCCTATTTTCCTTTAAATAAAGGAAAAACTTCTAAATAACTTACATATATAAATTAATTTTTTGAAACGTCACCTTAAATTTAATAAATTTCTTTTCATTTTGTCATACTTAAACCGTCAATATGTTTATGTGTTTGTCTTGGTAAGAAAAGTTTGAAAGGAATATTTAAATTACAACTAAATTCCTTTTATAAGAGTAATGGATGTATAATCTTTGGCAATCATTTAGTTCTTTAAAAAAGAACGTATAAAATAAGTAAACCGATTATATATTTATGTTGTAGACTAATAAATTTAAAATTTAAGGAAGAATTGATTCGAAAATCTCAACCAATCACTTGTGTTACAGTAAGGTATTCTTTAACTTTAAAATCATCTGCTAAAATTGTTTCGAACATTCTTTAGACCAGATTCCTTCTTAATATGTATATTTTAATGTCAACTATTTGCTACTAACAGAAATATTTTACATTTTTCGTCCTATAAACAACATATTTCAAAATAATTTAAAGTCATTGGTTGTAACTTAAATTAATGCACTATAATAATCAATAAACATTTTCCAGTACTTTTATATGATTATAAGAACAAAATAAAATTTTACTCATTTCTGTAAGATAACACACACACACACGCACAAATTCGAGGTTTGCGAGATTTAAGACACTATGATTAATATGAGATCTAAATTTTGAATACTGATGTTCATAAATAATTAATGAAAATTTTCGTTGCTATCAGAAATATTTTGCAATGAAATGCTTTTAAATAGAATAGTTTAATTCGTAAGTTAAAGTAGTAGCTCGTAATTTATTCCCAATATGCTATAATATTCAATAATATTGTTGCAGTATGGTAGCGAAATAATAAAAAAAATGATATTTAATTTCTACAGCATCACTACCTATAACTGCATCTGAGTGTGTTGAACGTTAAGGGTTAAATTTAGTACACTACAGATATTACAATTAAAAAAATATTGAAATATTTGCGGATTATTCAAATATTTTACGTATAGAGTAGTATTAGCGTATACTTGTATTCTTGTTATAAGAAATCCACGTAATAAGCAATTACCAATTGATTATATGATTAATCCTTTAAGATAGTAAAGTTAAAAACATAATATGTATAGAAGATCAAGTTCTTAAAATAGTATGAAACTTTAGCGTATTTTTAATAATTTTTAGTAATGAGAAAAGAACCACTATATTGCAAATATATTTACATAAAATACAAACAGAAAACTGCACGAGCCGAAAGGTAATAAAAGTTCTGAAAAGCAACATGATGTAAAATAAGATAAATGCTAGTTATATGCGAATAAGATGTTTAATTGGGTATACTTTAAGCAAGTTTCATTGTCGTTTTCTTTATTTGTGATTACATAATATTGCATTGAAATAGGTATACATTCGTTAAACACCTCTTGTAGTATTGCAAAATATTTTGGATGATTTAATCTCGTACATGTATAGCATAAAATTTACAAATATAAATAACCAGTTGAAAAGAGATTCAAAACAATAACCATAAAAGAAAGTTGAAATAAGTTTTATTAAGCTCTAAAAGTATATATAATACACATATATATTGTTGTTGTTATGAAAGATTTTATATTACTGTTATCCTTATATACTGTTTACAAAGTGGTTAGAGGTCTTTAGTAGAGACATCTTGCACATTATAAAACACTTTTACAGTATTTAGTATTGTACATACTTAGGATATCATAAACAACTGGTAAAAGCTAGAAAAAAAACCTTAAAAACATAACATCAAAGAAAGATTAATCAGGTCTTATTATGTATCAATAATATGCAGGAACTAACTACTCACGAGTTAAGCACTGATGTTAGAAATGAGTTTATTTTACAATTACCTTTATAAGTTGTTAATTCAATGCTTGCTGATATATTTCTCTAATACGCACAACTCCTATAACATTATCGAATAGTTTAACGTCATTTAATATCATACATCTTTTGGATCTCATGTTCAAATGTAAAAATCGTTCAAAGCTCATTATTGCAACTGCTGAATATTCATATGGGTTTCTGCATCATAAATTGTTTGATTAAACGCATTAGTTACCATTTACATAATCACAGACCTCTATTACCGATCTGTCAAGCTGGAAGGCAGTATATATAATTTACATTGTCAAATGGTACTGGCATGGGGCCGTACATCTTAGGAGACTATCAAAGCAATAATTCCTACGCTGATTTGAGGAGTATAGTTTGACTTTATTGAGATATAAAACTAGATATTTTGGACAAATTTAACAAGTATTTGCTTAGGAAACTAAAATTGTATTGTATAAGTTTCAAAATTTAGTGTACCGGTTGTCACAATTATTGCTAAGTGTGGAATTTATATATTATTCCAACCACAAAAGTCATTGCAGAGAACAGATAGAGATGACATAGAGAGAAAATAAATTATCTAACGTTCAATGTAGGGTTTTTTTAATGTAGAAACAATAGAGAGAAATGAATGTTATAAAAATTTATACTTAATTAAATTTGCATAGTAGAGTCGTTTTAGGAAAATTAATGAATTCAGATAAGTTTATAACAAAATTAAGTATACAAAATGTGTGCATATTTATAATTCAACAATGAAATAGACATTTACAAGAATTAACGATAAAATACCTCTTTCTATTCAAGGAGTTTTTATCAAATTGTTTTTAAACGATATAAAACGGTTAGCTGCTTCTCTTAAATAAAATGTAATATGTTAGTACTCTTATTTAAGAAACGTAATTACAAAGAATGTTTTTATATTGGAACAGTACAGTCAAGTTTTCATTAAAAAAAAAAGGTAAGTGGTCAGAAACCCTCTGCGTTAATCCCCTAGCACAGTTTAACCTTTAACAGTTACGAGAATTCTTGAGTTATTCGAAGATGCGGATTGTATGCTGAAATATAGTAATCTTCCAAATTTTACCCTCGTTTATACGTTTCTAAATTTAAATAGAATTACAAGAGTTATGTATAAAAAATAGATCCAACGCGGTAATCATGAGATTTTCTGCAGTTTTATTAATTATTAATAGTTTAAATCCATATTTTTTTGTTATGGCACTTTTGAAAGATTTTTTATTTTATGATTATCATTACAAAATTAAAATACATTACGTACTATTGTGAATATTATGTATCTAAAAAGGTCTAAAAAAGATTTTTATTTTAAATCTATCCACAATGCCAAATATAAAATTAACTAATTTCTACTTTTTAAATTTATTTCTAAAACATAATTAAACCATTGGTTTTTTTTTTAACTTTAAGATTGAAATGAATGGTTTTAATTAATCTTAAGAGATACATAAAAAATCTCAATAATAGAACTTAAAGCAATAACTAATCAAAAAATTAAAAACAAGTTAAATGTACTCATATTTATAGTGCAATGTATTTTTAACTGTATTATAACTTTTCATAACTAGATGTAAATTCAATCTAACCCTATTATAACAAGTACATAAATTAAAACATAAGATACGGAACATTTAAATTTTTTAATACAGTTCTGGACAACTTGAGATAGAAAATTGAATATTTCTAATTGTTTAAGTAATAAAAATACATAAATATATTGGAATGTTTTAAGTTGATGTTTACGCTTAACTGAATACTTGTGGGAAAGTAATTATGTAATTACGTTACTGAAGTAATAAAATTAATTCTACCAAATAGGTGTAATTTTAGCAATTCATATTTGCATGACAGTTACCAATGCAAGCATAAATAAATATATTTTTTTTAATTTTCTTGTAACTATTACTGCATACATTTCCTTTATTTTATAAAAACATTCTTAGGTATCTTGAAAGAATTCTATTCAAGCATCTGCATATAAATTCAATAAAGACGCTTGTAAATGTAGCTCCAAGAGATGTTTGGGAGCATTTGCAATAACTGTAAATGAAGGTGATGTGTATATTTTATACCTAAGTTTTTGTGTAAATGTCGTTGATAAACAAGACACTAAGATTCATTGTAAGAAATTAATAAATAATTAAATTTTTAAACTCTATTTATAAATTATGAGCACAAGAGCTCAACGAAGAATTCAATATTCTATACCCAAAATTTAGGTTCTTTGTAAACTTTATAATTGTCACAGTTATTAGTAGATTTTTGAATTATTTTATTCAATATTATTTCTTTTGTTTACTCTCTTAATTTCAAACCGTGAAACAATTTGACATTCCTTTACCAAAATTTCATTTTTTTGCAATTTCAGTTTCTGCATGAGCTTGGGTTATTTTTTAATATTCTGGAAGCATTACTTCTTTTTAATGTTTTTCAAAATCATTTGTCATTGCTCATTAATACAATGTAATAATTTATTTGCATTATATTTACAATTAGTGTATATTCATACATTATTTCGTTTCTATATCCATGATAATTATGCAGTAAAGCGGTAAAAGAAACTAGCTAATTTTATTTTCTTTCATAAATTTTATGAAATTCATTTTTATTTTAATTACTATTTTTGTTGTAAGCTTAGTACTCAACAATTCTGGTTTTATCTTTATTTATGCTCATTATAAAACTGTAGAAATCTTTGAAACTTAAGAAACAACATTTTTATCTCGGGAAAACACATAAAATGATATGCTATCGAATCTACTTTTTATCACATTTACCTGATGGTTCCTACATTTGCTTTTAGATGCATGAAATTTCACTCTATATCGATATTTTTATTTTGCAAAAGATGACAAATAATCGTAATTTACCAAACTCTTTACAGATATTGATTACATGTTCATGAACCACGGTTGAACGTTTTATGATTTCTTGTTTTGCAGGAAAAGATCATAAAGTTCTACATCAAGTTAATGGTAACAATGATAGGAATTTATTGGGTGATACGTGAGGCGTTGATTTCACGTAATGAGAGAAATATTTTTAAACACTTTTAAGACAGTATCTACATAAAAAGTAACATTAAAAATGGTGCCTTAACACATCTTGAAATGTGAAATCAGGCATGAAAGAAAAATATTTTTGGAATACGTTTTAAATTAGAAGTTTTATATAAAATACGAGAGTTTTTAATACATTGTGTTTTTAGAATTACGACTCTGTTCGGAATAAATGTTAAACTTATGTTTATCTTACATGTTATTAATATGATAGTAAACAAAAGAAATTGCTTTATTGTGTTGTTTTCTTTTCTTAATTTATTAACCATTTAAAAATAATCAATTTCCAACTTTTGTTACTTATAGAAATATATATCTTTTTATTCTGATATGTCATGTCATTAGACTGAACTTTCAGTGTAAAATATGTATTATCTTTTTATGAATAGTTGTTTATTTTATGCTTTAGGTAAAATATAATGTAAGAACATAGAATTGCGATTCTTTCGAGGGAATGTATTCTTTTATTAGCAGATGTTGATGATTTATGGTAGTAGTACGTTTTCGATAGATGCTATCAAGATATGCACTTTTAAAAAACACAAGACTTTGTAGGTTTTCCTTATTCTATTCTCTACTATTTTAAAATGCGTTTATTTATAATATTTATTACTAGCATAATATTTGACCCTATAATTTATGACTGTCAAATAGTCGACATTTACAACATTCTTCACAAATAGTGATTACACCTGCTTTAACCACTGCTGCTTTTTTATGTATCCTTGTCTCCCAGGAAAAGATCATAAAGTTCTACATCTAGTTAATGGT
Source organism: Pardosa pseudoannulata (assembly GCA_032207245.1). Lineage (NCBI taxonomy): Eukaryota > Metazoa > Arthropoda > Arachnida > Araneae > Lycosidae > Pardosa > Pardosa pseudoannulata. Next base: position 72,194,393 of record CM063502.1, on the reverse strand, counting down.
AACAAAGAGACCAATTTATTGCTGGTACTTAAAGGGTTGATTTCATGTAGTGATAGACAATATTTAAAACACGTTTATGGCAGTACTCATATAAAACATGACATTAATTTCGTTCTCTTGAAAGGTTTCAAAGGGGTGCTTCAGGCAAAAGAGAAGACATAATTTTAAAATAAGATTCAGATCAAAACATTCATACAGAAAATCAAAGAATATCCAGCTTTTATAAATGAAAATATATTTTTGAAAATGATTAAACCCATTATATCTTCTTTGCATTGATTTGTTATAGAAGAAAAAAACCATGTTATTTTTATATCTTCCTCCTCAATCAATTATCCAAAGCAATAAAAAGTATTGTCATCTTTTAAGTATGCAAATATTTTTTTTGAAATATCATGTACTTGGACAAAAACTGTGTGAAATATGTATAAACTCTCTTTTTGGGGGTAGTTACTTATTTTTTATTCAAGACATAAAGATATAACGATTAGATCATCGGTCAGTAGTAACCTCATACTATTACTCCTGCTTTTACTGACAGGTGTTAGTGATTCGAACTCATAACATTCTCATTAGAGTCATTGGGGAGAAAATATATGCATTTGTACCTCCACATAGGCTTCTATAAATAAAATATTGCAATTTATTTTTTTTAATTGTGCATTATTTTTTAAAGTGATTATTGAGTCTATGCACCATATAATTAGACTACAATCAGAGTTTAAATTATTTTAAATGTATATCTTCACTCACTAAAATTTATTAAGACATATTTTCAAACCATAAAAGATTATTCTTCCTTTTTATTCATATATACTACTGATATACTGTACTATTGCTAATATACTATAACTAATAATTAATGACATATATAATAGTTTTTGAGGGGAAACCCAAAGTATGCATCGTAGTTCAGAAAATGGTAATTTCATTTATGGTACCTTCGACACTAAACTTTTCCTAGATGGTTCTTCCTTTGTATGCATACATACTATTAATATACCGTACTATTACTAATATACTACAAAAAATAATTAATAACATAACTAATAGTTTTTTTAGGGGCATCCTGAAGTATGCATCGTAGTTCAGAAAACGGCAACTTCAATTATGATACCTTCGACTCTAAAGTTTTCCTACTTAAAAAGAAAAATATTTCGTGGTATTTAATTTTATATTGCTCAAAAGTAAAAGTTTCAATGAAACTGGTGGAGTATAAAATATATCTAGGGAAAGCACTAAAAATAATTTGCAATGTTAATAAAAATAAAGAAAATTTTCTTTAATTTAATATTAATATTAAGTTTATAAATTTGTAAAATATAATATATACATATAATCTTAGAGAATTCCTGAATTATTTTTTAAAGAATTGCATGCGATATAGAGAAATTTGACTTTTTATAAATACTTAAAACAATGCACTTCTCAAAACAAAATATTATTTACCTTCTAAATATTAAATTTTACGAACAACATTTCTTGATTACAAATGTTATTACCTTTCCATTCTTTGAAAAAGTGTGAAGAATTGTAATGGAACCCTTTGTCTTTTAACCAAGAATTGTTCACGGATTGAATTTTTTACACTCTAGGATATCCCTATTTTACATAATTTATGCATTTAAGACACATTAGTATGTTGAAATGGGCACACATGTAATCTGTTTTGTTTCCTCAAGATTTTACAAGGATTTTCTTTTTTCGTCACTAGAGATATTCGTTTTGTATGGTGAGTCAATATTTTCTCTTGTTTCAGGAAGCATAACATTTTTAAAAATTTTCTATAAATTATTGAGGAATACTTTGTGCACTTCCTTGTAAAAAAAATATGCAAAATCGAGGATGTAGTAAAACACTTTATTTGGCCCTCACAAAAACCTTGCTATATACTACAACTTTCACTCCAATATTTAAGCAAAACTTCATACAATTCTTAAAAGCTATTATTTTCAGAACTGTTTGGAATTATTACTGTTGACAGAAGATTCAATATGAAGTGAACTAGGCAATATCACTTTCCTTTCCTTTAATAAAATGTCGAAGTAGTGACATTGTGTTTTCAGTAATAATGTTTTGATCAATGGTATAGTTCTTTTTTTCTCAATTTCAAGACCTTTTCCACGACATTTTTTTCTATCCGAGCTCGTTTTCTCTTGAAGTATTTATGATAGTCTTAGTGTTCCAAAGAAGTTGTCTTTCGGGAAAAATTTTCCATGTTTCCATAATATTTCTCTACACAGAAAACCGTATCTTTAAAAATTAGTTTCTGAATGATGTTTATCTTTATATACATGAAGAAATCTGTTTGGTAAGTAATTACAATTTTTATCAACTTAAACCGATGCTTAAATTTTATTTCGGATTTATATAGAATGACTACGTAAACTCACTATTGTCATTTTCTGGACATTTTTTTTAAGTCAATCGTATTTTAAGGTTTCAATTGTAACGAACAGTTAAAACTCTATATATGAACTTAAAAATCTAATAATTTCTATGAATCTTAATCATTTCATAGCTGAGAAAGTTTAATCCCAGAACTACCGAATCACACGTTGTTGATTCTGGGATTTTTTAAGGTGACAAAGGATTTTTTAATTTTGTGATAGTTACCATGTAATGACACTTAACTATTCTTATTGCTTTGTTTATCTTTGCTAATAGCGTCACTATGTATTCATGTAAACATTATATTTAGTACTTCTTCCGAAAATGCTGTTTCCTGAAGATTATCATTTTCCTATGTATTCTATCATTTAATAGAAAAATTTAGTTTTCACAAGATCTCTGTTCAGGATTTCTTTAAAACTTAGTTGTTTACGAATTAATGCTTTAACAAACCCTGTATATATTCTACAGTCTTTCAGGAATATAGTAAGCATATAGATACACTTACATGTCATTATCTGGAAACCAAAATCTATTTTTCTTCTACTACGCTCGTAATAAACTATTGCACATGTATTATTTAGTGAAATAAATGAATATATTCCTTAAATTTTATATTGCAACTGACCTTAAATGCGTTATACCTTATTTTTCTATATTAATTGCGAAAATAATAATTATAGAAATCCAGGATGATTTGCTTTATTCTAAGAACACTAACTCTGTAAACTCGACTAAACTAGCTTTGAATTAAACTAAAATCGGTTATATTTCCTATATAACATTTTAAACTATGACAATTTAAAAAAATAATTTATTTAGAATTTATTTAGAAATCTGTGATATTAACAAAAAAAGTTCTATAGGAAATATTTTATGGGATATATTATTACAGACTATTTACCTTGATTCAAAAAATAATATTCCTATTTGTAATTGTAGGCATCATTATTCATAGGTAGAATTGATTTTTCCATCTTTTTAATTTTGTGAATATTTATTTATGCAAAATTTACAGCAAAAAAGCTATCACATTGCGTTACTCAAATCATGCTCAATAATCCGATGGTTCAGTATTAAATGATGTGGTAATATATAAATTTGAAAATACAATAGAGAAAAAATATTTTTTTTCTCATACAAAGATCTTTTTTACAAAGAATAGATGTAAGGTTAGCAAACAAGAATATAGCACTAAACGTTATGTAATTACAAAAATATCTTTTTTATAATGGGCATAATAAAAACAATTCAAGTAAAAATCGATATATTCCTCTCAATAAAACTTTTCGGACTTTTTTATTAAAAAAATCTAGAATTCAATGCCTTTTTTTAGTTAAACATTTTAAAATCCTCAAGAAGTCATACCATAGTTTTATAGTTTATATTTTAGAAATATATATTATCTAATGGTCTACATAAGAAATTTGTGCAACCATCAAAAAGTCAAACAATGTATAGACTATTCCTAAAACAGTAAAAAAAATCTTAATAAAATTATAAATTTCAAATTTTTTAAAAATTTTTATCCACGATTAATTAAAAATCAATTTTTAATGGAATTATAAATACTATTTCATTTCAGACTATATTTAACGATATCTGAATAAATATTTTACTTTTTAATCCTTTTAGTTACTATTCATTGAACAGAAAAATTTAAATTCGTTTCTATTCAAAGTAAAAACAGTATAGTCAGATTTAAACAAAATTTACAGCTTATGTTATATAATGCCAGGTTATCTTTTACATAATATCCCATCTCAAAAATCTGATAGTTAATCCTTAGACGTTCTAGGAAAAAATTGTTAACAACAGTCTTTCTGTTCTACAGCTCTTCCTTTCAAAGAAAACAAAGAGGAAGACAGACAAAAATAAATATAGCACTAAACGGTGTGTCACTGGAAGAGCATTTAATCTATTTTTTATTCTCTAGTATAAAATTCGATGTACACGTGATAGATTGAACATAATAAATATCTGAACCAATATGTAACATTTTATATACAGTTTTGCATTTTTATATATTAATAGAGTATATCGATTCAATGTTTTGTTTATGAAATATAGATTTTCTAATGTACTTTTTATAAAATATCACTTCTTATTATAATGCATTAGATATTTTAATAATCATATATGTATTTCAGTAAGAATACAATGTGAGAGCTTCTCTTTGTTTCTTTTATCTTAAAATGTTTAAAATTTCATAAAATATGATTAAGATTAAAACTAACTTGATATAATTCTTAAATACTCGAGAATCTGTTCTTAAATTTTTCTTATAAAAACAATTGTTTTAATGAATTCATAAATACTGATATAAAACTACCGCACAATATTTATTTTTATATTTCAATTTCAATTTTCTACTTTTGAAAGGCATTTCCGTACTGTTCCCTACTGTTCATAACTTCTTCTATAAAGTTGATTTTTATTGTATAATGAGGTCCAGTTTTAGAATAACCAGTAATTCTCGACGTATTTCAATCAGGAGATAATCATCGAACAAATACTTCACACCAAATATTCGATAATCTGACCATTATCCCAGAGGAGTTTTGATGATCTGGGCAAGCACTATGTTTGTAAGCCGAACAACCCTTCAAAGAGTTGCTGTAGCTCTCATTAAGTATAGTGATAATATCTGGAAACGATGTATTGTAATTGGCTGTGATTTGCTTTTCAGGATGACAACAAAAAGTCTCATCAATGATATTCCGTAAAAGGCATATATTAAACAAGTGGGTTGTCTTCAGACTTCAGATTTATATAGACAGTTTGGTACACAGAGGATGATTGCAAACAGCATCTCCCTCTTCCTCCTAGAACTATGCAGCCCATGAAAATAAAGCTACTGATCGAATGAGAAAAATAGGCACTAACTCATTAACTCATTAACTGTCTTATTTCTAGCACGAAATCCTAGTGTGAAGCCTGTATAGCTGAAAGAGAAGACCAATCTTCCTTTTTAAGCATTTGTTTTGTTCTAATCTATAACGAATACCTCATACCTTCCATCTCTGATGAATATTACGCATAAGAATGCTTTTTAATATTACAATTGAATGCTTGTTTTAAATATTATCAGCATTTAAACCATATTTAATTATATTCTGACCAGTGCTTTTAGAGATAATTTACGATTTCTGAAAATTCTCTTACTTTTGAATGCCATTATAATATAAGTAAAATATATGAGTTATCTAATAGGCTTTCAGATTGTAAGCCGTTGGTGTTTGTAACTTAAACATTTATTGTTTTCGAATATGCTGGTTCTATAATGTAGATGAAATTAGTATATTTTAAAAATATTTCCATATATAGTGAACTTTTAGTTGATATATTCAAATCTAGCTGCAATTCATATAAAAGTAATGATTGAAAGCAAAATGTATATTTATTACAAGTTATTTTTCCTAGGTAACATATTTTACTAAGTTTTATTTTTAAACACATTTTATCATCAAGATTTTGTTTCATTTAATAAATCTAAAAATAAAGAGAATATTTAAGGTAGAAAGATGTTGAATTATGTTACTCTTAAAATATATTAAAAAATAACAAACTGTTGAGACTTTTTTATACGAAATCAAGTCCTTTTCTAATTAGTAATTTATCTTAAGTATTGCGTATCCCCTGAAATAGAGTAAAATTTAACTTACGATGTATTTCAGCCTCTAGACACAGAACTATTTCATCCATCACAAGGTATCTGAAGGAAATACACATTTTATGTTCTGTCAAACGCTTCAATTACTGCGTCAAACGAAAGATCTATCTTTGCTTCACTTTATTCCAGGTGCATTCCAATATATTAATGTGAAATCCGCATTAGATAGAGGAAATACGTTTAAATATGTAGCAGCCCTCAATTAAACCTTAAGTTAAGGATATCACAGGGTTTTCTGGTATAATAGCTTATCAAAATAAATGCTGCTTATTGGATTTGACATAAAATACGCTCATTTTTTAAAGTTATTCTTCGTTTTGTCATTAAAATTATTTTGATATTCAATTTTTTAAAAAAATATTATACTTTGCTTTTAAATAGATTAAATTATTAGAATTATATTTAATATATCTAATCAAAATACAATAGAAAATTTACATTTTAGATTCAGATTATTTGTTTTTCATATTAGTAAAAAAATATATTTATTAGTTTAGTGTCTTAAAAAATTCTAGTTTTTTCAAATATTTTAGTATATTTCACCTTTTTTAACAACATGCACACTAACTACATACATATACAGGCTATTAGTCAAAAGAAAACAGTCGAATTATCCATTATTCACAAAGAAAATACTGCAGGTTTCTTTCAAAAAGAAAAAAATGCGTATTTCATTATGGTTTCCTAATTTAACATAAAATATTAAAGTCGGGTACCTTAGGGTTTTTTTTTGTTCCTCTCTCCTCCTGCAAAATATTTCATGGCATTTTCAATTGTACTGGAGTCACGTGCTGTTCACGGTCATTTTAAGTAACGTACATTACGTTTTCAAGAACGTTATTGATTTTTTCTTTATATTTAAAAACTGTCACTTTTGTAAAGGCATTGCATTTTTGAATGCACTGTGATTTTCTTTAAAAGGAGAAATTTTATAGAGAATTTTTCACCACATTTCCTCTTTCAAGTAACTCTTAACATAAGCACTCCTCAAACTTTAAATTTATTGGATTTCTTTCCTGGCTTTTTTCGTTGTTGATCAAACTTATGTAGGTGTAGGCAATAAATGGACATACTAAAACTCAAGACATGAAGCTCTATATATAAATATTTCGTTATTCTATTTACCATGGTTCGTTTTTCAGTTCGGGAAATTCTTCAAATCTCATCTATAGACAAATTTAACAACTTCATCTTATTTCCTACATTATTCCAAATTCGTATATAAATACTATTCCACTAGATTTTTAATAGCATTTTTACCTGTTAATGACTATTGCCCTTATTTCGGCACAATAAAAAAGGTTTTATAGAATTTTTAATTTTTCTCTCAATGATTTTTCTTTATTGGCGAGGGCCTATGGTCCTGTAAAAAAATTTAAATTATCATTCCAATCCGAACCCACACTTTTAAATACATTTACTTTTTACAAATTCTCCATTTGTATCGGCTTATTTGATGATTCCAGTTTCACACATGGATATACATTTGCTTTCATTTCCCAGATAAGCTTACTGTAACATATATATATATATATATATATAATATATATATATATATATATATATATATATATATATATATATATATGCTGACATATTATCAAAGACTTTAAAGTACTATGATAATAAAGAATTGCAAATAAATAATTATAACAAATATTTTTAATAAATAAATTTTATCATTTTAAAATTACACCTCATCATTTATGCGGATAATTTGTAAATATCTTACTTGCTTAAAAATTATAATTTTACTTTAGTCCATATGGTTTAGATTTAAGATATTGTTCAATATATATTTCTTCGAAATTTATTCAGATGTAAATTAGTTTAAATATCTAAGGTTCCCTTTAGCAAAATTTCAGTATATGTTAAATAATGCTTAAAACTATATAGTATTTAAAACTTATAATTTTATACCTAATATCGGAATTAACATGAGATGTAATGTGTAATTAAATTATTAAAAAAATTAAAAATTAAGATCTCTTTATTACATTTCATATAATTTAAACATTTTCGGTTGACTTAAATTGTTCAAGAATAACAAATTTTCATACGATTTTATTGTAAAATGTAAACTCATGTTAATTAATTTAATATGACACAGTCAAGCTATTCTACTAAACATATTTCTTGGTAAACAATTATTATTATAGTTTTCGATTAAGAAATATTATAAAATACCTGTGAATATGATGTACAGCAAGAAAAAGAGTTTTCCCACGTTTATTTAAGTAAAGTTCAAGTGTGATTATTTACAATAAATACGACTATTTGAAATGATTGCACTCATTTAACTGAATCATGATTAAAAAATATTATTCATTTATTTCAAATAAAATACTCCGTCAACTCTGTACAGAAGTAAAATATTTTGGAAAAGAAAAAAAATTAAATGTCACGAAATATAATTTTCACGCTGATTTACATTGTTAGATATATCCTTTTATTTGTGATATTTTGTGGGAAAGTTGATTTTCCGTTACAAAATTTAGATTGCACAAAAATCATTTTATCATTTTTTTTTATAAAAATGAAATTATTTTTTTGAAATATCAATTTAGCATAGGATTTTTAATTAGAATATAAATACATAGGTTAAATATTTTAAAAAACGAATGATTATAAAGTTGTTTTCTATGAATATGACTCTGAATACGTTTTCTGAGAAAGAATTTTTAAGCAATTTGTTCTTTCAAAATACCAATATTTAAAATACCTTTACGTTATCACAAAATATTACATCTAAAATAATTTAAATTTTGTTTATCTAAAGGACACTAGTAGTTCACACATTCAACATTTTTGTACTAAATTTGGAATAATTGGTGTAATATTACAAAAAAAAATCAAACTTTTTGTAAAAGATTTAATCACGTTTCAAATTATAAATTATGATATAGAATAAAACTGTTAAAAAAGTAAATGGTTTCACTAAATTAGAGAAAAATACTTCTTCAAAGTAAGAAGCGTTCACTTTTTAGGCTTCTTTTCATTACTAGCGATATATGACATTCACAAATTTTGTTCGAAAATTAATTTCCCTTTGCGAGACTTAGATGTTACAGAAACCTCAATATGTCTCCTAAATGCTTTCTCAACAGTGAATTGCACATATATACCCACTCAGCCATATTTAGGTCGATTAATATATAAATATTTAAGGGAGACGGTGCATTAGCATATTCGAGTGATTTCTAGCAATTTACCAGGTGAGAATAACCTTACGATAGGAAGTGATTTAGATCATAGAAAAACCCACATACCAGGTTTTGTAAATAATTGTAAATACATGTTATTTCTTTTATTATTTACAGGATTTGCAAAACCCGCTATAAGAGATTAGCTATATGAAAGCAAAATAATAATTCCGAAATATGCTGAACGAAATTATTAAATTCAGGAAAATAATCTCTGCTCGTATTTCAATACACTTTTATTCATTTATGACTGATTTGCACATGGTTTTATAATTATGTATTTTATTTTATAACTATGCATTTTATAACTATGTATTTTATAATTATGTATATTAACAAATGATGAGTAAAAATTATACTTTACGATACGGTTATGATTTAAACAATATTCGTACACGATTTAATTCTGATTTCACTTTTATATAATAAATGAATAATTTTCACAGCAGGTTTGATCAGTTCTTTTAGTAAGTCATTAAACTATCACTCATTTTGATTGAAACATAATCAAATATCTCTATCACCATTGTTACAGAATACCTAAAGTATAAAGAATGAACACTTACCCTCTAAAATCACAATATTTAGAGACGGGAAAACTCATTTAAACGTCTAGAAATAGTATAGTGAAAAAACTGTATATATTACTTAACGTTCCAAACTGTCTCTGAAATACATACTTTTCCAAAGAAAACTATATTAAATACTAAAGTATGTCTTTTTTTAAGTGGTTTCTATGAATAGATGTTTCAACGAAATTTAGAAACAATTTGTACTTTCTTTATTTTTGATATCACAAACACATATTTGATATGTGTGATAAAAAATGTATCCAAAACATACAAGATCAATTTCCTTCCTTATGTGTGAATAAAATATAATTTAAATAATAATTCCAAATTAGTTCCTTTAAGCCAGTTTTAATATCTAGAAAGGTAGTATTGTAAACCATTACAAGCTTTGTCTGTTTGAATACAGTAGATAAGATAGTAAGGAATTAACTGTTCATTCAGATTTATTTTTAATAAGTACTAATTGTTTAAAGGGATTTCATATATTTTTTAATCTGGATTCTTTTTACGCTTTCGTTAGATTACAAAGCTCATAATTAGTACATATATAGAGACAAATACACATACTTATACACCATTGCTTGGTTTCAATGTATCAAATGATTTAAGTTAGAAGCCTCTACTATAAATTTTATTCATACGGTACATTTTTATATTATTCCTTTAACCTTGTGGGGACATGGTTAATGATATCAAATAAATTATAAATATTTTAATTTATTTCATTTGTAAACGATTCTTTGCGGCACAGAAAATATCATCATTAATTTCTTTCTCTGAGAGAACATCGCTTAATCAAAAAACAGGTATCTGTGTGCTTGTTCAAGAAAACTAATGACTGTACTATTAAATGGTCAGCATATTTAGCATAACGTACATACAGCATTTATTTAGTACATGGAATATGTTCTTTTCATAGCTATTTTGTACTTTAATGTACATTTATATATGCGAGTGATGTTTTGTTCCGGACAAAATTTCCTGAGGTCAGCAATTGATGATTTTATATCTTAATTGTATAGACTGTTCACTGTGAGGGAGATTAAAAGTAAAATATAATTACTGCAAAATTTTCTGAATATGATTCAAAATTTCAATACGATAAAGTTATCCTTGAAATTAGTAAATTATTCATTTCCTCAAAATTTTATTACCTTTTTTTCTGAATATTTTTATTAAGTTAAACGCGCATTTGAATCTACGTGATTGTAATATAAGCAATATTTTCAACATCTTTCATTAATTATGTAGGGTTTTGTTTTTTATTTTAACAAATAAACAATAAATTTATGACTTTTTTCCCCTTCGGATTACTTTTTCGTAGATATGTGATCAAACAGTAATATAAACCTGTTGAAATTTAGAAATAATGTATGAAAATATTTATCATGATTATTATATATTTAGCTTTGTTTTTTATATCATTTTTTAAGCACAATATCAAAAGTAAAGCTCAAATCAATTAGTTTACGGAAAAAATTAATTGTACATTAATAACTAGTATCATTTGTTACTGGGGAATGATAAAACAGTTTTCTTGTACAGCACACGGATATCTTAAAATTGTGGGTACTTTTTGGAGACTTACTTGTAATAAGAGCGAAGATCCAATACATTCGAAAAAGACGACAACCTCCATAATGTTTTCTTCGGTGCATTCTCAATCTTCGCGCATAAGGGCTTTTTTCCAAAAGGCACCAGGCTATCCAACGCTTTGCGCTTTATGTTTTAACCAACGAACACGAGGTTCGGAATTGAGTAAACAATATAGTCAACTCATCTTTAGTTACAATAAATCAAAACTTACAAGCAACAAGGCTCAACTCTCACGCTTTAACGCAAAAGTCACTTTTCCGGACCCTTGACTATTTTGTCACTCATAGTAGTGTTTTGGAAGGGCCGCAAAATCTGCGCTTTGTCCGCGAGACACTTGAAGAGATAACCCCGCTCCCTACTAAATTCCGGGCTTCAATGGCAACTGCCGAATCCGGGGACCAACAGACGGCGCTTCTGGCGGCGAAAAACGGAGAGGGAGGGTCTTCCTGGCATCTTTTTCCCACAGCATTTGACGAGGGGATCAGAAAGGGAGTCTGCTCAATAAATGGATACCACGCAAGAAAAGCGATATCATTACTTTGGACCGTTTTGTTTACACGCTAACGACTTGCTACGTGCATTAATAAAACGACCGAAAGATTTGACACCCCGCACGATAGAATCACAGATTTCAAGTAGGCATCGATTGGCTCCACAAAGAGCAGATGCACCAGGTGGGAGATAATAAAACAAATTGGGAGAGAATACATTCACTTAATAAAATTATTTCCCATACTTTTTAACCCTCTAAATGCTCATCCCGCGATTTCCACGGGCATGTGTTTTTCTTCCTTTATTAAGAAGCATATTCGGCCTTTGCATATATATATATATATATATATATATATATATATATATATATATATATATATATATATATATATATATATATATATATATATATATATATATATATATATATATATATATATATAATATATACATATATATATATATATATATATATATATATACATATATATATATATATATATATATATATATATATAACATATATATATATATATATATATATATATATATATACATATATATATATATATATATATATATATATATATATATATATATATATATATATATATATATATATATATATATATATATATATATATATATATATTATATATATATATATATATATATATATATATATATATATATATATATATATATATATATATATATATATATATATATATATATATATATATATATATATATATATATATATATATATATATATATATATATATATATATATATATATATATATATATATATATATATATATATATATAATATATATATATATATATATATATATATATATATATATATATATATATATATATATATATATATATATTATATATATATATATATATATATATATAATATATATAATATATATATATATATATATATATATATATATATATATATATATATATATATATATATATATATATATATATATATATATATATATATATATATATATATATATATATATATATATATATATATATATATATATATATATATATATATATATATATATATATATATATATATATATATATATATATATATATATATATATATATGTATATATATATATATATATATATATATATATATATATATATATATATATATATATATATATATATATATATATATATTATATATATATATATATATATATATATATATATATATATATATATATATTATATATATATATATATATATATATATATATATATATATATATATATATATATATATATATATATATATATATATACTTGAACTATGCAACAAAAAAATACGCAATTTTAAAAGAGATCTCGGTTTACAAATTGAGCAGTCAGAGGGTTAAGCGAGAATTAAATTAGGAAACACTTTCATAAGACTAACATTCAGTATTTCACTAATAATGCAACTACTGTAAGTGTTATATTTGTACCTATGAAGCATTCATGAATGAACGTAAATGCATATGTAATGCATATTTAAAAATATAAAATATGTATTCAATTTTTTTCAGAAATATAATATAAAGATTTTAGCAATCATAATCATACAATTAGAAAAATTAAGGCAGTGTAAAAAATTTCAGAAATTTCTTTCAAATATTTTAAACATTAATTCCATAACTTAATAAAAAAAAACAATTACATAAAAATAATTTACTTTGTTATTTTTTATTTAATCAATAGGGATGTTTTTTCTTTTTTGCAGCTCATGAGTTTTTTCATAAATGTAATAAATCATCATTTAAAAGGAGTTCGTTACCTTATATAAACAATATTAGTAATATTTCAATAACTATAAATAAAAGTACATCAGTTACAATTTATATATTAATAGAAATCATTTTTAACTTCTATATTTAATGTTAAACGGTATAAAATTAACTAACTGGTACTAAATCTTAAACTACAAAAAAAAATATGAAAAATCATAATTTTTTTTTCTTTTTAGAAATTCTTATATATATATATTAATGGAATTCCGTTAATAAATTTTAGCGGAGTAATTAATAAATTTAGATATGTTTTAAATTTGCTTGTTTTTAAATTTATATAAACCATATATTTTATATCATTTTTATTATACTCAAACTGTTATACAATACTAATATTAAGTAAGAAAAAAGTTGAAATAGCAAGCATTAAATAAAGATTATCATTAAAAATATTAAAACTAACTTCACTGTATAGATATTTAAATATCAGAAGAAAAATACATGTTTCAAAATTTATATAAGTATTTTATTCTCTCAGAATTGTGGAATTTTAGTATATTTTACGTGTTTATTATGTTACATAAAGTTATGTAATGTCAAATATTTAAATATGTAGAAAAATAATTTAAACCGGTGAACTCCATTACTTCTACTCTTTCATGGAATAATCACAAAAGAAATATGTAGTATTTGTGTTTTTTTTACCTGTTTATCGTGTAAGATAAAAAAACTAAATAAGAAAGTGTTTATACATTTATTCTACTTTAACAAATTGGGGTAAATATTTAAACTACATTTCAATTTATCATAATCTTACTTGAAGTATTGTCAGAGTGTTTTAATGGAGTGAATATTCTAATAAATTCAGAAATATGCCTACAAATATGCCTACCAAAATTTGTAGAAACTCATAAACCTTCATTCCAAAACATGTTTTTTATTCAATCTAAATCAAGACAGGATTCGTGTTCTTTTATATTACAGCAGTTGTCGGCAATTTGTTCAGCAAGAACATGCTAATTAATACAGCGACCAAAATTGATGTAACCCTTTGAGGAATTATTTTAAGTTTTAAAAGTTCATATCTATATTATTCTTCATAATATTACTATAAATTATATATCACTGGAAATATAATTTAATAAACAATACAGCATAATTGATTTAGTCATCTGCAATATATCAAGAGTTACAGCTTAATAACAGGGAAATAGAAGCATAACTTGCTTAGTTTGATACGAAATATCTTTCCTTCGTTTGAATTTATTCAATAAGTTTGTGTAGAAAGTGAATTAGCTAACATCTTGTTTTGAAAATGATACAATCTGGTCCCGAAAAGATTAAATTCTTGATATCATTTACCCTAGTACAAAGGAGGTCAGTATGTTAAGTGATTGCGTGTAAGTTGGTTATTTTTGTGTTATGTCGTTTACGAAGTTTGTAAAACGCAATAAAACTTGACAAATATATATCACTGGACACATAGAATGAGATGTAAAATATTATATTACTTTAAAGATTACAGCTATAAAGAAATTAAAAGAGAAATTGGTAGAACTGTAATCTGAGATGACACTAATATTTTGGGGGCATATAAGGATGCATAATCTTCAATACAAAAGTGGTAAAAAGAGGCAAAGGTTTACAAAGAAAACTAATGGTTGGAGATTTGTAACAAACATCATACGTGATACAAGAAAATCCCTTAAGAATATACACAAGTGTTATTTAAAGGTTAGTTCAAGGATTATTCAGCACAGACTGAAGAAATTTGGTTGATTGCTGGAATTAAAAAAAAAAATCTCTTGTTATTTCTCAGTCAAATGTTTAAAAGATTAAAGTGGGAAAAATTAATGTTATTTTTATACAGGTACAGTAAGGCTGCATTTTTTGAAGTTGAAAAAAAATCCATACTTGATCAAAACGTTGGATTTTTTTTATTGTGGGATACAAATTGACTATTTTTAATTTTTAATTTTTAACAGCAACAGTTTAAATTACTATTCGGATGTATATTACGGTTTAATATACTTCTCTTATTATCCTATCTGTTGCAGATTTTGTCACCTTTTAATAAACTCCTGTTTAAATGCAAAGATTTCAAAAACTGGTTAAAATTTGTTTTCTACATTTTTTTGGACAATTTTAGATAACAATTTATAGAAACATTTTTACTGATTCCCAGAGTGATATTTGACAGCCGTTACTATAGCCGTTAACAATTATACTTAAAAAAAATTGTATTTACCCTAAAACCTCAACTCATTTTACATATAGTTTCTATTAAATTTAACATTTAAAAAGTAATATATATATATATATATATATATATATATATATATATATATATATAGTTTAAAAATTACAAATATTGAAATTGGGCTGATGTGTTACATACATAAAATCATCGAAGATTAATGTAGATCTGATACTTTATGCCATTGATAATATATTTAATTTTTCCAAAACTGCCACTATTTCCTAAACATAAATGAAATCCATTAGATTTTCTTTAATTAAAATATATGGATAGTAAGGAGCAGTAAATATGATGGAAAATGCTTTTGATTTAGAGTTATGTTTTAAAACATTGAAAATTATTAAGTATATATATATATATATATATATATATATATATATATATATATATATATATATATATATATATATATATATATATATATATATATATATATATATATATAATATATATATATATATATATATATATATATATATATATATATATATATATATATATATATGTATATAATATTAAACTAAAATAATTATAATTTTATAGAATATAGCTAATATATGCACAATAATATGTAGCTATTAATACAAAGTTAAGAAATTCTCTAAATGTTTAAAATAATTCGATTAGTAAGTCCTTAATGAACACATTCAAAATATTTTACTTTAGTTACATATAATATTTAAATAACCTACAATTACAATTTTAGGACCTTCCCAAAAGTATTAAAACAATAATATCTGTTATGGTGTTGTAGTGTAGCAAAATATTATAATTTTACAAAAATTCAATTAAAAATTTTTAACGTATGATTTTGAAATCGTAAGAAACCAACATTAGCTTAAAATTCACTTAATATATACCATATTCTTTTGTTAATAAACTGAGATTTATTTTTTTCCTAATAGTTCTTAAGTTTATTTCATGAATCTGTAGTATATTAAATCGCTAATTAAAGGTGGCCCGTTACCTCATATAAGCAAGATTATTAATATTGCATTAAAATTAAAATGCAGTACTTCATCCGAACATTACGTTTAGATCGAAACCTTATCATAGTGTGTGTAATATTTAATAATAAACGATATAAAATTGAGTATCATGTGCAAAATCTTAAATTATAGAAGAGCTCTTTGAAAGATCATATAGATTATTCACTACATTTATGGTTGGTAGATAATATACGGATATTGCATTTCTCGTAAACTGTTTGGCAAATTAGCAGTTATAATAATAATTCTGTAGTGATGCAATGGCACAAAATTTCCTTATATATTTATGTGTATTTTGTTTTGCTTTTAATCATAAACAGATATATATGCCATTAAAACTGTATTTACAAGAAGCTAATGTATTAATTATTTTAAAGTATTTCAGCAATTGATTAGTTAAAATGTTGTTGAATCGAAAGTTTTTCACGACCGTCTGTCTTGAAAAAAATATGATCATTTTAATGTATAGGATGCTTTTCATATGGTGTATCAACAGTTAATTCTTGTAAGTATTTGCAGATATTATTCAGAAAAAATAATATTTAAGATTATAATAACCCTACAAAATCGCCTTACTTAATACTTACTTAATATATATATATATATATATATATATATATATATATATATATATATATATATATATATATATATATATATATATATATATATATATATATATATATATATATATATATATATATATATATATATAATATATATATATATATATATATATATATATATATATATATACATATATATATTTACATATATATATACATATATACATATATACTATACATATATATATATATACATATAATATATACATATATATATATTTATATTTATATATATATATATATATATATATATATATATATTATATATATATATAGTCAAACTGATTTACTTCATTCATAACTTATTATTATAATTCAGTAAGATAAATATGTTGATTTTTGAAGGAAATTTTACCAATTATTTTTACCTTCACTAATGATGTAATTGTAGGGTTTAGGACTTATTCAACATATGCAAGCACAGAAGGAAAGACTAATCTACAATGAAGTCCTACAAGCATTATACTGATGCCTTTTTAGAAATATGTCTTTAATCAAAGGCTATTGCTTATTTTTTGAGTTAAATAGGAAAGTACCTCTACTTAAAGTTGCATTTAAATAGTAATAGAACACAATTACATCCAGATTGAAATCAAATTTTTCTCTTGAATTCGCTATCTACTACGATGTAGGATTAAAATTATGATAATTTTTGTTTCCAACTAAATTGTATGATTTATTCACAATGTTAAACATAAGGTTAAACGAAAGTTTTTTATTTTTATTTTAATAAGCACACTTCACACGAAGTAGCAATAAGATAGTTTTTATAACATTTAGCAGCATGTAATTATTTGTAGAGTGAAATGATTTAGTGAATACAGTGCTATTGAATACAAGATAAAAAATATATAATTAAACTTGCATTTACCATTGTCTTTATTTTTAAAGATAATCACGTGAAATTTAAGCATAGTTTATTAACAAAAAATTGCATAGAGCATTAAAATATATAATTGAACTATACTAATAATTGGTATTCAAATTTATTCAGTGAATATATTAAAGTTTTAAATGAACACAGATACACACATATAAAAAATAACACATAATTTCACATTTTAAATACGTATAACATATTTATATCTAAACATATTCTTCCCCAAGAGCAGTATAATTGTTTTATACTCTTAAATCTTGTAAATGGTAACTTTAAAATAAAATCATTATAAATTTATGTCTATTGCTCAATTTGTAGGTAGATAAATTGGAAATAAGATATGTTCTCAAACATTTTCCTAATTATATGATTCATAAGTATTAAGATATTGCAGTTAATTATCTGTATCAATTATCCTCTCTCTAATTACAACAAAGTCTTATAGCATATATTTTTCTCGTCATTCTAATGAATCAATCAAAGTCTTTATAGCAGTAAATAGGTTAATAAAAGAAATTATTAATATTTTTTTCTTTCAAAACAAAACAATAGCAGATAAATGAAAAAAAATCAAGCTAAGAGTAAATAGATCAACCTATTCAATTTATATTGAAATTTGAAGGACATTAGATATTTTAGTTGTTGAAGGAAGAGTTCACATATATGCTAAAAATAAGTAATCATTATTTTTAATTCGGTGTAGTAAAGTATATTTCAATTAATTTCAGAGTATAACATTTTCAGTTTCTTAAACTACATTATTAATTTGTTAATATTTTTATATATTTCCATATTGAGGAATATAAGGATTTATAAAATGATCAACTCATCGCATCGATAGCATTAAGAGTATATGTATATAAAAAAAGGTTGTCAAAGCTATATATATATATATATATATATATATATATATATATATATATACATTTACTAATTGGTTTATTGATAAATCGATACATAAACTCACTTAGAGACAGTCTGAATTACACACGCCAGTGTAATTTTTTGTACATTAGAAATATTTGATATAACTCATGTCATAGTTTTAGGTATTTAAAAGTTTTGTTGCAATATACCGCAAGTCCGCTTGAGCAACAAGTGGTATCATATATCAGAATCTACGACTGTAGAGGGTAGGTAATTGATCGGTTTTGGAGATGCACTAAATGAAGGATGCTATATTTCTTCAAACTTACATTCTACCCTCAATCCAAGCTATTTTAATTAAGTCAACTGCATAAGCACCAGAATTAGAGATTATGTTGAGCCTGCTGTCGAAACTTTATGATTTGAAATGTGATCCTTTGAAATTATTTTTGTTAAAATCGTTCAACTTAGAACTCAATTTGTTGACACTTTCATTGGACACGTTAATAGGTATTTGTATCTGTGTGCATATCATTAAGCTTTACATATATGGTATTTAGTTTGATTACTGATGAAACACTTTGGACTTCAGTGAAAAAATGATTAACTATTGAATTATTACTTAATGTCAATTACTGACAGTATGAGCAAATTGTTATCGACTTAGTTTAATCAGATTATTAACAGAGTGAAATTAATAATTTATTTATCTTATTTTTATTTATGTCTTGTAGGGGGGATTAACATATGAGTTAGTCTTTTTAACTACTGTTTATAAAGGTACAGCTAGTCATTCAGCCTCTACTCAGTGCATTTTTTGTATTTTGAGAGAGTTAAATACCATGTGTTCACTGTCTTGTTTCTATTTACAATATGGCTTTTTGAAACAATGTGAAAGTGTTGGGAATATAATTTCTAGCCTTGTAATTAAAATTGTAATTTTAAAAACATTTAAAAGATTAGAGCTCCTTAATTTAAAATTATGCTAAATAAATAATATAATTTTGCATTACAAAAACAACTTGAAATATCGCTATATTCATATATGATGATTGAGGTTACCTTACAGAAAAGGATTAAGTATTGAAAAGAGTATATAGAAAATTTTCAGTTTTCAGATTTTTGTTCTTCGTAAGAAATAAACTTCGATATTACGAATTCAAAAAATTCTTATCTATGTTTCATATATTTTTATTAATATTATTATACTAAATTCAAACTTCAGGGTCTAAATTAACTTGGTTCTTTTTTACTCCAAACAAGAGCTTATTTTATATCAAAATCTCTTTTTATTGAGCTAACATTTCTACACTGAGCTTAAATTTGAAAGCCACTCTTCTGGGATTCCTTGTGTCCTGATATCTAAATTTATATTTTAAAAGAAATCGCTTTTCAAAATGAATTAAAATATAGGAGGACTTTTTTATTTAGTAAATAAAGAATAATAAATATAAACAAAGATATACTGACATTTATAATAAAATAACAAAACTATGAACATAATAGTCATATAAGTAATATGAAATAAAAATATAAATATTAAAAATACCATAATCTAATAAGTTATGTTTTCGTTTGTTACAACATCAATATGCTGTATAATGTTTCTCATATTTTCGATGATATAATCAGAAAAAGTGTACACTGATCAATATTCAAGTAAAACGGTACACTATTTCAAATTTTATAACCAAGCTTAATGTGTCAAGATGGGCTGCACATTTTCTTCAGAATATATTATACAAATTCTCACTAGGATATAGATCACTACACCTAGAAATTTAGAGTATGCACTTCGAACCATTACTTTCGAGAAATCCAAGGAGAATAGCATCATGGTGGTGATATGCATTATTTTCTGCAAAATTATATAACATATTATTAATTATATATCCCTTTTCAAATTTATCATTCATAGGAGATACAATTTTTTAAAAAAATTATGATTTATTAAATGTACTTCTTATGGGTTATATTTAAGAATACTTTTAAAAATCCTTCAATCTTGTAATTATCTTTTCATAAATATAAATCCATTCATTTTTTTAATATTTAACTCTTTTTGTAACATGGCAGAATTAACAACTTTATATGGTAAAGCGTATTGTATTCAGAAATATCTTAAAATTCCAGCTTATATATATTTTAAAAACTCTGCTTCTGAATATAGCATCATTTCCAGTTTGTTGTATTAAAAGTTATAAGATGTATTTTGCATCCAGAAAACTAGTTTTCCTACTTAAAAATAGAGTCATACTGTACTCATACGTCATATATCATATGTTCACCATAAATATTCAACTTATTTGAAGATAACCCTATTATGCCTATCACGATGCCTTTTATCGAAAAGAGGATGATAAAAATTCAATAGAGTTTCACACAAAATGAAATATCGTCTTGAGCTCCAGAAGCTAGTTCTTTTCAATAAAACTAACTTCTAAAGCTTCTATTTAGATACCTAGAGTGAATATAGATGTTTATAGCAGATATCTTCCAAGGAATGTATGATAAATATGATATTTTTCTTCAAAATTTATATAAATATCGAAAACTTCCTGTTATCTATAGCCATATACACAACAATAATCATTTTTACACACATGAAAATTGTTTTAAATATATTTTTGTTTATCTCTCCGATATAAAAGCTTCTTTATAACAAAAATAATTCTAAATGTTATCTTTGCTTAAAAGACTTGATATAGTCATTATTTATGTCAAATTATATTTTACAAATATACTAGTAAAATTAACAGAACAACATTGATTAAAATATAAAGGTCTTATACTATGGATTTTCATACGCACTCTTAAATAAAATGTTGAATAAATATTTATAAAGAAGAAATTTAGTAATTTTTATACTCAAAAATATGTTCTAAGAATTAGAAACCATAAAATTAGAAACCATAAATTTTGTATCAATTATGTTAATTTTTAAAAAATAAAATAATCATTGTATTCTTTCAACTGTGAATTAAGTTTCAAAATATCTTTATCTTTTGTATGGGAATTCTTATAAAATGAAATTAAAATGATGTACACACACTAAACGAAAAAAATCTTCAGTAATTTTAATGAACAAGATATATGTATTAATATAACCAATTATGTTTCAACTATGTGAAAACTGAGAAATAAAATAATTATTGCATTCTAAAAAATATATACTGGTATCTAATAAAATTTTATTAAACTCAAAATAAAATTCTAAACAAAAAAGCAAGTCATTTATTTCAAATATTATTTTGTATATGAATTAGAGAATTTTCGTGGTTGTTTGGTTTAATGTATTAGATTATCATTTCGTTTTTATATTGCGAAGTATAATCTCCTAGAATATTCCTATTCTTCAAATGTATTCCTTTACGCTGGAGTTTCGGTTTAGGTAAACTTATTTCAGGGTGATTCGTATCTCGAGGGAAAAAAAGAAGTATTGT
>CM063502.1:72101615-72166615 GCA_032207245.1 Pardosa pseudoannulata | reverse complement strand
CTGTACAACGACAAACCAGTTTGCAGTGGTGTAGGGTTCATTCGAACTGGAGTGCCACTGATTTTAGTAGAATAGTCTTTAGTTAGGAGTTATTCCCGCTTTGAACTGAACCCGATGACCAACGAGAGCGTATTTGGAGATGCCCCTGACAGCGGTGGGATACCATTCTGACTGTCTTCTGGCATATTCGCCGACAAACAGGAGTGATGGTCTAATGTGCCATTTCATTTCATAGTAGGACCCCTTTGGTGGTCATCCGTAGTACCCGAATGCTAAAATAGCAATTATAAAAAACTAAATACCTAGATAAAATAGTTTAAGGAAAATATTTTTACATTAGGTGTATAGTAGTTTACGCTTTCAAAATTAAAATCAATAATCTGCAATTTGTTTCCACATCGAACAGCATTCCTTCAGTATTTTATGATAAAATATTCTCCTGATTCTGAAGAGAACTGATTAAGAATTTCCCCCATCACCCCCGATTTTCATGTGATGTCCGCTTCAATATTTTTCGATTTATGGCTATGAATTTGATTTATATGGGGAAAATCTGAATTGTGAACCTTTGTTTTAGCACTTTAGAAACCTGATGAACGCATATACATGTTACTTTCCACATTTTAACTTTTTAAAAATTTAAAAATCTTCTTCAAAATCTGAAAGTTTTATAAAATTTCAAATCTTTGATATATGATTGTTGACCGTAAGAAATATCTGTAAAAAGGAGTATTTAATATTATCAATATCTTGATATGTTTTTTTTTTAACTTCAATTAATAATTCAATTTTAATCTTCGTTCATATTCATATTTCTATTCAATGAATCTCTGTCCAAAGTCTTAATCATTGA
This sequence comes from Pardosa pseudoannulata, assembly GCA_032207245.1. Taxonomy (NCBI): domain Eukaryota; kingdom Metazoa; phylum Arthropoda; class Arachnida; order Araneae; family Lycosidae; genus Pardosa; species Pardosa pseudoannulata. The sequence continues at coordinate 72,165,762 of CM063502.1, read as the reverse complement.
TTTTGAGATTTTTAAATGTGTCAGATATTTCTATGAGTTGTTATAATATAAAAGATTTTATTGTACTAAACATATATTTATCAAGTTCTTTTAAGATTTGTTTCCAGTTTAATTTACTAATATTAATACTACTTTCACAATGGTTAAATTATACTGAGCATATATGTTTACTTAACATTGATGTTATCTTCTTTTCTAACATCACCTATTACTAATTTTACAAGTTGATACTTTTGTCTAAAATTTCTGCATTTTGTTCGCTTTTTTTTAATTTTATTTACTGCTTACATGTATGCAATAATTTTATTATAGATAAATATAAATCAAAATTACTTTAATAAAAACATCAGCGTTTCGTTTTTAGATATTTTATATTTGATAGGTTTTTTTTATTTTTTTAACTGAAGTCATTTTACAGAATAAAAATTATAAATGAAGAATCCCTAGCTCTATTGCCTATTAAAATTCAACCATTATATTTTGTAATACAGTAACATTATTAAATTTACATTAAAAAACCATAGTGGAATGTCATTGTTCTCAAGACATTCCTTTTAGACGGTGATTTATAGTCTTATATTATTTTTTTGCTTAGGTTCGCTTTCAGTATCATTAGAAGACACATCCCTTGATTTGATACGTTTTTTTCTATCCAATATGGATAAAAAATCTGCGGTGATAAAATAAAAAATCTGATAAAAAGCATCATAAATTTTTATGCTCAAAACTTCATTTGAAGATAAACAGTAAACTTCAAAATCGGATGCTATCTCATGGATGTTATCGCAGTAATGGCATTTAAAATCTTTCTGTTACAAGAGAGATTAATGGAGTGAAACTTCCTTGCTACACTTTTTTTATTTAAAGTATATTTATCTATATTAGGAGCTAAATACCAATAAATATTAATTTTGAATTTAAAAAAATATCCCATAAGAAATCAATGAACATTATCTTATTGTAAGTATACAAAACAAAGCAAGGATTAAACCCCAAAAAGTAAATTGATATAAACTAAAGTTGGCATAATATAAACAATGTTACAGAAAATCATAATTTATATCTGGAAATCTGGTTTATAAGAGGTGAAAGGGTAGGGAGAAAGGCTAACAAATACAAAATAATTAAAATATTGGAAATAGTTACAATTTGATAATAAATGAAGGATTATCGATACTAACCATGCCTATCCATACCTATAAGATTTTCTTTCAAAGGACAAAACATTAATCATAATTTGCTATTAAAGTTATTAGTGTTAGAATCACCAACATAAATTAAGGTACAATCTTTAGTTAAGACTATAGGTATATATATGAATTTATTTTTATTTCTAAATATATCTAATAGCTTATTTCTCGTATTGTGTCTGAAAATAAGCAGATTTCTGTTAAATACTTTTATTTTTTAAGCATATGAATATTTAAATTTTTACTCAAAATTGTGAGAAGAATTATATTTATTGATGGATGGAATTTTTATTTATAACATTAATAAAATGGCATTTTTATTTAAAGTTCGGTTTTTATTTCAAAAACAAAACAAACTTCAAAGTACACTTTAGAAAAATATACGTTAGAAAAAGTACTATTTTTTTAATGCATACTATTAAGAAGACTCAGGAAAATGCGCGTCCTAGTTTGAAATTCAATTCCTATTAGAATACCAGAATTATGCGGAAATTTTAAAAGCTAAAAAAAAGTGTGCGGATTGCATTTGCCATTTTTTACAAACAGTAAAAAAAAGAAGAAATATTAAGTGAGGTGAATTGTGTATATAAATTACAGGTTTGTACGGCATGCGATCTACGAAAGTAAAATCAGTTTATATTGTTTAGGTAAAAGCCGAGTATAGTATGGGCACATCTATTTAAAGATCAAGGAGACTTAAGCGAATTACTATCAAATAATGATGGGTGTAGTTTGTATACAAAATCTGTATCAATAAAATATTACATGTAAAATAGGATTTATATATAAACTAAATAATTAATATACATTAAAGTTGGCATTATATAAACAATGTTACAAAAAATCATAATTTATATCTAGAAATCTGGTTTATACAAAGAGAAAGAGTAGGGAAAAGGCTAACAAATAAAAAATAATTAAAATGTTGGAAATATTTGCAATTTGATAATAAATGAAAAATTATCGATACTAATCAGTACTATCCATACCTATAAGTTTTTCTTTCAAATGACAAATCATTATGGAATAATCTGCTATTAACTTTAATTAGTGTTAGAATCATAAACAGAAATGAAAGCGTTTTAAGGTACAACCTTCAGTTAAGCCTATATCTATATATCTATATGAGTTTATTCTTTTTTTTAAATATATCTAACAGTTTATTTATCTTACAGTAGCACCTCTCGTATTGTGTCTGAAAATAAGCAGGCTTGTGTTAGAATACTTTTATATTTGGATCATATGGACACTTAAATTATTAGTGAAAATTAGAAGAAGAATTATATTTATTGATTAATGGTATTTTTATTTATAACGTTAATAAAATGGCATTTTTATCTAAAGCTGGCTTTTTTTCATTTCAAAAACAAACTAAACTCCAAAGCACTCTTTAGAAAAATATACGTTAGAAAAAGTACTATTTTTTTTTAATGCATAATATTAAGAAGACTCAGGAAAATGCGCGTCCTAGTTTGAAATTCAATTCCTATTAGAATACCAGAATTATGCGGAAGTTTTAAAAGGTAAAAAATTGTGTGGATTACATTTGCCGAATTTTGCAAAAAGTAAAAGAAAAAAAGAAGAAGAAATATTAAGTAAGGTGAATTGTGTATTTAAATTACATTTTTATACGACATAAGGACTAACAAAGTAAATAAATCAGTTTATATTGTTTAAGTAAAACCGAGTATAGCATGGGCACAGCTACTTAAATATCAAGGATTTATAAAGGATTTTCTATCAAATAATGATGGGTGTAGGTGTAGTTTGTATACATAATCTGTATCAATAAAATATTACATGTAAAATAGGATTTATATATAAACTAAATAATTAATATAATTAAAGTTGGCATTATATAAACAATGTTACAAAAAAATCATAATTTATATCTAGAAATCTGGTTTATACAAAGAGGAAGAGTAGGGAAAAAGGCTAACAAATAAAAAATAATTAAAATGTTGGAAATATTTGCAATTTGATAATAAATGAAAAATTATCGATACTAATCAGTACTATCCATACCTATAAGTTTTTCTTTCAAATGACAAATCATTATGGAATAATCTGCTATTAACTTTAATTAGTGTTAGAATCATAAACAGAAATGAAAGCGTTTTAAGGTACAACCTTCAGTTAAGCCTATATCTATATATCTATATGAGTTTATTCTTTTTTTTAAATATATCTAACAGTTTATTTATCTTACAGTAGCACCTCTCGTATTGTGTCTGAAAATAAGCAGGCTTGTGTTAGAATACTTTTATATTTGGATCATATGGACACTTAAATTATTAGTGAAAATTAGAAGAAGAATTATATTTATTGATTAATGGTATTTTTATTTATAACGTTAATAAAATGGCATTTTTATCTAAAGCTGGCTTTTTTTCATTTCAAAAACAAACTAAACTCCAAAGCACTCTTTAGAAAAATATACGTTAGAAAAAGTACTATTTTTTTTTAATGCATAATATTAAGAAGACTCAGGAAAATGCGCGTCCTAGTTTGAAATTCAATTCCTATTAGAATACCAGAATTATGCGGAAGTTTTAAAAGGTAAAAAATTGTGTGGATTACATTTGCCATTTTTTACAAACACGAAAAGAAGAAAAAAAGAAAAAGAAATATTAAGTGAGGTGAATTGTGTATTTAAATTACAGGTTTGTACAGCATACGGAATAAGAAAGTAAATAAATCAGTTTATATTATTTAGATAAAACCGATTATATCATGACCACAGCTACTTAAAGATCAAGGATATATAAGGGAATTTCTATCAAATAATGATGGGTGTAATTTGTGTAAATAATATGCATCAATAAAATATTGCATGTAAAATAGGATTTACTTGTATTGGACCTAAAAATCTATTACTTATTTTAAAGAGAAACTTATAGGCATCTGAAAAGCATCCTGAATGTTTCTTTATGATGAGTTTTATTCTATGTTTGTATTATTGTTGCTAATTAATTAGTATGATGAATGGTACATATTATTGAATTTTATTATTTCGTCTTTTAAATTAAAAAATTCATAAGAATTTGCATTGTTATAACAATCGCTATGATTAATGAAACAATAATAAAGTAGCAAAATTTAGAATCATCTGCACAAATATAATTTAGATTGATATACTTAATATATTTTATAAATTCTCCATAAGATTGAGGAAACGTTGCTGTAATGTCTATATACCTTAAAAGAATCTAAATTTTGCAATGACTCACGTATAATTACACTGACTATAATTTAAATGCAAACATTCCTACATCATATATTATTTCGTAATTAAAAAATGATATCCTGAACGAAATTCTACCCTAGTCGTGTAATTAAGAGATAAAAAAAAAATAATACGCCCATCTAAATGCATCTTGTATTTCATAGTATAAAGTTTTAGGGATTTTTTAGGAATCAGTTCTTTGCAAATAGTATGAAGATTATACATTATTCATAAGAGTTATGCATCTTCGTGACTCTAAGATTCCAGTATTTCTATGTGTGCTGAAAAAGATATTTAAATACAACTGTGTTATAATAATGTTTTAACGGAAGTTAATTTCCTGTTAGAAAAAATAGAAAATGAGTGAATGGGTTTCTGGCAGAGAATGGGTAATATACTTAATTAGCATATAACTATAATTTTAATGCATTCGAATTTTTATTTAAGGAAATAAATCTCTTAAATACTATTGGAAAATTATTTCAAGTTCTAAATTTTGAATATTTTATAGTCTTTTAACAGTAAGAAATTATAAATTGAAATATTTAATTATTTAAGTAATACTATATAATTTAATTGAAGATGCCAAATAACTCACCTTTAAATTAAAATTCACTGTTTTTTTCTTATTCGTATTTGAAATTTTATGTTCATTTAAAGTGAGATCTTCGTATCTCACTTCAATTTCAATCATAAAACTTAAAAAAAGATTGTGAATGAAACAGTGAATATGAAGTGAAAATAGGCTTTGCTGGTAAACCATGCACCAGCTTTTCAAAGAAAATCACATACACCTTATTTATGATTTTTAACAATTAAAAAACAAAAAATATCTGCATCCAATTTATGTATAAAATTAGTGTTCCCCGTAAAAAAAAATAAAAAATAAATAAAAAAAAATAAAATAAAATTTAAAAAAAACTGAAACGAATCTCCCCGGTGATACAGCCGAAATTGGGAACCATGATCTTCGGTGTCAATCTCCGTTTTCGAGATCATAGGCCCCTGGTGTACTAAGCATGTATTCCGGTTAGGTGATCAACCTTACACAGAAGCCCCTGCGTTTAGTTCCCAAGCATGCTTGGTACTCAGTCTATCAACTGAAGAGATGAAAGACTGAATCAGCCTTGCCCAGCACAAGTACTGCACGTCGAATCAGTGTCTTTGAAGAGGAAATCTCTACACCAACGCCACTGAGGTACTGATTTGCTACTCATTAAAAGTATTGTAAGAATGAATCGACATAAAAAATGAAATATTATTAAATTGATATAGCATTTCGGTGTTTTGTTAGATTTTTTGTGAAACCGAGATCATTCTGAATTATAAATTATGGGGAATAATACATATTAATCATATGCATCGCAAAGACGCCACAGAATCTGAATTCAAGTAAACATTTTCATGATCAAGATCATCCTATTATAATTTATTATACATACAAGCACTGCTTTATATTAAAATAGAAGATAATTTTTTAAATATTCAAATACTTTTAAGGAAAGAATTTTAAGAATGATAAAATTCAAAGGATTTCAAATTTTCACTTGAAATTCAGGTCTTTTTACAGGGTAATTTTTAAATTGCATTTATGAAACTGAATTTATTTAATATGAAAAAAAGCATATAAAGATACTAAAGATTACGACACAGCTATTAAAGAAATCCCATCATTTTTGTTTCAGGATTCAATTAAATAATATATAATAAAATATATAAAAAATATTAATTTTTAGTTAACAATTATCCAAAAAGTGAATCCTATATTTGTAGTAACTATTTTTAAAAGATAATCATATAATTTTGTTGGTTAGGTTTCATAGAATTGTAATAGCAAGAAGTTCTACGAAAAGACTAGTCTGGTTAGATGATTTAAAATATTTAAAAAAAAAATACTCAAATATTTTTAATTCACAATATTTTTAAAAATAAATTAAAGGTAAATTCAAAAGTATTTTGTACTTTTATTTCAACTCTAAGCTACCACAGATGTTTAAGTTATTATTTTGCAAGCGTATGTAGGAAACCGAGATCATTTCGATCTTTTTTAAACTAAAGGAGAATAATTTAAATGAGACACGTAGATCTTAAAGAATCATCACCCTAAAAGAAAACACTCTATTTTAATATTATATTTAAACAAAACTTTCATCATAGGATGTGAGAAAATTGTAATTACGGAAGCTCCAAATATTGGGAAAATTTACTGTAAAATCATTTTCTTTAAATCATATATTATTTAAATGTTATATTTCATAGCACATTAAAAACAGTAAATATGTGATTAAGTTATGCATAAAAAGAAACAAACTTTTTTATTCTAAATATTTTAAGAAATGTAATGGGCTTCTATAAATAACATTTTAATAATGAACGAAGAAATAAAATTGAAACTGTTTCGAAATTTTGTTTTCAATTTCATATTTAGATTCATAACATATTATGCTTAAATTCAAATTATACTTATGAATCTAATAAAACCTTTGAGAAAGTATAATTTTCTAAAGAAAAATAACACACAAGGTTGATGCCACGATACAAAAAGATGAATGCAAGGTGATTACATCATCTTGCATTCTGCTTTTGAAACAAAACAAAAAATATCATGGGAGCCGATTAAATTTGTGATATCAAACTAAGAGGTAATTCACGTATTATTATTATTTAAATTTCGATTTAATGTAAAAACTACATTGATCAAAAATTGAACATAACATTTGTGATTATTTATTATAAAGTTATAATTCATTAAGAAAAGCTACGTCATATAGTCAATTCAAAATCTGAATTTGTTATAGATGCTCATATACTTTTAGAATCGGCTTTAACAATGGGTAAGAGGGATGGGTCATTTTAAACCAAAATAAACTTTCTTTCCGATTTTCTCGAAACGCCACCAATAGAATTGAAAAAAAATATTTCGATATTTCCAATATTTATACCAGTCACAATCTATGAAATTAAGATGCTTAAACGCATAAATACTTACAAGTTTTTAAATAATTATACCAAAATTCCCGCCCCCATTATAATCACTAGTATGAATTTTTCAATTGAACGTTTCCTGGAAATAGAAATACTTTTATAGTTTCCTTTTCATTGTTCATATGTGAGCAGACCAATACCTACGATCAAATTGTCAACTAACAGGGATATGGGTTGGGAAGTCGAATTAGGTCTTACTGAATACAGAAGGATAGCTGAGAACTTTATTGTAGTGGTAGAAGGCAAATGACTAGTGTTGTAAAGTAAATTAAGTTTTGCCCTATTTTGTTAATATACGTTCATTTTAATGGTAAATAACTTTTTCATTCAAGTGAGGCATCCCATTATGACTTATATATTATGGAAGAAAATGTCTCTGGTTAGCATACTCAAAGAGAACTCCGCTGCTTATAGTTTTTTCCCTATCGAATGAAATCTAAAATCTGCTTCAAGCTCAAGGCTGCCATAGCCAATTTGGAGATTTCACAGGTTCACATTAAAATTTCTACTATTAAAAAAACTGCATGCTCAATGGCTAAATATTTCCCAGATATGGAAACCCATATCTGGGTAAAGATGAGAAATGTTTTTAAAACTTTACTCCCTCCAAGTACGTAGTTTTACATCTCTTAGTTCCTTTCGGAAGTAAAGGAAATTATACAACTACATATAATTTTTTCACAACACTATATCTCTTCCAAAGGTGAAAAATAAAGAAGACTTTTCTAAATGATGTGAATGAAATGAAATCAGAAAGAATAACCTGTATTTGGGAAAAAAAGTCAAGATATCATTATACGATACATTATGTATGATAGTATACTATGACGGATTATCAAGTAAAAAATAAGAAAAATGACTTATTGAGCTCCCTTCGTCCTACAGTCATTACTAACAATTAACTAAAAAATCTTCATGAAACGATATTTTATAATACAAGAAAATTTGGCGTCGATGTGGCCACCAAATTGGCTCAAAAATATTCGGTGAAAGCAGGATAAAGGAGGTGGCTTGTTCATGTATTCTATAACATTTTTGATCCTGCTGGGTAAATTACTGGATTTTATACAAAGAAGTTACTGAAATAAAATGCAGGAGAGAATATCTTCAACAAATCTTTGAAGAGTTGCTTACTACTTATAGTATTTGCAAGCAAAAATAAGAGTCACATAAAAAGTCAAAAGCTGATATTACTGAAGAATCTGTGAAGATATGAAAAAGAGTTTGCTACCAAGCAACAAAGTGTGGAACAAAAGACTATCTATTTGTTCTGACAGTAAAATACCGGTATGATAAAAGTATACAAAATATATAAAAAGAAGTTCCTCAAACTGCTCAAGAAATGCGTTAGAAATCTTGACTGGTGAAAATAAATATTTCTATTAATGTTTATATATTTCCTAACTATTTTAAATTCCCATACTATAATATATTATTTTTTTTTCGTTTATTATAACAATGTAATATTTGAATATCAATAAATATCATTTCTGTATAAATGAAGAGTACTTTTTGTATAACAAAGATAATCGGGGTCAATTTGACCCAAACCGTAGTTTTAGGTATACCGTATCTGTTGTGTTTCTAGTATTAAGCCAGATCTCATCAGACCTTGTGCAGCATACAAGTAAATCGGTTTGCTATAAGCCAAACCAAATATTTTAATTTATTTACCCTTACAAAGCAGAATTTTAATAAAAACATTTGAAAAGAAGTAAAGGGTTCAGTATATCAAACAACAAATTTTCTTTCAGATTTTAAACTGTAAGTTCAAAATTTAAAAACTATTTTAACTAATAACTTTAAACAAACTTTATAGAAAAAGAAGCCTGTATTTTCTAAAAACAAAAATTCATATTTTTTTAATAAATAACTTTTAACACAATTTATATTTCATATTTTTTAATAAATAACTTTGAACACAATTTATATTTACATAGCGATTTCTAGAACTACATTTGCGGTTAATCTATTTCCCATGCATTTAATACTTCTTTATAATAAATTCACAATTTAGTTTAGAAATAAGTATTTCTATCTCATTAAATAATAATTTAGGATTTGTTAGGAAACATATGATTATTGTCTCCTTTTTAAATGAATTCTGTGAATAAATTGTGTTAACTGCAGTGTTGTAGGATAACGACAATTAACAAAACCGTCTATTATAAATCATTGTGTAAATAAAACCACTTTTTTGTAAATATCAGTGCTGAAACGCGAAGCTATACAAAGTGTAAAACATATTTGTATTCACGTGAATCTCCAAATATTAAACACTTGTGTACATTAGGTAAATGCAAAAAATGTGTCCGTAAATTATAATCTTTATAAATGATATATATACAGACATTAAAATTACTGATAAAAATATCATATTCTGCTTAAATATAGAGAGAATTAGGTTGCATCCAGATTTAATCCATATTTTGTGAGATAAGTCTTCATTAAAAAAGTAACACTAGAGGCTATTCGCTTAATAGATAACAAATATGATTTAGAAATTACAAATATTCATTGAATTGATGTTATAAATTAATCTCTCGTTGAGAAATTTAGGTAATTGGATAAATTTCGTTTTTCCAAGATCTCAAAATATTATACGATAAATTCGTGACTCGGTTCAACATTTAAGGACATAGACGAAAAGACAATACGTAGAGAAAACAGAGACATTATTTCCTAGAACTTTAGGACACATTACTTCTAACATTTAAAATATAACATAACACAACGATATAATGTATTGCCAAAACGTATATTATTTCTTCATATAAGAAATTATGCATTTAATATAAATGTAATAAATTATTTGTCTAAAAATTATTCTTACATAAATAAACTGTAATCACTTTTGAGAAATCGGACTTCTGCACATTTATTTCTAAATTTTAAAAAAATCAATTTTTTTCAGTAAAAATTATGTGCTTCTGGTCAAGTGAACAACGATACAAAATTAAATTTATTATAGGATTGAATTAATATTAGTGTTTCACAGTTGGCAATTTTAACTGCACCTCATGTAAAATTCCCATTTTTTCTTTATTTTTTTCATGACCTAAATTTGCAAATTTGTAATGGAGGTACAAAATGTTAAGATCAGTGTTTAATAGCTATTTGTACAGGTCTTAATTAATATAATATGTAGAACGTAACGCGCTGTATCAAAAATGGAATTATTTTTAACACGATTCCCTGATAATCAGTGTCACAAAAAGCTTACTTTTTCAGTAAAAGCTCATCTTTCGAGAAGAAAAAAGAATTAAGTGACAATATAATTGTCAATTTAATGCATTGATTTACATATGTATAAGGAGGAAAAAATTAAATGTTTAGGTATAACAATAATTTTTTTTTAATTTTTAAAGGTTGAATTGTTTTACCATATCATTGAAAAAATCTTAAATTTTATATTGTAGTAAAATTTGTTGTATATAAAACATAAAACATGAAAATATAATTGTTCATTTATACCATTGATTTACATATGTATAAGGAGGAAAAAAATTTAATATTTAAGTATAACAATATTTTTTTAAAATTTTTAATGGTTGCATTTTTTTACCATATCATTGAAAAAATCTTAAATTTTTTTTTTGTAGTAAATTTTGTTGCATATAAAACATAAAACATGAAAATATAATTGTTCATCTAATCCATTGATTTACATATGTACAAGGAGGAAAAAATTTAATATTTAGTTATATCAATATTTTTTTTTTAATTTTTAAAGGTTGAATTCTTTTACCATATCACTGAAAAAATCTTAAGTTTTTTATTGTAGTAAAATGTGTTGTATATAAAACATAAAACATGAAAATATCACGTTCACTTCAAAATATCACATTAAAAATATCAAAATAATTTGAAACAAAACTAATTTCAGTTTAAAATCTTACGACGCATTACGCTTTCATTATCTCATAAAATAAAGAAAATTCATAGAGATATATTTTATCTGGAATACTATTCTAACCTTAGAAATTAAATAATTTTTGCTATTAAACAGAATACATCTGACTGTCTTATCAGACAGGGGTTTGTATTTTCCTTACACTTGTCATAACAGAAAAATATAAAATTTTAGAAAGTCCACAATCATTTCCTAGACCTATTAAGGAGAAAATGGGATTTATCAGTTTATAAGTAGGCCACGTTTTTATTATAAGGAATAAAAATCTTTATTCTCCGTATGATTTTAAACTGCACCAATTTTGAAGGATTTTAAACCAATAAGCTAAAAGCTTTTCTACTAGTAGATTTAAGTTTAAAAAGAAAGAAGAATAAAGAAAACGTTAAAGAAACGTTTAGTGCTAATATAAGAAAGATATTGGTAAACATAAAAATTTTCCCCAAATATTGCTGAAAAAACTAAATAAATATCTATAATTTAAGGTTCGAAATATTCCATTCATATAAGCATATTATATCTGAATTTAATTATCAAGATATGTTTGATAAGCCTCAAGTCATAACGAAAATATGATATTTTTATTAATGTGTATATTTTCTGTAATTGAGTCCATATATAAACATGTGATAAAGATTTTTTTATATTATTCGCAGTGTATGACATGTAATGTAATATGTATGCACTGGTATAAACTTCAGGGATAGCATAAAAACATTATAAAACGTTTCCATAATGGTTATAAACAAAGCATTTTTTTTACTGTATGTGTCTACTAACGATAAACATAATTAAGTATAAAAAGCTCATTTGAACTACTTTAAAGTTATATAAGTCACTTAGATATCAGTTATTTGTACACCAAGTAAATCAATCGCTTTTTAAAGGAAACTAAGATTACTATATGCAGGGGTATAAACTTCAGGGCATAGCATGAATATATCGGTATAAAATATTTCCATAATGGTTATAAACAAAGCAATTTTTTTACTGTATGTGTCTACTAACGATAAACATAATAAAGTATAAAAAGCTCATTTGAACTACTTTAAAGTTAGATAAGTTACTTGATTATCAATTATTTGTACACCAAATCAATCGCTTTTTAAAGCAAACTAATATTACCGAAATAATTCACCTCTTAGAATATAATTATCTAACTTGCGTTGAAATACAATACTCACAACATACCTAAATGCTCATCAGATTGTTTCCTCGTGAACCTCTATTACTTCCTAAAGTATTATCATCTAAGATATTTTCTTAAAAATCGAAATTTCTAACACAGAAAAGAGACAAAAGGTAAAGCCTCACCTCCAGTCTGATTGATCAATCTCTAAAAAATAAATAAATATCGTCAAGGTCATGTTTACATGGAAACTGATGACACAAATCAATTTCGGAATTTAGAAGTTAATCTGCAATCATAAAATTAAAATCTCCTATCCCACTCCTTAGCAGCAATAGCATACTGAAAACTAATACTAGGTTACTGTAAGACTAGGAAGATGCATCAAGTTTACGTTCAATGCGGTGTAAAAATTCACAGTGATCTATAATAATGTTGAGTTTCTTTAAAAATTATAATAATTATTATAATAATAATAAGCCTTTGCTGCATAAAATAGTATACTAATCTCTTTCATACATGGTATACTGTAAAGCATATCTCTTCTTTTTTCAGATGTATCTCCTAACAAATTTATTTCTAGATTTATGTCAGATAGGTATATGCACAATATATCAGTGCATTAAACTAATACATGATATTAATTATCCGATAGAATTTGTATCGTTACTCGTTAGAATATATTTTCGTATATTAATTTCAATTCCCCCTGCGTTCAGAATCTTATATTGACTATCAGTTTTGCCCAAAGCAATTCTTTTTAATAATTTTCATTAATTATCAACTTTCATTATTATATTAACACATATTTATATGCATGTATAGATTTATCTCCGTTTTAAGCATTGTATCATAAAATTGGTTTGATGTTCCTTCTTTTCTTGACTATATTATTAACTGAGAATCAATAGGAAAGACAGAAAAGAAAAGCTTCATTCTTACTGAACCAAAATGAAATGCATTATTCTTTTATATTACTCTGAACGGAAAGAAATATTTCAGCAGTTTATTTACTCCCTAAGTGAAAGAAATATTGAGAGCATAAAGAAGTCCAGTAAGAAGTAACGCTTTTAGACCCACCTGGGAAGAAAAATAGGTGAGACGTGTAATCATGTAGTTTCATATATATCGAGTTCTCCAGGACAATTTTACGAATACTATTCACGAAATAAATATATTCTTCTTTTCTCTCTATACATAGAAATATACCAGTTAAAAAGGCCATCTCTTTTAAACATTTCATATATCGATTAAACGTTTTATTATTACATTTTTAGAACCTTCAATCAATTTGTAATTTCTTAAAATAAATTCATATCAATAAACTACTATTAGAAATTATTTCATTATACCTTAATTAAATTTAAGTAAAACTCAATGAAAGTTTAATATATTTATAGTTTACAGTGAATAGTGTTTGTCTAATTTCACTTTGTCTAAATAAAAGTCTATTTCACTTATCTGTTTTGAATTTTCAAGGCAAATGTACTAAAATGACATCATGAACAACATAATTTTTTAGAATCTCTCTTGTTATATGTAGTATTCAAAATTAAAATTTTAAATTTTAATGTAGCTTTCTTTAAAGTTTATTCTTCTTGTATGAATTTACTGATACTTGTATAATATAAATAGGACAAAAGTTATGTCTTATGCTTATTTTTTACAAAAATTGTTAATAAAGCTCTTTTATTGTAAACCAGCAAGAACAGTGTAATTTTAATAACTTGTATACGTATATAGTAATAATGAGTATATGTTACTACGAACTTATAAACAGTACAAATTATATATTATACAAAGTGTATAGTGAATGCCAGAAACTGATCTATGCATGTTTGTGTCATTTTGAAAGTAATATAATGGACGTCCACTCTATTGTTCAACAGGGTGATGAATAACTAAGGACAACTCCGACATTCTCCCAAATTTACTTTAGACATATTATGCAAAATATCTGATGTGTCAAACATCAAGTACAATGGTCAATCAATATTTAGTGCAATATTTGGAAGATTGAGTTAGGGGGATTCATGTTCTACAAAGATATTTTAAACGGAAAACATACTTGTTTTTCTAAATGTTAATCGGCATGCTTTCGAATATTCTTATAGGTATGTTACTGGCACTTTGGTTTCATCAAGAGGGAATCTCGTTCAAAAGTATTTCTTACAATTTTAACTGCACACATTGCAACTTTTATATAGCTGAAACTAAATATAGATTCATATTAATTACGTCATGTTTATTTTGCCTGTGCCATGCTTAATTTCGGTGTTAAAATTATAAACACCATTATTTAGCTACTTAGAGGGATTCTCATTGTATTTACTTCTTGGGCTTGTCACCATTCTTATTGATGTAGCCATCGTTTACGGTTGATACATGTTCCTTACCCTGATTTCAACCACAAATTCTTTTAGTTTATCTTTTTACCATCTCATTAATACAGGAAAAATATTGTTAAATATAACAAATTAGATATTTCGGTAAATATTTATCAAGCAGATGCGAAACTTTAAAAAACTATGTTAGTATCAGTGTTAGCTTCGGCTAAATGAGAGATTCCCAACCTATACAAATAAAGTCCATTTAGAGATGTGCTCAGAAATTTAATTCAAATTGTGTAAATAATAGCTGATTTGCGAAAACGTAAGCCAATTTTAGAAAATTCTTAAACATTAGGGTATTTTCTACCATATGTACATATTAGTTCATAGGAAATTATACGTAATTTATACTGACAGACAATTTTTTCTTGTAACAAGAAAAATTAAATTTGTAATGAAGTTTGTTTAAATGAATTTTGTTCTAGTTTTGAACCCTTTAATTAGGTTTATTGGTTACAGAACATTTATTAATCTTACTTACTAAATTTTAGCATTTCAAGCTATTGGAATAATATTTTTTTAATTCAAAAGTACAATTACATAAATTTGTATCTTATTCGAAGAATTTGTGTAATTTTTGCATACGTCGACGACTAACAGTTGCAAAAAACTGTTTTATGACTAAATTATGTAACAGATTAAAATACAATATAAGTTCTAAACTTACAGGTTTATTAAGATGATATCTGACCGGGACATTTTAAAAGAATATTGTACGTGGGATTTAAATTTTAAGGCATAGTCTTATATTTATCAAATAACCTTATTTGGACAGTTTATTTCCATATATATGATGTAAATTTTGTATACGTCGAAGACCAACTGTTGTGACAAAAAGACTGTTTTATGACTAAATTATGCAACAGATTAAAAAACAATATAATTTCTAAGCTTACATATTTATCAATATGATATATGACCAGGAAATGTTAAAAAATATTATACGTGAGATTTAAATTTAATGAATAGTCTTATATTTTCCAAAGAATCTTCTTAGACAGTTTATTTCCATATATTATTTACGAGTAACATTATTTAGGCTTGTATTAAGAATGCATTACAAAATATAAAATAATCCACACTACAAAATGTTCAGCACAAAAACAATGTAGGCATTTTCTAAATTGAGTAATTATATAAACTAAAATTTTACCATTTCACAATTTTTGACAAATTTGGTTATTTTGTTATCTTTACTCTTAACTTTGAATTCAAGTCTCGCATAACGGTGAATAATTGTAAAATGTTACATTCAAAATAATTACTGAAGTTTCGCTACACGCGGTACTTAGTAATGGTGCAAAATACACTACATCTAAATATTCATGGTTGATGTAAAGATTTTGATTAAGTTTTTATCTTTCATGTCACAAGGTGAACCACATGGATGCTGTTCCGAATAACATTTGCTTACCTGTGAGTAAATGTAAATTATTACTTTCAGAAAGATTACTGGTTGGTCATTCTACATGATTCTCAGTAATTGTTTATGTGGCAGTGCATCTAAATATTCATTGTTCGTTGAAAAATTTTGCTCGTCCTTTACTTGAGCTCAAAGTGAATTGGATTGAATAGATGGAATTCAACATTAGAATATTTTAAAAATCGAGATAAATTCTAGTTTGTTTCCTTATGTTAGTCATAGTTCTATATTTGATATTTATTTGGCTCATTCAGGGTCAAAGAGCTATAATGGTAGAGTTACACCCAGTCTGCTCCATAGTACACCCAAATATGTTCAGCATTTCCTATTCCATATTAAGCAATAAATATCAATCTTATTATCCATTAAACTGTCGAGTGCAGTCAGTAAATCTCTAAACAAATAGTGTATTCCTAATATATATGTTTTATGTGGGATAATATTCAAATTACTGCAAATAATGTACTAATACTTGGAACTTTATAAATAAGAATTTAATACCGTAACAGTGGATTACCTTAATTCTTAAAACGTATTATATTCACATATATTTTAGATGATAAGGGATTTCCCCACTTGTAAATAAAATGTGAAATGTTAAATGTGTTTTCAATGCACCAGACCTCTGAAAACTTTTAATAAATAAGTAAAAGTTCAGCACACACATTTATAATTTTAGTATTGTTATTGTTTTTGTTGTTAATATGATATTTATACGAAACAGGTTATAAAAAGGCATAAATTTAAGACCATAAAAAATTTCCATATTCAAATCTTGTTGTCTAATGCATAATATGTTTATTTTATTGTTAATGTAATTCGAATAAAAAGCTCTTTTGATAACAAATAAAATTAATGTATGGCAAATGAGCTATGTTATGGAAGAAAACAAAATACACTCTATTCTTGAAAACTGTTTCTAGCTTCTTTAATAATTTTGTTACTATAGAAAAATATATAAATATTTATAAAAAACGAATCTTTATATTAAACATTTGTATATTTCTAGTCAGAGACATTTTCCTGATCTGCAAGAATGTTCTAAATATTTTACTATATTGCGTTATCTGTTTTTGATTTCTCTACCAGACAACATACAGCATCTTAAGAAAAAAATAGTAAAAATAGAATTTACGTCAAAATCTAACGTTTACGATCGTTATATGTCATCGAATCTTTATTATTTCTTTTGTTTTTTATATTGCTGCTGTATGAAATTGTCTTTGTGTCAAAACTTCGCTCGAAGGAGCAATTTTCTCTTCAAAAAATCATACAACGTGAAATGGTTGGAGTTAATGT
Organism: Pardosa pseudoannulata; assembly: GCA_032207245.1. Lineage (NCBI taxonomy): Eukaryota > Metazoa > Arthropoda > Arachnida > Araneae > Lycosidae > Pardosa > Pardosa pseudoannulata. Next base: position 72,148,210 of record CM063502.1, on the reverse strand, counting down.
ATTTCTATTATAATTGTTTTGATGCTATTCTTTTTTGAAACATCAAGAATCAACCCAGTTTCTAGTAACTATTAACATCAAATATTAAATTACTTATAATACATAATTATTTTAAGAGTAATGATAATTTTTCTGAGATATTAATGTTTTATGTTGCCTGAGATTTTAAAGTGGCTGGTACATTTTAAATGTTGCAAATATCGTTTTACTTTTTCTTATTATGTAACTTTACATTATCATTTAATGAAATTTCTTCCTAAAAAACGCATTTTGTAAATGAAATATTTTCAAATATTTTTATTTATAGATCGGGTTTTAATTAATAATGAAAATTTTCACATTTGTAGTAGTAACATTATTTTATTAAATGTAATCCTATTTAAGTATTTTAAGTTTTCAGTTATGTGTTAAAATATTTCTATAAATGGTGTATAGTTTAATTTGGAATTTTATAATCCGTTAATGTGTTACGTGGCATCATACATTTTACTTGATGTAATATTCGAGCTGATATTCACCCATCTAGAGCTTTGAAAGCTATTCATTCAGGACGTGAAATTATTACTTAATAATGAAAGTTTTTTTGTTTACCATAAGCTATTTAAAAGTTTTAAACAAAACTCAAATTTTAACAAAATTCAAATTATTGTTAATTTTTATATCTTTCTATTATGCAGAAACTTATTCATTTATTATATTAAATATACGTTAGTTTATATTTGAAATTAATGTAATGTAATGTCTTTTCAAAATTATGAACATTAAAATGAATATTAATTTCTTTTCTTTAAATATAATTAGAATATATTTTTTTAGGATTTTACAAACAAATTAAAGACTCGTTATAATCTATACATGTTAAACTAAATATGGAAATACTTTTTTAGTCTTGTTCACATTTAGATAACAATAAAAAATTAAAATTAAATTAATCTATTAGTTTTTAATTACTTATAAATAGAAATCTAGAACCTATTTGAAGCAATATAATTCTAAGATAAAAATTTTTACGAGAATTCAGATTATTTTTTCAACATTAATATTTTCTTTTTTATATCTGAGTATTTAGAAGTAAACACGTATTCTAATTCTATCCAGTATTTTATTCTGTGCACTAATGAAAGCCCAATAAAAATTCAAATTTCTACTACTTTATGGCCACCATAACTTCTTAAGATTGGTTACTAGGCCGATTTTGTACCAGTTAATAATTACCAGACCCTTTAAAAAGAAAAAGAAATTAATTCACATTGTGTGAAAATATGAATATGGGGTGTTTTACAACATGCCTTTCTAATGATTACCCTTTTCTTTTCAATAAGAATTACATTCATTGGAATACGCAGTATCGAACTATATGAAAACTACTATTAGTGCAAGTGAATTCTGTTAGATGTTTTCAAAATTAAAAAATATCGAAATGGAAAAAATGAAATTTTTACTAATGATTATTGTTAGCTGGTTTGATTTCTCTACTTTTCTTCTGCATCAATGTAACACTATTACATGAGTAAAAATATGCAAATCATTTTTTTTCCAATTGAAGAGTTTTTAAAAAATTAAAATTTAAATTTTTGTCAGCTTTTCCTCATGAAAACCAAATACAACGGTAAAGATAATCTATTACAATGTTTCCTTATGACACATGAAACTATTTGACCCAATGTTTATATTATAAAAAAAACATTAAATTTGAAACACAATTTAAAAAATAATAATAATAAATGTAAATATTACTGATAAACTTAAGATGACAAGATTCTAAATTGTGAAAAATAATATTAAAATAATTATACTAATATGTCAAATTTGTTACCAAAGATATTTAATAATAAAGTTAATTATTATAAAGTTATAACCCACGAGTTTATGGAGAGGCATATCTATAAGTTTTGGAAATAAGGGATTGTCTGGAATCAAGAAAGTAAATAAATGCTTGTATTCAATTTTATTGAAGAAAATTGTAACGCTCATTATAGCTTCATGTTGTCACTCGAACAGATAAGTTCATTTTTTTACTTTATATTTATACTACTTATTCAGGTCTAATAGAAAATATTTCACGTTTTTAAGAACCATACTTAATAACTTGTACCTAAATCGATGCTTTTGAAACCTTTTCGTCCATTTTTTAGATAACGTTATAAAACAATAAAATTCCATTAAACTCTTCAAATTATACCGCATTAATGAATTTTCTTGCAGGATGGTATGATGAAAAATGAAAAATAGATTCATGAATTTTGGTTAAATGTTTTTAAAGCTCTAGTGAAGTTTTTCGATAAACCAATAGCTGCCTAAGAATAATATAATTTGAATTTAATAATAATTTTGCTATTTATCTCACTGAACATGTTTATATCTTTTATTTTTGATGTTTATAAATAAACATAATTCTCTTCATCTTGATGATTGCAAAGAAAACTCCAAATCTATAGCCACATCATATGAATACTATCTCTATATAAACGTATATAATTTCCTAATTTCTTCTTTGTAGATCAAATACGTGATTGTTTAAGTGTTCACAATCTTCAAGAACTTGTTAAACAACATTTTAAAGAAAATACTGTCCTAAAAGAAAAATAGAATATATTCAGAGTTTTCAAATACTAGAATTAAAATATTAAATATATATTTTGTCTTCTTTAACTTGTGATAATTGAAGATAATAACTCCAGTATAAACAATAACATTTTATGCTTACTGAAAGTAAAATAAATTTTGCCAAATCACAGGTTGACTGCTATTGTTTAAACATCTGAAGTCAATAATAATATGTGGGTTAAAAATTAACGCTGATTTCAATTTCGTGAGATTAATATCCGTGAAAAGTAAATGAGGTATTAGTAACTATCTTCTGTTTCAGATTCTCATGGAACTAATACAATCTAATGTCTAAGGAATACTATTTCGTTATAATCCTAGAAATACTAATCTTGCAAACTACTGTTTTGTGACATCGTGATTGTTGTTTTCTAATTCACACTTGTGAAAACATATCTTTTATTCAAATATTTATGGCTATAAAAGCTCTTAATTCCATGAAATGATTAAATGAAACACAATTTGAACTTAATAAATCAGTAGAAATGTATTCGTAACCATGATTATACCAGGAGTTGATAATATGTTTTTGGTATGTTTCCAGTTAATAATCTTTAAATGGTGACTGAAATTTTGTGTTTAACTTAAAAATAATAAATAAACCTTCTTTATTATTTTTAAATGTTTTAATATAATTTTTCTTCAACTAATATATTATTTAATTCGTTGAAATGTTGAATGCAGTAAGAAAACGGTTGCTTAAATTTATACACTCAGTAGTATTTTAATACTTTGATTTCATTTAGTTTAGATACTTGCAGTGGATTGTTTACTCAAACAGATTTAATTAAACTACATTCGGCTTCAAAAATTAAATTAACCCATATTGGACCGCTGTCCTATAAATAGGACAGCAAATAAAATTCCATTTAATAATAAAGTTATGAATATTTTCTCAGTGGATTTTATTTTAACACCTTTAAAATAGACACAATTTAGCATAATAACTAAAAATATTGAGAAATACAATTATATTTTATTGTAAAATTTATTTTCAGCAACCCCTTAAAAATTGTCATTTTTTAAACTTTAATTTTATAATCATTATTATTATTATTTTCAAACATTGTTGAGGTTACTTGTAGGTTATAAACAGAACTAATAATGTAGGTGAACGTTTCTGTTCAAAAATATATTTTACAAATGTATTTTGTAAGTATAAAAAAGGTGTCCTAAAATTAGGACGACGGTCCAATCCCGATTATTTTTCCACGAATTCGCTATTGCATTCATAGCGCACATTCTTTTCTTATCTTTCAATGAAAACCAGTTTAAACACCTGTTCACACACCTGGACACAAAAAAGGGGAAATATATGTCTATTCTATTCAGGAAAACTAGAGACTACAAGAAAAACTCTCACGTTTGGTTGAAATTGTTTAGTGTTTAGTGCTTCATGCAGCTCTATTTTTTTTTTCTGCTAAGAATTTTGTTACTTTACTCTGCATTTTACTTCTATAAAAATGCCACGCAAAATTTTAACAGCTTAAGACGATCTCGAATATATGAATTCGTTAAGTGATGAGGAATTTATAATTCTGAAATTGGTATTGTTCCTTCTAATCCAGACTCTGTGAAGAGAATAAAGAAGAGATAGATGATTCATCCACAAAACGTGAAAAGCCAGTAATGCATGATGGGCTAAAAATTCAAGCTACCGCTGATATTGAAATTTTATCAAATAACTATAAAGAATGTCATCTTCCACCGAAAAAAACCCCGGTGGGTTAAACATCAACCAAAATTTGAACTATTAAGTGATTCAATTTCAACACGAGATTATAGAATTATACGCGTGGTTACAGAAAAAAAGTCCAGTTGAACTCTTCCACCTGATGGTAGATAGCATAATATCTCTTACTGCAACAGAAACAAATAGGCAGGCAGCCCTCTCCCCCCCCAAAAAAAAATTATTCAAACATTACAGAAACAGAACTCACACAATTCCTAGGTGTCATTTTCTTTAGCAGGTACTATTAGTACCACGCGAAAAAATGTACTGGGAAAATGCTAGAGATACTGGAACTAAATTAGTGAGTAAAGCTAGGTCCAAGAAAGGGTATAATAACACCAAGCGTTTCATTCATTTTAACTATAATTTTCCAATTGATCCACACGATCTCTATTATGAAATTCGACCTCTTTATGACAAAATCAACATAGCCTTGAACCAATTTGGTACATTTTCTGAAAATATCACCATCGATGAAAGAATGGTAAGATATTCTGGAAGGCACATTTGCAAGAAGTTCATGAAAAATAAACCCATCAAATTTGGATATAAATTATAGATGTTAGCATCGTACAATGGATATCATTTTTTTATTATCCCTTATCAAACATGACAGTCCAAGAACTGCAACCTTTTCAATAGTGGAAGAGGTAAAGTGTTGACACAATTCATTTGTTATGTAACATATACATAGAAAATGTTAACATTAAAAGAGTTTACATGGTAAATGTATACAGATTTTATATTATTTAGATGCGTAAACGTAATTACTAAGACCTATATTTTTGTTAAATTACATTAAATGTTGTGCATTAATGAATAATTGTTGGGCATTAAAAATACATTTATGCATTCCTCCTATTTTTTTTAAATGTACAGCAAAAGAATCCATTTTATAACGCAATATATATATATATATATATATATATATATATATATATTGTATATATATATATATGTATATATATATATATATATATATATATATATATATATGTGTGTGTGTGTGTGTGTGTGTGTGTGTGTGTGTGATGGGAAATGTATGTATATCTCAGTGTATATGAAGACTCAGTACAGTATTTTATTAAATCTCTTTTTCCACCGATAGCGTAATGTATCCGTTGACGGTAGATTCATTAAAGTTGTAGGGAGTGTTTAAATCCAGATAATACTATGGTTGGGATACAGTGATCTTAAGGTCTTGTAAAATAGATAGCATGGGATAAAATTCAAGGCTGCATCTATCTAACGTGTGTAGAACATTCCCTAATTCATTATAATCCAGGATTTGCGGAGATCAGTTTAGGTCTTGGAAGACAGAATGGTTCATAGTCACTCTCGGATATTGCACATACACAATGGATGTCTCGTTTTATGGTCAATGAAGGTTAACTTAAAAGGAAATCTATAACGATTAAAGATAAAACATTATATTCCCCTGTTGTTCATTTGATGAATGTAAAATTTTCGTATCACCCACAAAATGTGAGATACATATTGAGGTAAAGTTTTCCTTTTTTTGTAGTTTTCTGGATTTATTAAATCATTCAACTACTTCTTATTCTGCAACAAAAGCTCAAATAGGTTTCTAAATTTTAATTCCTATTCTTTACATGTCCATTTTAGCTATGAATTGCATCTCAGTAATCATTTGACTTTGTGTAAATACAAAGTGAAACTCAGGATAAACAAGTGAATCCTAACTTTTTGGTTGTAATTGCAATATTTACACATATATGTTCACAAACTTTACATTTTACTTTACATTTAATGAGATATATTTGTTATGATAAGCTTTTAGCCCTTTGAGACTGAAATTCATTCAAAAGAAAGCAAAAATATATTATTTGTTATCGTATAATGTACTTATTTTGTACTGAATTTGTGTTTTCTAATACAAGCTAATTTGTAATGGTTTAAAGAAATCAATGAACTTTTAAAATGAACAATTATGAAATATTTGTAAAATTTTTAATTAGTATTCTTCGACACAAGTAGGTAAAATATCTTATTATTTGACATGAAAATATTTTCTCAAGGTTTGATAGATTGTAAATTCAAGATGTGAACTCTAAAAATTAATGAAAATATGACTGAAACAAAATTCATAAAATATAAATCACGTGAAATACAAAACTATTTTGTATATGATACTTGGAGAATTTAAAGCTGTGATTTTCCATAACATGCCACTAAGATTTGTTAAATATAGATGGAAAACATCTACTTTAAACAATTTTTATAAAAAATGCATTGATTTTAGAAAAAAACGTTCTTTCTTTATTATTTTAAAAACTTGTATAAAATGTCTAAAATACTGGTATTACAACTGTTCTTAACTATTTTATAACTGAATATTTTTAAGCACACAGGAGTTTACATTTCATTCTTTAAGACCTGGTTTACAGACATTTCTTACATATATATCTCTACAAATACTCGTCAATTTGACGCATGAACAAATACATATAACACCATCAGCAAGCAATGTAGTTATGCACTGTAAGTAAAAAGGAAAATATGATATAATATTGAGGTTTGCAATAACATAATTAATTCAAAAAATATTCTAGTACTTTATTTTTTAATACTCAAACCACCAAACAACTAAAACCTATAAAATCTCTTCACACTCTGACTTCAATTAACATTCTGAGTTTCGTTCTTTCTACTGTTGCTTATTCTTTACCTCATTTGAGATGATAATATCAGATAATGGAACGAAGCATTCGGTACATTCCTATTTATTATTCTTGTAAATTAATTTACTACGAATTTTGCCTACATTACAATCGAGTAAAATTGATACATATCCGTAGAGATAGGTAAAAGAAGCAGAAAATTTCAATATTTCAACAATTTAAAAATAGACTGCAATGTATATTTATCCCGTTTAATGGATAAAATCAGTAGAAGAGATAAAATAAAAACGCAAAATGTATATGCGATTTCCCCTTTAAAATTCGAAATGTGTCATAATCACATGTCTCGTAATCTTAGGGTAAAATGTGACAGATAAACCTCTGCAAAATGCTAACAGTTTTATTTCAATTATAGAAATTTGAAAGACGTAATTGGTAAAGTCTATTTATGTACAGTAATGAATACACATTACCGAAAGTGCTGTTGTTTTCTAAAAGACCCATCGTTTATTTGCTCAACATATTATTCCTAAAAAACTTTACAACAAAAATTTTCATGGAAATTTAAAAAAATATATAAATGAAAATAAAAAAAAATGTCAAATTAAAAAATTCATTTATGTAATATGTATGCTAAATGTTACAAATGATTAATCTATGACCCAGTAATAAAAGGAAAGGAAAATCGCATTACATATATCTTTTCATTTTAATATAGTGTTAAAGAGATCCATATTAAATTATAGCTATCATCAAAAGATATTGCAGTGATTTAAATCAGATGTGATCAGCAATGCATTTTAAACTGTCTTGTAAGCAAATATCTTACATATCTCCGCTGTTCTATTTGTTTTTCAAGCTTACATATTACCATAATCATAAAAAAATTTAAAAAGCCATCGCATTAATGGACATTATTAAACTGTAAAGCAGCATTTTATTAGCTCATAGAGATGTTACTTAATTCCTTACTGCTAATCTTAATTTATAGATGACATTAACTTAAACATTTGGCTGCAAGCCTAGACCGTCTCGCAAATTGACAATATAAATGAGATTTATTCATTCAATTCATATTATACCTCTGGATGCAAGAAAAAATGTTATTAAATGCATATAAAGGAAAGAAATTATTTTAAGTGCTCGTGTTAAAAATAAAAATTTTACGTTTCATAATCAATGGAGTTAGTACATTTCATAGAACAAGAAATTTAAATATATTCAGAAAAAGGGATCTTCTTATGTAATTTCATTATACGTACTAAACATTTAAAAATCATATTTATAGAGTGTTTATATTAACATTTACAGGTATATAAAATAGTACTACTGTAGATTGAGATTACCATACGTTATTAGTCATTTAGGTGACTATAATTCCAGCAGAATATGATTTGTTAATCAAAATTCGTGCATAAATACTGTGAGTTATAAATGAAAACCATACTGTAAACATGTCGAGATTTTGAAATAATCTTGCATAAAATAATGCACGTTAAACATTTTAAATCTCCAGACAGAGGTAGAAAAATCATTACAAGAGGTAAAAAAGATCTGAGTTTTAAGTTTTAAAAATAATTATAATTTATTGAAATAATTAAATTTGTTTATACCAAATTTAATATAATTTTTAATATAGTTATACCAAATATGAAGATAATTTTCGAAAACTGAGTTTTGACTTCCCACTTTGAGTACAAAAAGTCATATATTAAGTCAAATATTGCAATTCTACATTTCTTTTTATTTGTTAAATTATACAAATTCTTTTCTGATAACTGTTTTAAATTGTTAAAAATAAATACAATTCATTAAAATGATTCATTCCTTTTAAATCTCGTATTTAAACGATTTCAAAAATTTACTTTAACCTACCGAATTTCACAATAAAAAATATAATTTTATTCAAGTGCTGTAGCTTTGAAATCATTAATTTATAAAAAATTATTTGCTTTAACATACCACTGATTAAGATATCCTTAATCATTATTTTAAGAACAGAAGGATTAAATTAATATCTATTACATAATTTAATTCTTTAACCAAATTAAATATATTCTTGAGTACAAAGCTTTTCCAAACCGAAACACTTTTTCCAAATATAAATTAATACATTTCATTAATTTTATATATGCAAGTCTAGCTAGTCATTCTAAACAGTTTGTCATCGACAGCTGTGTTAGATAGAAGTGTTGAATGAATAATCAGATTTCCACTCAATTATTTTATCACTCATATTCAACGACTTACATGTATATCACTATCTGTCATAGTCTGACTTATATCTTTGTTTGCATTCCATTAACTATAAATCCTTCGTATTCCGCTTTTAATCCCCTTAAATGTTGGTTTGACTTTTTAATCAAGTGATATCGATAAAAGTCTGAATATAAAATCAATGCTTGAATATTTCGTTTAACATTTATGGAATTTAAACTGTAAATAAAATATCAGATATATAACTAACACATCATAATATCGAGGGATTATTGATAATGTAAAAAGTTATTTTAAACTTCATTAAGCATAATTTTATTTTATCATTTAGAAAACATCTCACCACTGGGGTCTCTACGTTGAAAATATATTTTGTACATTCAGTTTAAAATTGTAATTTATATACAGGCGTGAACATGATTTTTTTGTGGTAAAGGTTTTATAGAAACTTGTTTGGTACCTTTCGGTCTATTAAGACTGACTGCAATGCTCTCTTAATGAATGAGAAAGTAATGTTAATAAGGGTTAATAAAGTAGATTCACTAGTAATTACTTAAAAACTTTTTAACTAAACAGTTTTTCAGTAGAAATCTTATACCAAGGTAAATAAGTATATTGAATAAATTCTAATTTATCGGATGGTGTTATGACTATACATACTAAACGGCTTTTCATTAAATGTGTTAGCTCGAAGATTTGACTTTTGCTCAGTAATATTATCAATAATATTTAACTATTTTAATCACTAGCTGTCATATATTTACTAATATCTTTGTTCCTCTAATTTCCTTTAAATATAAAAAAATTCAAGTCACTTCTTTTATCTGGCGAAACTGAGACTAAAACTCAGTCAATTTTAGGGGAAAAATTTATAAAATTTTGGAATATAAAAACGATATTTAAATTTATACTACTAGTATTTTAAAAAAATAACTGAAAGTAAAAAGGAAGAATGCTAATGGCATATTTACATTGTCGTGTTAAGAAATGATTGAAGATACCTTAAACATTAGTGACTTTCAGCATTCTTAACAGTTTCGGTATACCAAAATCTGCTGACGGGGACAAATTGACCCCAAATGGTATAAACATATATTGTTATACAAAATGCACTGTGCTTTTATACGGAAATTATATTTATACATTTTTACATTAAATTGTTATAATAAACTAAAATATAATGTATTACAATATTGAAAATTTTAAATAGTTAGAAATATGTATAGACAACATAAATTAAAAAGTTTAGTTCCTTAGCAGTCAAGATTTCTTGAGCATTTGAAACACAATTTCGGCACCATCTTTTTATATATTTTCTATACTTTCAGCAAACCGATATTTTAAGGTTAGAACAAACTGTAAAATGAGTTACACTGCTGGACAACGCGAGAGCGAGAGATTGACCGAGGGATGAGGGCGATGTTAGTGACCATCCCTCCCACTTCGACCCCATTGGACAAGAGGGGTTGTTACGTAATACAAACATATACAGTTTTGTCTCCACACTTAGAAGCTTAACAACAAACATCTGCACTTATTCTTCAGTAGAATCAGACTTTGCCTTGGTATGCGACTGGTATTTTTATTTAAGGATATTATATGTAGTACTTAACTCTTCAACGATTTTTTGAAGATATTCACACATAAATTTTATTCCAGTTACTTCTTCGAATTAAATCCATGAATTAATGCAAGAAAGACTAAAAATATTGTGGAATACATGAATTTGCCACCTCCTTAATTTCCCTTTCACAGATTATTTCTAAGCCATGTGCCGACAACACCAAATTTTGTTGAGTTATAAAATATTGTTTCAGGAAGCTGTTTTATGTTATTATTGTCAATATTCACTGTAGGATGAAGGGAGTTCAATAAGACCTTTTTACCGTTTTCCTTGATAAACGGTCAAAGCTTGCTTAACATGCTTGCTTAAGAATTTGTCTTATAAAAGCCATTTTTTTCCAAAAATACAGGTAATTTTTCAGATTTCATTACATTTGCTCCATTTAGACCAATGTTCTTCATTTTTAACATTTAGAAACGATTTAACGCTGTAAGAAAATTTTCTGCAATGATATTTCCTCCTTTATTTAGGAAAGATTCTATTAAACACTAAAAGACGGATGCAGAGAGAGTAAGGTTTTCACTGTTTTTTTATATCTTTATCCAGATATGGAAAACCATTGAATAGGCATTTTTTAAATCCTAGAGATTTAATGTGAACACGTTCGACATCCAAATGGGCAATGGTCAATTTGAAGATATACAAGGGGTCTTTAGATTTCATTCGATTGGCAAAAACCGTAAACAGCGGAGAGTGCAAATCTTCCATACAAAGGCAAAACCAGATATCTTTCGTAGACGGAAAATAGTTATATACCGATCAAAGGAGCGATATTATCAAAATGTTGCACTCATAGTACTGTCTACTGCCACTGCAATAAAATCTTCATCAGCTGTCTTCTGTTATCTGTAATACTCCTCTGATTCTCCCCTGATCTTGAAGGTTGACCATTTGACCTGGAGGTATTGTTCTGCTCACATATGAGCAATGTAAAGAAAACTAAGTATTTTCTATAGAAGGAAACGTTGAATTTTAAAATTCGTGCTTGTTGTTATAATGTGGTCAAATTGACCCATCCCACGGTTTTGAGTATAAGTTAAAAAAAACTAATAAGTATTTAAAGTATTATACTTTCATAGATTCCTATTGATATAAAATTAAGAAAAGTCAAGATTTTTTTTATTTCACTAGTAACTTTCCAAAAATCAGAAATAAAAAAGGATTTTTGTCAAAACGACCCATCCCACTGTTTTACTGTTAATATGAAATAATTTGTACTAGCTATCTGTCCAATATTTTCTCTGTGTGGTGTATGTAAGCTATTCATATTTGTTTCTGCAACGAACTGCTGAAATTTATTAACTGACGTGATATTTTGTTTTTCAAAAGATATATCTTTTAATTCTTTTTGCTTAGATTTATAACTGATAAGGCTGACCGTAAGCATTCTTGATCGAGATAGAAATCGAGACAAATTATTATCTTGTCTGATTTGTCAGTTATTACATAAAATACTCTTAAAAATTAAAACTTTTACAAACGTTATTAATTAAGATGCTTGAATAAATTTGTAGTATTTGTATTACTCGTTACAGCTTTCTAGTCAGTCTAAAAGGTTTATCATAGACAGCTGTACGAGAAATGTTTTCCGGATAATCTGATCTCATTCAGGGATTTAAATAACTGGTTGTCACGGACTTACTCAAATCTTTGTTTGCATTCCGTGTACAGGGAATTTACGCATCCAATTCCTTTCATCACTTCTAATGGGATTGAGTTTCTATTTGTATGAAATGGTGAATCTGAAGTCCACATTTGAATTACTTCCATATGTATTTTTTCAATTATTAAAGAATAGGTAAATTTCGAGAAAAGGTAATATCTATGTGCTAGAAAATATCAATAATTTAAAAGTCAATGAAATTAAATCAAATGTTTTGAATAATTCATTTGTTTATTTATTTACAGCTGTTTCGCATGTGTAAATAATAAACCAGTTTATTCGTAGCTGTGAGAAAAATGTCTGTGATTATTATACCTTTATTTATCCCTTTTACTCATTGGTTTTGCATTTCTTGAAGGCAAAAATATCTTATACTTTAGAAATAAACACATTGTAGAAATGAGAAATGACTAAACGAATTTAAATCTGGTTAGAGTGTGAGAATCGATAACAGTAAATAACTTTTCGTAGATAATAAATTGGTGTGAAGATTGGTATGAAGCTTAATGGATGGTTAATGGTTAAAGGATGGTTGGTATGATAGTTAATGGTTAATTGGTATGAAGTTTTGAACACAATCGTTTTTTTTTCTATAATGTCAAATATTTTAGTAATTTTTTTTATGTTTAACAAAAGTTTTAATTTATATATTTTTTCGCTTAATTTTATAACTGATTTGATTAAGGTAATTCACCTTAAACTAACTACACTAAAAATTACTAATCATAATCAAATGTTATTTATTACTGCAATAATAAGTTACATACGATGCTTCAACATTGTTTTAACACTGTCGTAAGCCTTCGTCAAAGACATACAGCACAGGACAAGTTTAAACTAGGAAGAAATTTCGGACTTCTTCCAACCAATAGAAGGGACCGTTGGTTTGGCGGGATTCTGACCCCAAGAACCCCTGTTTATTCTTTGCAGTCGGATTTTTTTAGAGGACAAGGTTATTACCAGAGGAAAGAGAAAGGTAAAAATACTGATGATATCCGCTACTTGCAGGGTAGACATTTAGGAGCGATACGAGACAAAAGAAAAACGACACCATTTTTTGCGAGAACAAAGCTGAGTCCAGAGGAGTCTTCCATATCTACAAATGTTAAGTTATATTCCAGCTGTATTCCTTAAGCATTTAATTGTATAAAACCATTTAATCAAGACATATTTGTCAATGTGTATTTATTAATGAGATTTAATTTCTTATTCTTAACCACTAAACCAACGTAACATTGTTTTTACAATTACCTACTACACAAGCTACGCCGGATAAAAAAAATTTTAAAACGCTTATTCCAACTTTATTAATTAACATGCTTGATTAAATTTGTATTTGTACTTCTCATTCTCTAACTATACCTAGTTTGTCGTTCTAAACGGCTTGTCATCGACAGCTGTGTTAGAAGTGTCTGTATAATCTGATTTCCGCTCAATTATTTTATCGCTCATATTCAACAATTTAAATCACTAGCTGTCATAGGCTTACTGATATCTTTGTTTGCATCCCGTTAGCTGTATACCCTTCACTGCCCCTCTTTTATCACCTCAAAATGAATTGAGTTTCTATTCGAAAGCAACCAATGAAAGGTGGAATATAAAATCAATATCTGAATTTATTCTATTACGATTTTTGGATCTAAAAGTCAGGATACAGATACTACTTCTGACAGTTTGGAAATATATTATTGGATGTAAATTCCCTATGCATTAGTCATAAATGAGAATATCTTTTATTTAAATGTGTATAACTTCTGTATGTTTCATTTCTGTTCTAATCTTGGTTATGAGTTTTTTATTATGTTATTGATTAAGGTGATTGTAGACTTTCAAAAGTAAATTGTTTGTTTTAACTTATCCGCTCAAATGTCATTGGTAATGTCATTATAAATATGCTTATGTTAATGTGAATAAAATGGAAATCTAAAATATTTTTAGCTCTTAATTGTTAATTTGTAAACTAACATAATTGAATATGACCCTTGCATTAATTCTATACACATTATGGTCATTTTTATTTCTAATATACATTTCACAAATTAAATTAAAACTTAGTTATTGTAAACATACCTGAAAAATATATGGAAAAGAAAAGTACAAATAATAAAAAACTCATTCTCAAGGACAAAATTTCCGCATTATTCCATATAAATACATAAAATATGGTAAATTTCTCTATCTCTCTTTCTCTCTCTCTAAATATATATATATATATATATATATATATATACATATATATATATATATATATATATATATATATATATATATATATATATATATATATATATATATATATATATATATATATATATATATATATATACATATATATATATATATATATATATACATATATATACATATATATATATATATATATATATATATATATATATATATATATATATATATATATATATATATATATATATATATATATATATATATATATATATATATATACATATATATATATATATATATATATATATATATATATATATATATATATATATATATATATATATATATATATATATATATATATATATATATATATATATATATATATATATATATATATATATATATATATATATATATATATATATATATATATATATATATATATATATATATATATATCATAATATATATATATATATATATATATATATATATATACATATATATATATATTAATACCATTTGATGAAACTTCGTCATTGCTGTCATTGACAGTACCCAGGAAGTAAATTTCAGATTTCTTTAAGATCTTTTAAGGTGAACCTCCGGAGAGCACTACAGATGCTCTGATACAGTTGATCACTTTGTTCCTTGACCTTGTTTTCAACAGCTGAATACCGAGAGAGCTCCGAAAGAAGGCTGTGTACTATGTGTATATTTTCTGTACTAATAGAACAAAAAGATACTTGATGTATAAACATTCACTTAAAATAAATGTATATTTGAAACGTTAGAGTGCAAAACTTTAAGACACTAACAACTGAACAGTTATGTTTTTAAGTAGAACTTATGAAAGACGCATTAGGAAAAAGGATAATGTTTGCATGCTTTAGAAAACGTATAGTAATAAATATCAAACGAAATTTTATTTGTAACTTAAAAAATAAATCAAAAAGACACTCAAATCAGTTTCTTAGTCAAGTAAGGAATAACCAGTAAAACCTGATTTACAAATCTATTTGTCTTATTTTTCAATCCAGTATTTCTTAAACTACCAAATTAATGCCTAAGAAGCATCTACTAAAATAACAACAAAACTAAAAGGTAATAGACTCTTACAATCATGATTCAGATTATAACTATAGTAAAAAGAAAATAATAAATATAGAAAACCAGTTGATTAATGAATTTAAAGACATTTACCTAGTGGTATACTTGGAAATTAGGGAAGATCCTCTGTTATAGAACCTAAACGTTGTACGTACAAAATTTTTTAAAACCATTATAATGAAGCATGAATGGCTTATCTGGTTATACAATAGCTTTTGTGTAGTACTCCAAGTATATTTATTTTTAATAATAGTTTGCATAGTTTATTACTGAATTATTTACAGTTCGTTATTTGATGCATTGTGTAAATTATTTAAAATTGATAAAACTCTGTTAACGCAAAGTTCGGAGAGCCTACAGACAATTTTAAGGAAATTTGGTTTAATTTTCGATCGTTCGCCCTCTGACAACGATTAACCATACACTCTATAGGTCGTCTGACACCCAAAGTCAGAAAAACACCACCACCCTGGCCATAATCATCTGGACTCTGTCATCCTATCAACCATATTGACAATTTTGATTCGCCGATCCTACCTTTTAATCATTAGTTGAAGATTGAGATCGCCCCATCACCGCTTTCAAGAATGAAACATAGAGGAAAATGGATCCCACTGAATTTGACAGACCTAATCCCCAATGACCAAACAGACATCTAGGTCTAAGTAAATAATTTTACGAAAGGCCATTTTGATTCGCCGATCCTTCCTATTTTCCTATTAGTTGAAGACTGAAAGCACCACATCACCGCCTTCAAGAATGAAACATAGAGGAAAATGGATCCCACTGAATTTGATGCACCTAACCCCAATAACCAAACAGACCTCTAGGTCTCCATAAATAATTTCACCAAAGGACATTTTGCCATAGTGCAAGATTAGACACACGTGTCTAATCTTCTCTACAGATCCAATCCCACAAACATCGCCCCTCATAAATTGCTGTACTTCTTATTTTGAAATCCTTTCTTTTTACAATTATGATGTTATAAATTTAAATTTAGAACGTTTTATTCTCTGATTTCTTACAATTTAACTAAAAGATATATATATATATATATATATATATATATATATATATATATATATATATATATATATATATAATATATATATATATATATATATATATATATATATATATATATATATATATATATATATATATATATATATATATATATATATATATATATATATATATATATATATATATATATATATATATATATATATATATATATATATATATAATATATATATATATATATATATATATATATATATATATATATATATATATATATATATATATATATATATATATATATATATATATATATATAATATATATATACATATATATATATATACATATATATATATATATATATATATATATATATATAATATATATATATATATATATATATATATATATATATATATATATATATATATATATATATATATATATATATATATATATATATATATATATATATATATACATATATATATATATATATATATATATATATATATATATAATATAAATATATATATTATATATATATTTATATACATACAAATATATAATATAAAATATATATATATTTATTAATATATAAAATATTGATATATTGTTTTATATATATATATATATTTATATATTTTACTTATATAATATATATATATTAATATATATATTATATATATATATATATATTATATTATATATACATAAATATGTCATAACAACAGTGACTGATTTTAAAACAAATTTTAAAATAATATACATTGTATCACCATATTATATATACGACTCACTCAAAATAAAAATGATTTTATTTCAGCGGTGAATATTAAAAGATTGATTAGTTGCTTTGTACTATCATCACTGCAATTTACACAATTTTCTTAATGACCAAATGTTTGTATATTTAAAATGTGATTCACATCTTAATGAGTAGTGCACATGTTAAATAAATATTTTAGTAAGAAATTGATCCTGTAACTATACATTCCACAAAGATATTTCAGATTCATTACGCAAGCATAAATTTTTAAATTATACTTTTAAATATTGTTAGAAATATATATTTTTGTGGTTGTAATAATACACATATGTGCATACATCTTATTTTTTGTTTTATGTTTTCCAAATTCTTTATTACATGATTAAATTAATGCAATTTAAATTTGAAAAAATTGTTTTAATTCGAAGCTTTTGAAATGCGAATAATTAAATAAAGAAAGTTTACTTTATTAATGTCTTAATGTGCATTATTATTTTCTCCCGCTTTTATTGTTTTCTTTTACTCTTAATAAAAGTGTTTATAATGTTTTATGAATGTCAAATATAAGTTATAACATATGTAGAAATCATGTTAAAGAAAATTTTATTTTCTTTGACTACTGAATCATTAAAGCTGATCGTGAAGAATATTCTCTCGAGTAATTTTTTTTCATATGTTTATGTTTTTTTCATATGTATTCATTATTTTATCAAACAAAAACGCATTCAAAGAAATAAAATATAAAACAACATAATATAAATGGTTTAAATAATACTAGCCTTTGATATTCTAATTGTTTAATAAAAATATTTCATGATAAGAATGTTTTATAAACATACTTTTTATGTGTTTTTGTCTCCATTTTTTACAGATTAAGAAAAACATTTTAAATTAAAAAACGACAAATTTGAAAGGTATAGAGGCAGATTAATTAATTAAAGTATTAATTTTATATAAAATACATAAATTTTAAACCTCCTTAAATTGCAGAATTCGTTTCCTGGAATAATTGTGAAACTTACATTCGGTGATTCACTTTCTTTCAAAATCTTAAGATCACGTTCATAAACAAAACTTAAGACTTAAACATAAAGAAACTTTTTGATAAAATTAATTTTGCTTACACATAACCTTTCATTATATTTATCATTGAAATTATTTGTCTGGAAAATAATTATAATTTAATTTTGTTGTTTTAAGACTTATTACATTCAAAAATTTTACTCGTTTAACTTCTTTAATGTTTCATACGAATCGATAGATTTTTGTGCATTCTTTTATTTATTATCAATTCAATTTAATATTGTTTTGAAGTGATAGAAAGATACGAGAGATTGTAAGTCATGAAAAATGTTGTAATATTTAGAAATGGAGTCTCCAAAACTAATTCTATTATAGCTTTAATAGAACTCTAACTATGGGAAATATGAATATGAAATCCACTATATAAAAGAGATTGCTGAGGGCTTTTAAAAGTTATCTTAATATATATATATATATATATATATATATATATATATATATATATATATATATATATATATATATATATATATATATATATATATATATATATATATATATATATATATATATATATATATATATATATATATATATATATATATATATATATATATATATATATATATATATATATATATATATATATATATATATATATATATATATATATATATATATATATATATATATATATATATATATATATATATATATATATATATATATATATATATATATATATATATATATATATATATATATATATATATAACATCATTATTTTGTACATGAAGAATAGAATTGTTACAAACTGTAATCATGTAATCCCCTAGTAATTGATTTAAATGTTCCTTTCAAAAAAGGTATTTATAACGAATAAATTAATGCCAAAGTTAAGACAAATTTAGTGGGTGGTAATTAAACGAGAATGTCTAAAAGAATTTGTGCATAAAAAAATATAAAGACCGTTCCCAGGGCACTGAAATCAGTTACATAAATTTCAATTATATCATAAATTCAATTAGTTTCATCAGTTAAATTAACCTATCTTCCTTTAAAATAACGTTTTTTTTTACATAATACCTTTCTTATATAAAATACTTTCACACTTCTTTCTGTTTTTGTCTGTACTTAACTTGAACTCTTCAAAATTGGCCAGGTGTTTGGGGTTGAGACATGTATCTACGAATTTTAAAATTTCTAAAACTTTTAAAATCCAGTGCCAAATTTGTATGACTATAAAAATGTCTATAGTTATGAAAAATAACCCAAAATATTCATTCTTTGATTTAAATCTGATGTTAGCTCCATAAACAATTCATGTTCATGGAAATCATGGATTAAGCAAATCATAGAGTTGAATGGAAAACAAAATTATTTTGATTTTGGAACAAAATCATTTGACACTCGAACTTTATCTCATAGCTTTTATCCACGTTTTAAGTGAACTAGAATCTTCTGCTTGAATTACGTAGAGATAACCAGTAAAACTCTTGAAATTTTCCTAGTTAATTTAAGTGAGAAATTTATATATTTTGTTATTATTGTTAACTTTAAAATTTTTATTTCGTCCTAGCGTCATGGGAAAGACACTCTAACATATGTTGATGAATGCTTTCACATCTTTCTCTAAATTAACAAATTTTATTTCTAAGCCATTTTACTTTCCTGTTAAATAACATAACTGCAGAACTGAAGAGATGATAATATATATTCACCAAACTTCATTTAACCCCTTCCGGTATGATTTAATAATGAAAAACTGTGCATGAAATAACCATTTAATTTTTATTTAAAAAACTTGTTTCATTTTACAATTCTTACATATTCTTAATTAAAATCCTCTTTTTACATAGTGTTAAATAATATCAGAAACAGTAAAATTAAGAAAATATCAAAGCAAAACATTAATAAGGTATACAGATAATAGTCTTCAAGCTAGTGGTACTTTTCAAAACAAAGTGCAAAGGAATTCTTAATTGTTTACACCGTCAAGTAGTCTCACTTTTAATTTGATTCTTGTAACACACACGGCATTTCTTAGTAGATTTTCTTTTATTCTGACTCATTAATTTGGCAATGACTTGTACCAAGTAAACAATATGCAATAGTGACTTGTGATTTTCACAAGTGGTAAAAGTGTTGCCAAATTCAGTAGACTAGAAATTTTAAACTAAATTAATTATCATATTTAACAGTAACTTTAAAAGCATAACGAGTGTAGCTCGTCATTGTGTGGTATGGAATGAAAAACTAATGACGAGCTAGACTCGTCATTTTACCGGAAGGGGTTAATGAAGACGTGAAAGCCGTATGCTTGCAGTCACATATGTAATATTAATTATTGCAAATGCCTGAGTTATGTTAAATATACCTAAAAAAGCCACTTTAATTTAATGTAGAATTTTTGTTCTCAGATAAAATGGTAGATTAAAATAATGGCAATCATCAAGATCAATTCTGTTTTGATGGCTTCGTCACAAATATTTTTTACACCACTCTAATGGGAAATTATCTTTTTATTAATTATATTTTTAACTGTAGCACGTGATCATAATTACTAGTAAAAATGATACAAAGACGTATAAATGATTTATTTTATTCATATAATCGTAAATTTCAGTTTTTGTATTTACACTCATGTCCATAAATTAAGGATAATGAAGTTGAGGCAATAAAAGAGACAAAAGCAAAACAAATTTGACTTATTTGTAAAGTCTATTTATTAAACAAAATGTAAAGAGCAAAAAAGATGTTATATGTTTGACATAATTAATAAAAATTGCGATTTTTACTCCCTGGAGCAAATTTCAAAAAAGAACCTATTTACAGAAAACAGTATAACATGGTTAGTATGATGGTTAATACGGAGTATGTCTCCCGGACGATGCAATACAAGCGTTACAACGTCTACGCATGCTGAGTATCAGATTATAAATCTGATCTTGGGGACAATTACACCACTCATCAAGCAATGCCCTCCGAAGTTCCGATAGACAGTTGGGAGGGGGTTGACGGGCTGCAATTCGTCGGCCAAGCATGTCCCACACATGCTCTATTGGATTCAAGTCCGGTGAGTATGCTGGCCAATCCATACGGGTGATATCCTCCGATTGAAGGCATTCGTCTACAATGTTTGCACGGTCAGGTCGGGCGTTGTCATCCATATACAGAAATTCAGGACCCATGGCGCCCCGAAACAAACGTACATGTTGTTCCAGAATGACATCCCGATAGATGTGGCCTGTCATCGTTACACTCTGAACATGCAGGTCAGTTCTGGAACCAAGAATAATTCCTCCCCAAATGAGCCATCCTGCACCACCGTAACGGTGTCGTTCAATGGTGTTCTCTTGGTGGTAACGGGTACCTGGTGCTCTCCATATGAAAGTCCGGCGAGAATCAGAATGTAAACTGAACCTGGACTCGTCGGAAAACATCACACAAGACCACTGTTGCGGTGTCCACAATGCATGCTCTCTAGCCCAGCATAATCGCAGGCGACAGTGAGTTGCGGTAAGGGGAACACATCTGACAGGTCTACGAGCATATAGACCAATGTTCCCTAAGCGTCTGTACACGGTCTGCCTTGAAACTGTCGTACCGGTAGCTGAAGAGAGCTGACGAGACAGGTCTGATGCTGTGCTCCGTCTGTTTCTTTTGGCAGTAACTGCCAAATACCGGTCATCATTCGGCGTAGTAACTCGGGGGCGACCTGTGATGTAACATCTACTCACATTACCATCATGTTTCAATCGTTGCCAAAGCCTGGAGATGACACTCTGGGCGATTCCAAGTTCCTCGGATACTTCCAGCTGGGTACGTCCACATTCCAGTCGTCCGATAATTCTACCACGTAAAAAATCATCCAAATGCTTCCTTTGTGCCATAACTGTGTGGTTAATACACTGAAAGGCTTTTAAAGCGCTTGAGATCAATTTTATTTCTTTGCTACAATTCCTTATATACCCCTTTCATACACTCTCGTCATTGTGACGTACTATCCGCGCCATCTGGTGGTTTCCTGCAATTTGCATATTCTTCTTCAAGATGTGTGTGATGATTCTATAGGTGAAATTTTTATTTTAGAGCTCAATTTCTGTGTGATTCTGAATTATCCTTAATTTATGGACATGAGTGTATATTATATACAGAATATAATAATAAAAATAGTAAATTTTGTATCTCAAAAAGGTATTTCATATAACAATAATTCATCTCATTTGCCGTTGTTCCGCAAAATTTGACCATAGTGCTCTCAACCAAACTAAGTTTTACAGTAGTATAATTATGTATTATCAATAATATTTTGATTGAAAATGAATATCAGACGCATGAAATAAAAAATATTGATTAAAACAATAAAAGAGTAAGAACACTTTACCTTTATTCCATTTGTAGAACGACATTTATTACGGATTAAAATATGCGTTTTAGAGTCACTATTAGTCATATGTTGCATTTCTGTATTATTAATCTAATATATAGCAATATTGGTAAATTTAGATTAGGTATTACAATTGATTAATTATTAGGAAGATGATTAAAAAATAATAAAAAAAATTATTAAGTTTTAAGATCTAAAATTTGTAACAATAAGTTCTCAATGAGACAGAACAGAATTTAAAATATACTAACATGTTTAATTTTTTATTACAATATATGCCTTATTCAATATATAACATTTTTCCACTCCGAACGAAAAGAAATTATATCATTCTAGTATAAAAATTCAGTTGTAAAGTTGTTTTTTTAAGTTTAGGGATTTATAAAATATATATTTTGATTAAATGATTTAATTATTGCTTTAAAAAATAAAAACTGTAATTTAACTATGCCAGATTTTTAAAACTCATTAAGAGAATTAATAATTTCTTCATGTTTATTTTTATAATAGTACCGTACTAGGATATTATACTATGCACCTTTTTCATTCTTTTGTTATATCTAAATAATTATAAGTAGAAAAAATTTTTATTTCTTTATATACTGTCTAAATACATTTGTCTGCACATTTAGTTATCTTAAATAAAAGGGTGGGTAGAAGTTTTAATAAAAATGTGTAACTAAAAGGAAAATTAATTATTTTTTCTTTTTTTTATATTATCCATAGACATATTTTTAAAAATACTTATTTTTTTTAATTGTTTGCACTCCATACGACTTAAAAACCAAATAAATAACTCGTCTTTTGGGATTCGGAATAAAAATAAATTTATGATTCTGCCAAACTATTACCTTTACTTGAAAGAATATATTTAAGAAACTGAAGAAAGTCTGACAAAATTATTATGGGCACTTTTCTCCATCACATACAAAAATCGCAAACAGTGAATATTTGAGGTCTAACGATCCCAATAGAGGCATCCAGGGCAACAAGTTCAAGAAAATGCTTAAAAAATTATCTTTAGTATCTATGTTATCATAATAAAAATCTAACAATAGAAGAAGAAAATATTTTTAAGATGTACATTAACTTCTGACATAAATTTAACTTTTGTCAACTAAACGTAATTTTTGTCTCTTAAAATGGCATAGATATCCAAACAGTTAACACTTTGAAGAGATCCGAACTTACATTCAGTGGATTAACGCAGCCATTTTTAATCAGTGTTTTAATGCTTTTGAATTTTTGTTTGCTTACCTAATATTTGACTGATTACTGCATACAAAATATTGAAAGAAAATTTTAAATAGGGGATGTATCCAGGTCACCATGCTCCAATAGAAACAAAATAATTACAATGCAGAGGCAATGGATCAACACAAAGACACAATCCTCTGGTATATTTTTATTATATCAATTTAATATCTGGAATATTAAATTAATTACAGGTTAGATAGATGAATTTAAGCCACAATTTGGAGAAATGGATCTATATGTCGGAGAAAAGTTCTTGTCGATTGTTTTAACACAAAAATGCTCTTTTTTGCTATGAATAACTGCTAAACTCAACTAAAATTGCTGCTCACTAACCTAACTGAATATTTCCATTCTTCATAAATACGGAACCATGGGTCAGATTATTTTCTGCAATTCTTACTTAAATAAGTACCTATAGTAAATTAATTAAGAGATGTTAATTTTTTTTAAATATTTTTTGTGAAAGTCCCTATGTCTTAAATATTCTTACAATAGAGCTAATGTTATCAGAACCTGCATATTAAATTGGATGTACCAACGAGGACCTTCTACCTTAAAACAAAGGTTTAAGATGCTTTGGGTGTCCCCGGGTGTACAATCCACAGCAGTTCTTTAATATACAATGCATTATAGTAAATACAGTAAAAATATCTCAAACTAACACATACAAATACAAAACAGACAAATTATATTCAAAATTGCTATGAACATCTATAACCAAAATGGTATTCCGACAGACTCTGGTACAGAAATTCAGCACAGTACGAGTGCGGCCATCTTACAGAAATTTTCAGATATCGTGTGTATATATCAAGAAATGATAAAAACTTTGGTCTATTTCTATTTTGAAACAATGGTTATGTCATACGAAACCCTTAAATTGAATAAAATATTAAGCTAAATTAATCCGCTCAAGATAAAAATAGAATGTGTTATTTGATATCTCTGTAAATTCTTTCATGACCAAAGTTTTATTAATTTTTGATTTTTACATTATTGTTATTTCATTTAAGTAATTTTAAACTTACGCATTAATTTTGAATTCATTAAAATAAAGTAGAAACAATCGACATTTTACAATTTCTCTTCAGCAAAAGATCTTATGCAATATTAATAACATTATCTATTAATACATTTTATCGCAATCATATAACTAAATGATATGATACAAAAGATTTACAATGATATTAACTGTTACAACTTTAAAGAGTGGGCTTGATAAAAGTTTAATTATTCAAATGTAATGATATGCGTTATAGTAATTTCAAAAGATATTTCGGCTATTCTGTTGTAAATATCACGTATAAATTTCTCAAAATATATTTAATTGCTTTAGAGACTGACAAGAGAGCTCTGTTTGAGGTTCTATAATCCTATTATAATGTAAACTGGATTGCAGAGGTATTCTGTTTATATGTGTACATCTTCAATATTCTACTCACTTGTTATTAAATGTAAGGGATTCTTCAGTGTTGTTAGTTCCCTAATCTATATAAACTGTGTGCCTTAATAGTTGAGAAAATTTGAACTTTGAGTTACAATTTCAGTTAATCAAATGTATTAAGTAAAGTATTGTAACTATATATATAAACTCATGTTCAAAATTAAGAAAAATTTCAGATTTGATCAATTATCTCCAGAATTACTGGATCAATTTTATTGAAACTTTATATCAGGAGACGTATGTAAGATAAATACAAAATAAATAAATATTCAATAGTTATAATGTACACTCATGATTATGCGTAAGACTCTTTAGATTCGGAAAGTATGAAAAACAGTTTGCATAATAGAAATAAGAAATAATATAATATATAAATAATTTTTAAATATTACGTATGCAAATTAATAATGCATAAAAGAATCACATTTCGCATATTTTTGAGCTCCAGTATTAAAAATATATTGTAATCGTTCAGTATATAGGAGAAATCTTAACTAAATTTCAATCCTACACAATACTTGGTTATCGAAAGCTTTTTTAACAACAGAAGGAAGTGCACAACTGCTTTAAAAGGAAGTAGGATTTGATTCAGAGCATCATTTATAATTCACGAAACGTATCAGATAAAAGTACTGAAACTAAAAGAAATTCCATACCATGATTGTATAGGTGCTGAAATGATGCCATTATGTTGAGATGAAAGTTAAGAGGTATATGCTCCAAGAATTCGAAAATGTCAAAAGGGATCATAGACCAGGTGCGTATTGGTTGCAAAGAATATTGGTGGAAAACGCCTTTATATAAGAATTAAAGCTCACGTCAATAAAATAAACAATTTTAATTTTTACTGGATGTAAAAGGATTTTTAAGACACTCGAACTACACACTTCTTATGTTATTGCAAATAAGAGCTTTATATTTTGAAATATAGTGTTGTTTTTTATAAACTGTTTATTAAACTTATTTAGTTACCACTAAAGTGCAGAAATCAGTTTTTTTTGCAGTATATTTAGCTGATATGCCCATTAACTAGGTAGATCCATTATATTGCAGAAAACAGTTTCATTTTCCAATTTACCTAGGTAATATAAGAATTACCTAGATGATCTACATATTACGTACTAGGTACTCGTTAAGGTAAAAATAAGATATATTATGGAACAACATCAATGCTTCTGTATCCTTAAATTAAATGTTGTTTACTTATTTTTTCATATCTAAAGATTCACGTTAATACAGTTAAGCTAAAAACAAATTAGTTGATAGAATCAATCTTCAATCAATTGAAAAAACTGTAATACAAAGAATCAAACGGTTTAACATATTATTAAAACTAGGGAAATTAATTTACAAATCATATGATAAAATTGTATTTACTTATTTGTGCAATCTAAAGATTTGTGACACTTTGAATTGCATAGCAATTAGTTTTTGGTTAGCAATTTGTGATACATTTAGATTTGCAGTCACATTTTTTGAAACCCTGCCCGATACAGGATTGTTTGCGAAGGGATTGTTTTATTACCACGAACTAAATCTTGTAAGTATGGGAAAAACTATATATGGACAAATATTATCTCTTTATGCAGTAGAATATATTTAATTCGTTATTTCATTTCCCCAGATTCAGAAAAAATAATCTAAGATACGTTTCAAAACTGAAAACTGTGCAGAAATTAGTTTTTCTACATATTATCTAGCTAATTAACTAGGTAGATCCATTACATTGCAGAAAACTGGTTCATTTTTCAATTAACCTAGGTAATATAAGAAATACCTAGAAGAACTACATATTACGTACTAGATACTCATTAAGATGAAAATAAGATATATTCTGGAAGAACAACAATGTTTCTGTATCCTTAAATTAAATGTTGCGTATATATTTTTCCATATCCAAAGATTCATGTTAATACAATTAAGCTAACAACAGATTAGTGGATCGAATGAATCTTTATTCAGTGGAAAAAAACTATAATACAAAGAATCAAATGATTTAACATATTATTAAAACTAAAGAAATGAATTTACGAAACACATGAGAAAATTATGCTTACTTATTTGTGCAATCTAAGGTTTGGGGACACTTTGAATTGCATAGCAATTGGTTTTTAGTTAGCAATTAATGATACATTTAGATTTGCAGTCACATTTTTTGAAACCCTGCCCGATACAGGATTGTTTGTCAAGGGATTGTTTTATTACCACGAACTAAATCTTGTAAGTATGGGAAAAACTATATATGGACAAATATTATCTCTTTATGCAGTAGAATATATTTAATTCGTTATTTCATTTCCCCAGATTCAGAAAAAATAATCTAAGATACGTTTCAAAACTGAAAACTGTGCAGAAATTAGTTTTTCTACATATTATCTAGCTAATGTGCACATTAACTAGGTAGATTCGTTACATTGGAGAAAACTGGTTCATTTTTCAATTAACCTAGGTAATATAAGAAATACCTAGAAGAACTACATATTACTTACTAGGTACTCGTTAAGGTGAAAAATAAGATATATTCTGGAAGAACAACAATGTTTCTGTATCCTTAAATTAAATGTTGCTTGTTTATTTTTCCATATCTAAAGATTTACGTTAATACAATTAAGCTAACAACAAATTTGTTGATCGAATCAATCTTTATTCTATCAAAAAAAACTATAATACAAAGAATCAAATGATTTAACATATTATTACAAATAAAGAAATGAATTTACGAAACACATGAGAAAATTATGCTTACTTATTTGTGCAATCTAAGGTTTGGGGACACTTTGAATTGCATAGCAATTGGTTTTTAGTTAGCAATTAATGATACATTTAGATTTGCAGTCACATTTTTTGAAACCCTGCCCGATACAGGATTGTTTGTCAAGGGATTGTTTTATTACCACGAAACAAATCTCGTAAGTATGGGAAAATGTATATATAGACGAATATTATTGCTTTATGCAGTAGGATATTCAATTCGTTATTTCATTTCTCCAGATTCAGAAAAAATAATCCAAGATACGTTTCAAAACTGAAAATTGATATACGTTAAATAATGGATAAGAAAATTATTTTAAAATTCTTAGTAAAAAGATCTAATTTATTTGATGCATCATGGACTCTCAAAGAGGTCTTGATGCACCATGAAATAAACCAGGGGGCTGCAATATATCTTGTCTTTTTTTCACGGGCAAACAAGTCTTGCGTTGAATGGTAAGCTATATAATCATCAATTCTATTCATTAATTATTTTCACTAATTTTTATTCTGATTTAAAAAAGTAATTTCTTATGTGTTTATGAAGAAAATATTGAAAATGGTTTGGACAATATCCCAAAGAAAATACTTGTTTACATTAAAGAAAGACGTTTGGGGTGCATTACAAACACTTTCTTAAAGAACACATGATTAACTGGTGCACTTTTGTCTAAAGATTTAAAACAGACGATAACTTAATAAGCAACAAAATAAAAAATCCTAAACATTAAATACTTTTAGTTATCCTCTTTTGAAATTCAAATTAAAAAACACCTTTATATTTTAAAATCATTAAAATATTTCGGTATTTTAATAAGTATTATACATGAAAAATGTCTCTTCCTTAAACAAAAAAAAAACAGATTTTATATATACTTTTTACCTCTTAAATTAAAGTATATTTGTGTACCAGATACCCTTGCACTCATATAAAATCGTGTATTAAAATAATTGCATTTAAGCTTATCTATTATTTTTCTATATCTTTAATCAGATTTTAAAATGTTTATAAATATAAAAATAGAATTAAATATGTTTATTTCTCTGTTACTTCGGTCAATATCTGTTAAAAAATTATACTAAAATAATTTAATTTTAACATTTCATTAGACATAAAAATGAATCCAGCATTTAAATCAGCAAAGTTTTCTACGTTTAATACAAGTTATAGCCAGAGGTATTTTATAAATATTGTAATTTGTATCACACGTAAGTATAAGTATACTCTTTTTGTCATGCCGAATTACTCACTTTTTGTTTCTGTTATCACATCTTTGTTTTTTATCACATCTTCTAAGAAACTAAATTTCCTTTTAAAAGTGTAGAAATAGAACAAAAACATTGATATTTTTAAAAAATTCTCTAAAAAAATATTTTATCTTCTAGGCTGAAAAGCCGAATTTGGGGGCTATATCCTATATTGTCAATGTCCAAATACCTTTGGGTGCAAAACATATATGAGTTAGGTGGTTAACATTAACTTTAACTGGTACAACCATGGTTGAATTAACAAGCATGGTTGATTTTCAATTTATCTACCATCTGAATAGGTGAAAGTCTGAGTCCTTGCTCAGTCAGAGGACCAAAATACGGACCTGTGGATTGGGGATACTAGTCAATATCTGAAGTCTATCGGGCTTCCATGTATTAGTGGATAAAGGCATTAATGTCATAAATTGTAAACAATTTTCTTTCAAAATATATCTGATAGTTTTTATGAGGATATTTAGAGTTAATTTTTTAGTGGTTTGGTTTTGGTTTGGTTTTGAGAGCTACGGTCTACTGTTTTGCACACGAGGGCTAATGAGACCGGAACCTACTGCTTAAGCCGATTCCGAACGGCTACGAACATCCATGCCATAGTGGGATTCGAACCCACGAACTCCGGTACCGACGATCAGCGCCCTAACCAATCGGCCAGAATTTTTTAGTGGAAAAAAGCACTTATAAAAAACAGATGATAGTTTTTATGAGTATATTAAGAGTTAATTTTTTACTGGAAAAAAGCACTTATAAAAAACAGAAGGATTAAATACATTTTGATGTCAGACATAAAAACATTTTTAAAAGCATTTAAAAAAAATATGACATTTTAGTAAAGTTTTCTAAGTTTAATACAAGTTATAACTAGAGGTATTTTATAAATATTGTAAATTGTATCACATGTAAGTGTAAGTATATTATTTTTGGCTAGGCGATTTGCTCACTTTTTATTTCAATTTATAACATCTTGTAAGAAGCTAAATTTCCTTTTAAAATTACTCTATAAAGTGTAGAATTAGGAGAAAAAACAGGGATATTTTTAAAAAATATTGTAAAAAAATATTTTATCTTCTAGGCTGAACAGCTCAATTTGGTGGCTATAGCCTACATTGCCAATCGCGTTTGGGTGAGAAGCATCTATATACCAGTTAGGTGGTTAACTTTAACTAGTACTCCCAGGGTTGAATTCCCAAGCATGCTTGATTTACAATTTATCTTATCTTAAATTTATATTATCTGAAGAGAGGGAAATGTAAATCTTTGCTCAGTCAAAGGACCAATATACGAACATGTCTTGGGGATACTAGTCAATGCCTGAAAGCTACCGAGCTTCCATGTACTAGTTGAAAACGTATTAACTTCATAAATTATAAATAATTTTCTTTCAAAATATTTCTGATGATTTTTATGAGTAATTAAGTGTTAAATTTTTATCGAAAAAGGGACTTATAAAAAACAGAAAGTAATAAATACATTTTGATGCTAGACATAAAACATTTTTAAAAGCATTTAAAAATAGGACATTTTAGTAAAGATTTCATATACCCAAAATAGGATGTATCTAAATAAACATAATGCACACATAAAGTGCTTTTTGTATCTAGTAAGCATTTAAAATACAATTTAATATCCCGACATGATTTTTAATGCAAACACATTTAAAATAGCTTACCTTTTTACTATATTACCCTTAAAGCGTATGAAAACTTAATGTACAAGAGGATATTAAAACTTCATTGATTATTTTTAAGCTAATGACAGATAATATATAAAATTTATATTAGAGAAAGATTGCTTTGATTTCGCGTATGGGTAATAAATAATTCCTACTGAGAATTAGATTCGTATACAGACCCCACCGACCATTTCGTTTGAATGCAATACAGTTCCTGAAATGACCCTATTACCTTGAGATCAATGTTAAAAGCTGCAAGCTCTGAGAATTCCAAATTAAAAGACAAATGTAAAGCCATGGGCGTATTGGTGTTAAAGAAATTGGTGGTCAATGTATTTACTTCAGATTTATAGAGCACGTCCCTGAAATAAACCAGTTTTATTTTCTTAGACTTAAAGTGAAGGACTTGTTGCTATCCCAAATAAATTATTTTTTTCTCTTCTCGATTACAGGTCTAAAGCCAGGCGTAAAATTATTTTTAAATATTTCGCCCTCTTAAAGTTATGTATCAAAACTTTATTTCTTAAAATGTGATTTCTTAGAATTATATATTTTAGAATTAGGAAAACAAAGCGATTTATTCTAGAATTTTAAGACGACGTTTCTACAGCTAAGTGTTAAATTTAATATTGATAAAGCATATACTACAGAAAAGAAGTATACAACTTTTTTCTAAAAGTATCAGCAAATAGTTATATAATATTTGAGAGGTCACTTTTCACTAAAGTAAAAATGCGCTTTAATGGGATCTTTTATTATAATGTTATACGATTTTGAGATCAAAAGAGGTCGTGTTGCTCTTAGAGAAGCGATCGAATTTTAGAAGAAATAAACTGAAACGTGTGCTGGGCATATAAACGAATTGATGCATTAAAATATAAAAAGAGCTTGAGGTCTCATAGTATTTCAACGAAACAAAATTATAAATTTGTGGGCATCGTGGTGCATAAATACCTCCAATTTCAGTAATTTTTTCTGAGTGAATTACATACATATTGGTAATTTCAATATATCAATTTATATATATCACTGACTTTAAAGTTGCTGCACTATTTCTGTATAAATGTTTAATAGTATGGACGTATTACAAAAAAAAAAGAATAATTCAAATTCCATGATCAAATGATGTAAATTTTGATAGTTGGAATGAAAATCTAGCAACAAATTACAATGTTTAGAAATACATTTAACATTTTTTTTTTAAATTTAGGATTTGTTTACGAAATTTGCAAATTTATTGTAAATAGTCAAATCAATTTTCTTCTAAAGTTAGAAATTATTTACAGCATTTTATGGTCCGACGATAGCCGAATATAATACCCGGTAGCACATATCTCTTCAGTATTGGAGTCTATGGGTACGAATTTCGCTGATGGCATGGCTGTTCGTATTCATTCGGAATTGGCTTTAAACAGTAGGCCCCGATCTCATTAGCTATCGTGTGTTAAATGAGTAGATCTTAACAGTCCAAATCAAAACTATATCATCTATTTATGATGCAGTTATCAAATATGTTTTTTTTTCCAGTATGGTTAGTTCCCTATCTTCAGAAGTCCCAAAAACGTTACCGAAAAATGTGAGTTTAAGTATGCACTGTACATGGCTGAAGTTAGCGTCAGATCTTCCAAATAGTTTTTAAAAATTTTAATTTTTAATTTAGTTTCAGATATTTAAACAATTGTCTATACATTGTACATTGACAACATTAATATAATTTTAAATTGCTATAAACATAGTAATAAATTCATACTACACTTTTACATTTCCTTTAGCACAAACGACCGCTGGGATGCCGAATGGAATTTTGAAACTCAAAACAAGCTTCACTTCCTTAGACCATCGATATCCTTTTGGCCATGCTTGCTAAATCGCAAGTTGGATGTCATCTTGACTCGTCTTCGCATCGGTCATACTCGACTCACACATAAACATCTAATATTGACTGAGCCTACTCCACAGCGTTTTTCATGTCATACTCATGTCACTATTAATCACATTTTAACTTCATGCACGGCTTTTACACGATTTTACAATATATATGTTAAAACTTTTTATCCCAGTTTGTAAAACCCACTACTCAAAACTATTCTAATTTCTCATCCGCATTGGAGTTTTTAATCTTGTTTAATTAAAAAAGCTTTAATGTCAACCTTTACGTCGTTTTTTACTTGTATTCTCTCTTTTAAATATTTGACTCATAGCTACTTCTGCTTTTAAATTATAAAAATATATACATATTTTGTTTAAAACTTTAATCTTTGTTTGGCGCAGTATATCCTTGCCTGTATCTAGAGCCAGGAATCCCCAATCAACCAACCAACCTAAACTTTCAATATTGATATTTTTCTGTACATCAGTTTCTTTCCTAGTATTAGTAATTTTTGTATGTTGTGATAATAATTAAATTATGTATGACATGAATAATTTTATTTTAGAAATATTAAAATTTTACCCTTTCTGCAAATATTCTAAGGGCTTTTGTAAAACTCCCGATTTCGTTTTCAATGAATGGTAATTTAGACCTCTTTATACGTATGCTTTGTTGAAAGAACTTTCGAGTCATCCCGTAAATTTGATTAAAGTAAGGTTCCATTTAGAGCCCTGGATAGTTTTAGAATTACTAAGTGGATATATCTGAAGCGATTTGCTTCAAATTTAATTTTAATTCATAGCTTTAAGAGGACCAATAGGTCTATATAATGTTTGTAAAAGCTTCTCTTAGACTTTTGAAATTTTGTACACATTTACATTAATGTATTATTCAATTAGTTTTATGAAATATTTTAATTGTTTTTTTAAAAAATGATTTTTAGCAGATTTCTAGTCGCCATGTACGTTTCTCAATTCAGTTGTTCTACAGAGTTTTACCTGATACCTGTACTGCAATTTTATATAAATTATTTTTACTTTTTCAAATTCACTAATGTGTGCTTTCTAACTACAGTGTAACAAAAATGAAGCATCATATAAACTAGTTTTATTTCAAATACTTAACCAAACTGGAATATACATATTGGATTTCAAACACGCATTTAAAAATATCAGTAAGAGAAATTCTTTGCACCAATGGGGTGAAACTAAAATCTGATTTTGCAAGCGAGGGAAAACCAGTAAATCCTTACAAAACGTTTTCATTTGTTTTACATTCTATTCTTTGAAGAATATTCACTGTCATTGTGTAAAAAATAAAAGAAAAAAGGGAGTTTAAACCAATACAAAGCAAGTTTGTATCCACATGCTATAATCTTTACAGGGTAGAAATCTAAAATGAAATCAGAAATTATTATATTGATGTAGAAAATTTTCAACATAAATGATAAACAGGTAAATATGTGGATTCCTAAATACAAGAACCTGGTAATTTGAAAAGTTTGAGGTGATTAAACGTTTACCGATTGAAATTTTTAGAACATATTGCTCATCAGACACTGAATGTAAAAGAAGGGGAGGCTGTGTTGGATCAGGAGTCTAAACATAAACTGTGCTGTTGTTGTTTCTTATGCCATTTGGATAAACCAAGCATGATTAAGCCTGCAGGCTCTCGTATTAATGTCTTGGGGTTCTCCTTCCGTTTTAATGAGCACCATTAAGGTGAAAGAACGACTTAGCTCAAGTAGTCTATCGTAATTTTGAAGCAGGGACCAGGCGGAAGACCCACAGACTTGGCCTGCAACCCCCAGAGGTATTTATTGAGAACTTGGAGGACATTGTGAGCACGAACATATTTTACGTTCCCCAGTAACCTTTAACGAACAAGGCACATAAACTGTAAATTCCAAGTGAAAAACAAATCTGAAATACACAAAGGCACACGAAATAAATCGGGATACATCAGCAGAGGAATATACTATATATGAAATTATGCTATACATGTATGTATATGCCATAACTTTTATAATATAAATAAGGAGAAGTATAAATTAATATATTTAAATCGGATGGTTTATATCTTTTGACTTTAGGTTTGTATGAAACTAATCGCATGAAAAAAAAACATTTTATTTTCAAAACTGAACTTAATATTAGGCAGGAAAATAATAAGTGATTATATATTTTCTTAAAAACATTTTATAAATTAAATATTCAATCCATTTAAAGACCGGAGGGTAAAATTCATATTAATACTAATAATGAATGTTTGAAATTTTAATGCACTCATGAACAAAACTTATAGATTGTTGTTATTTTAAACGACAGTTGGAAATAAGGCCGTAGCAACATGTAGTAACTTTTAATGGGGTTACTCTTTATTTTAAAACACATGAATTTAGTCTTTACTCACGCGCCAATTACGAGAGAGTAGAAAAGAGAAATTTTAACCAATTGTCACGCACGGTAAGTTATCGTTATGTATGAAATTTAAGGGCATGGAGGAAGTTAAAATCTTGAAAATATGAACAAGTATTTTAAATGACCATTTTAAATGGGGAATCACTTAAATGTCTTAAGTTTTTGATTCACAATGAGGATATTAGTACAAGCGTGTGATAGATGTTTTACCTGGTTTTAACGTCTCAAACAGTTTTGCCTCTAAGCTACGGACATATATTCAAATATGTGGAACCTATAGAAAATACACAGAGGCATGTTATCTTACCATTACGTCACTTTAGAAAAATAGGTATGTTATTAATTCTTAAAAAAAAATCAACTAACGTATCATATTTGTTTAAAATGTTCCATCAGTTTACTTGTAAGTTTTCAGATAACGTTCATTAAAGTACTAGTTATTAAACAAAGTACGTTCATTAACATTATGTATTTTGAATTACAAAACAGCCAATAAAACATTTTTTATTTTTGAAATAATTATAAATACTTATCTATTACTTTTATTAAAAGTAAGTAAAATTCAATAGCAACTCTTATCTCTATAGATGCTAAATAAACAGCAAAAAGATATAATGAATAATTAATTTAATATTTCTTGTATAGTGTTTAGTGTATTGGTGCTACCACAGAATATAAAATCCGGGTACCAAAAAGTTTAAAAAATGCAAATACTAAAATTATAAAAGATGCACATTTAGGGTATCGAATAATGTTTCGCAAAGTGAACCCAAACCCCGAAATTTTGCATCAGTGTAGACTTCTAACCACATCAACAGCTGAACACGTATACTAGAATAAGAAAGTATACTGTAAGAAACCAGCAAATTGGTACAGTTTAGGTGCGTATAATAGTAAATAAAAATAAGATCCTAAGCACTAGAAAGAAAAACAAAACATGATTGGCTGTGAAATATATGCAATAAAAATGTTTTCCATTGTAAGCGAGATGCTTCTTATATATATTTTAGGCATTGCTTCATTTTCCCCTTATTTCACAATTTTCCCCATTGCTTTATTTCAATACAGTTAAAATTGTAATATTTAAAAAAATCATCATTGAAGATTGTTTCTAAGCCTAAACAATAATCTGTAAAATAATCATATAGTATATACAAACCTATATTCCTGTATTTCTAAATAAATGTATAATAATGTAATGAAATTTCATACACAGTATATAATCTTATATTGTACGTGGAATATTGAAATACTGTTGAATAAAACAGACTTCTTTCCTTTTATAACTTTATATGCAAGAATTTACTTCTTTTTCAATACAAAACAAAATCCTTTCAAAAAGAAGTGTTATAAAGTTTCCATCGCTATACTCCTGAGACATCCCTTCTAGAAAAAACAAAATTTTTGTTTCTCTAAATTTTCTTGAAATATTTTGAGGTTCTTTGTTTCAACATCTTCTCTTACCGCTCAATAGGAAAAATATTTTGGAATACCTGCTTAAATTGTATGTACATGACGTTGTACTTCTATTTTTTTTTTTAGTTGGGGGGGAGAGCACATATGCATTCTTCTAAACTACTGTTGAATATGTTTTTTATTATTAAAAGTTTTTATTCTATTATTGTCAGTTTAAAAACTAATCACACATAACTTTCTTATCCTTATAAAGCTTTGCAAACGGAGAAACCAATCATCTCTTTATCAAAAACAGTAATATTTTCTTGCCCTGAATAAGAAACTTTATATTAAATATTTGTAAAAGAAGGATATTTTAAGGTTTTTCAAAGCTCTACAAATACTCTTCGAATCCATTAACTCTTAACTTTTAATGTGTTACTTTTGCACTTAAAGTAGTAATTTCGAGGAAATGTCAGTGATTATCAGAAAATTAACTTGGACTATATTTTAACAGTTTAAGAAGTGATTAATGATCACGTGAAATGTTAATTATTTCCCGTAACGAAAACTTTCTGTTTTCTTCACTTGAAGTCTTTATATAATATTAGAAATTTTTATCGCAGAAAAATATGCTAAATAGCCAATTTTAAACGATTTTATATATTTTCGAAGCATGAAGCGTACAATCCTGCCTAAAGTATTTATAAACATGTAAATCAAGATATGATTGTTTTTCAATATGTTATTAAAAACTAATTAAGTGTACCTTATAAAAACTTTATTACAATTTACAACCATATGTTATATAGCCAAGAAAACTTCTTACAATTTGAAGGTACAGAGGTAATTTTAAACAAACCTTTATTATTTTTTAGCCAATGAACTGAAATTTGGTTCGAATAACAAAATATTATTTTAACAGAGGTTTAAAAAACTAAACAATTTGACTCTTTCTCTCTCTCTCTCTCTCTGTATATATATATAATATATACATATATATATATATATATATATATATATATATATATATATATATATATATAAATATATATATATATATATATATATATATATATATATATATATATATATATATATATATATATATATATATATATATATATATATATATATATATATATATATATATATATATATATATATATATATATATATATACATATATATATATATATATATATATATATATATATATATATATATATATATATATATATATATATATATATATATATATATATATATATATATATATATATATATATATATATATATATATATATATATATATATATATATATATATATATATATATATATATATATATATATATATATACATATATATATATATATATATGTATATATATATAATATATATATATATATATATATATATATATATATATATATATATATATATATATATATATATATATATATATATATATATATATATATATATATATATATATATATATATATATATATATATATATATATATATATATATATATATATATATATACATATATGTATGTATATATATACTATAGGACTGAAACGTTTCTTTCATTTTTCTTAGATTTTAAACTAATTTATTACTTTAAAAATTAAAAAAAGTTGTAAGTATATAACACATAAATCTACTTTTTCGCCTTTCCTGAAATTCAGTTAGTGAACACCACTATACTTAAGGATGGTGTTGAAAACTTATGATTATAGATGAAGTTAACAATGCCTTGATAACAAAATCTTCTTCAATAAATCACAGTTTGGTGTATTCCATTCTTTATATTTTTTGTTTACCTTCTCTCAGGAGCAGCTGTTCTGATTGATAGTCACCGAAGATTTCTTTTCAATAATGGCCATAAATAAACAGTAGTGATATTCACAGCTGGTATCTGTAAGTGTCCTACTCTACTTTATGATTCTGACATGACATACGCAACTATCTTTTTTGATATGAAAAACTTCTATATTATTTATTTGAAAGCACAAAACAACCACCTGTTGCAATTAAATAATGTGAAAACCAGCTTACTATGCATAAACATTTTAGATGTCAATTCATCTCATGTAAATTATGCCTGTAATTTAATACCTTTGCATTAACTAAATAACGCATATAATTGACAGTATTCCAGTTACAATATAATAAGATAGTGTCTTGATAAGAGAATAAAAACTAACTGATAAGACTAATACTTATAAATATTAGTCTTGGTATTTCGAATGTTGTACTACACTTAAGAATATAAGAGAGGATTTTTAGATTTTTTAAGAGTATGGGTAATAAAAAACCTCAACTATTTTAGATATTTTCATATTTTTATTAATGTCAAAAGTAAAGTAGTTTTCAGTGCTTTAAACATGCCTGGTTTTCATATATATTAGGAAATTTGAAAAAATATTTGTTTTTATGATTAGACTCATGAGATCCACGTTTTATGTACTTCTAACAGAGTATCCATAATTCTAGGAAATTATGCCTGCTTAGTTTTGTAAATTATTAATTTCTCCAAAATTGTCACAATGTAACTCGACATTAGTCAACATTCTCATTGCATATAAAACATGAAGCTTTTGATCTAATTCTTCTAATGAAAATTGCGTCCATTGTAATTCTATGAAATATTTTTCTTTCATTTCGCTTTTTCAATCTAATCAACTTTGTTTGAAAACACATGGGTAAACCGTGATATTTCAACATGAATCCCACTTTGAATTTTATGTAGTGTAACAATTTCTCTTAAAATAACTTAGTTCTTACTGTATAAAGTACTCCACATTTCAAGTAAAAACACAATTTTTTAAATTTTTTTCGCTATCGTACTAAAATATCAGCATATCTCTTTGACCGCCTATTTGTATCCACCAATCCATTTTGTATGGGAGATAAAAATAATTCCCCTTTAGTTACTAGGAAATTAAAATCGGTTTCATTTAACGGTACACTTGAAAGCTTTTAGTTCGATCGATAAACTTCACCCGACTGTCTTACGGTAAGCATCAAATACCTTTCTTCACCCATTTCACAAAAAATAATGAAGCTGAATTTTAAAGCTTTCCAAACAGAGAAACCCTACTTTAAAAACTGCATTTTCTTAGTAACCGGACAAACCCGAACTTTTATTATTGTTTTTATTTTGTATTATAAAAATCTAAATATAGTAAAATAAAAAAATTTCTGCGTGAGAACAATTTTTTTTTTATTTCTAGTTCATAACATAGTAAAATAATCTGAGATAACTTAAAGTTAAGCATGCCCTATTAATATATTTATTGATTTTATATAATATAATTTAGTTTAAAAATTGTAAATTAGTTTTAAAACTATTTTAGGCGTGTTCACTTAGATAATTAGCATTATATTAGAATTATATTTTTGTTCCAAAATTTATTTAAATATTATAGAAAATTTCTACGCAAATCTGGCCATAGTATATATATATATATATATATATATATTATATATATATATATGTCATGTTTAAAAAGGGGGGGTTGGGAAAAGTTGAGCGAGTCGAATGGAATTTGTTGTTAATACCAGTGATAAAATTTTCATTGCAATAAAAAATAATAGATGATTAAATTAAAAATTATCACATATGTTCCTAATCTATTATTTAGCCGAATATAAAAGAAAATTATTTTACATTTTATTATGATATTAGACAGAATAATAATGTCCTGTTCTGTAATGGTGGCTGGAGCATGTAAACTGGAGCATGTTCGTGGAGGCAAGGTTCTCAAGTTCAAGCGATACCTCTCGAGGAGTGATTCCAATCTTAGGAGATTCGACCAGTCTTGGTTCCTCTTTCCGAATTACAATGTCCCAAATGAGACAATGTTATTTGTGTCCATTA
Source organism: Pardosa pseudoannulata (assembly GCA_032207245.1). Classification (NCBI taxonomy): domain Eukaryota; kingdom Metazoa; phylum Arthropoda; class Arachnida; order Araneae; family Lycosidae; genus Pardosa; species Pardosa pseudoannulata. The sequence goes on along the minus strand of CM063502.1, from coordinate 72,107,247 downwards.
ACCTATACGCTCTCCGATGGTAGTGCTAAATGACTAACAATTTAGCAGCTAAGATAAAATATTTATACCTTTGATCTCTGAAGAGGCGTTAAGAAAATTGTATATTTTGCCCAATGCGTTGTACAGAAAATAATATTTGAGGCATTGCAAAGTGAAGAAGTAAACGATTCTCTTATATCATTTGCATTTAGGTATTATAGGTAAGACAATTGAGTGAATTGCATTTTTGTAGTTACGATGGATGTTAGTCCATCAGAATGGAATAGACGTGAAACAGTTGTGTGAAAACTAGGGAACTGCTGATGCATCTTGTCAATAATTTCGGCTTAAAAAATGTGTTGAAGATGTCGTTTTAGGCATTTTAGCTATAACACTCTTTTGTTCCCTTTTTTCTTTCGGAATATTTCAGCACATTTCTTAAACTGTCTGTCTACTGAATCATTGTTTTAGTTTCAGTTAAAGAGTGTCTGAAAAGTTTAAATTACTTGACACACATTTACACAATATAATACACAATTACACAATAACAAATAAGTACGATTGTATCCGCAATACACAATGTATTTAACATTTAACGGATAAATACCACATTAAAATTTAGATTTATAATTATTAGTGACTCTCTTGGGCCTGTCTAGCCAAGCAGCGGTTTTAAAACATGAATAAATTTACTTGCTCTTTTTAATTTGCAAGGTTTATAATTAAGGTTGTATTGTAGCTTTATAATTTTTTAAAGTACTCAAGAAACGTTATTATTTTGAACATTATTAATGTATAAGTGAAGAGGCATGATTAAAGTTATAATTGAAAATTAGGTTACAAATTTGGAAAGTTTAAGAAGTGGTGGTTAAAATATCTAATTCAGCATTAAAATAATTTACCAATGGATAAATGATTAATATGAAATATTTTATTATCAATTGGTTGTATAAGATGAATCTCTTGGTGTTAACGCTTATGGTCCTGTTAACAAAACAGAAAATTAAAAAAGAAGTAGATTAACATTTACAAAATTGGTTTTAATAGACGGATTTGTTAACTGTTGCTGTAAAGCACCATTACATTTAACATAAGTTTCTTGTATAAATCTTATCAAACGAATACTGAGCGTAATTTCCGTATTATATTTTCAGTTATAATTTGATAAGATGTTCACGAGTATAAATAAAACTTCTTTGAATTTCTTCAATCCACTTCCAAAATAAATAAATAAATGGAAGATACCAATAGAATATTGGTAATAGAATAAAGGTACTTTTTTAAATTTCTTTATGTAAAAGCACTGTTTTCGGTAAGCTATTTAAAATATTTTTGTAATAGAAAATACTATTTTTGCCTATAAGTTTTGTTGTTTTATATTCTTTTAAATTTTGTGCATGATAGAAAGATTGTATTCTAACATTTTAGAAAATATTTTTTAATTCGAGGTTATAGTGATAAAAAGAATTTAAAATTAAATATATTTTATATTTTGATTAATTTAAAATTATATTATAATAATTTATATATAATAATTTTAATAATTTTTCAAATATTGAAAGTATCACTGCAGAAAAAGGTGCTGCTTCTTATGTTTTTCCGGAAATACTCAAAGTGTATAAAAATATACAGATCGATATAGTACTATTATTCATCCTCTGCTTTGAATTTTAAATATTAATCCTGTTATCAAGTTCCTCTCCTTTTCGAAAGTTTTGAAAAGAAAATTCAGAATATACAGCATAATGTAGTATGAAACAGGTTGAGAATTACCATTTCACATATAAATCAATGTAATTTGCTCAATGAAATAACATAAAATAAATAATCTTAAATCTACCAAAAGATTGGCATTATAATTGAAAATGTTTGACTCACAATTCCTGCTGTTTTATCCATTTGCGGATTAATCTTAAATCTACAGCATGATTGAGATTATAATTAAAATCTTAAATATGAATATTTTTTTATTCACTTGACAGCTATCGTAAGCATTAACTTAACGAATACCTTTTAAATTTAATGCAAAATGAAAAACTTGTAAAAGTTTAAACATTTTAGGAATTTTTTATAAATTTCTAATTTTGCGATGATTAAAATGCACAATATACTACTTATTAAGGAAAACTTACATTTTTCTGGCAATATAGACTTACTTTTTGAACGATAAACCTGTTGTATTCTGAATTCAGTTTAATTAGGAATTCTATGGTTCTTTTTTTTTAACACGGAAGCCTATAATTACCCAATATTTACCAATACTTATTAGGTTGTTTTATCATAGATTTCTAACTTTGCGATGATTGCAATGTAGTATATACTACTTATTAAAAACATTCATATTTTTCCAGCAATATAGATTTAAATTTTCAGTGATAAACGCGTTGTATTCTAACCTCAGTTTAATTAGTAACTCTATGGTCCTTTTTATTCAACACGGAAACCAATAATGGGAGAGTACTTAGTTTATATTTTTATACACTTTGAGTATTTCCGGAAAAACATAAGAAGCAGCCCCTTTTTCTGCAGTGATACTATCAATATTTGAAAAATTATTAAAATTATTATATATAAATTATTATATATTATAGTTTTAAATTAATCAAAATATAAAATATATTTACTTTTTAAATTCTTTGTATCACTATAACCTCGAATTAAAAAATATTTTCTAAAATGTTAGAATGCAATCTTTCTATCATGCACAAAATTTAAAAGAACATATATCTCCAAAACTTATAGGCAAAAATAGTATTTTCTATTAAAAAAATATTTTAAATAGCTTACCGAAAGCAGTGCTTTTACATGAAGAATTTTAAAAAAGTACCTTTGTTGGAAATATTGTTTTTGTATCTTCCATTTATTTTTTTTTTTTTTTTTGGAAGTGGATTGAAGAAATTCAAAGAAGTTTTATTTATACTTGTGAATATCTTATCAAATTATAACTGAAAATATAATATGGAAATTACGCTCAGTATTCGTTTGATAAGATTTATACAAGAAACTTATGTTAAATGTAATGGTGCTTTATAGCAACAGTTAACAAATCCGTCTATTAAAGCCAATTTTGTAAATGTTCATCTACTTTTTTTTTTGATGCTCAATACGAACGTTTCGAACATCCTTTTCAACAATGGGATTCGTAAAAGAAAATACGCTACTAAAAAAGAGTGTTCTATACATTCGTTTATTTTTCAGCTATTTAATATTTCACCCTGTGCAAAAATTTAGAATATGTCTGGAATATTCAACTTATTTGGATTACAAAATATTTTGAAGGGACATACCCAATATTTATTGTTTTAACACGTGTGTATTTCTTGTTTACTTAACTGAGCTTTAATTTTCCTTCTTCCTGGAATGCCGATGAATATAAAACATTTTCCAGCAGTTTTGGTTTTGTTTTGTTTTGGAGAGCTACGGTCTACTTTTTGCAACACGAGGGCTAATGAGACCGGGACCTACTACTTAAAGCCGATTCCGAACGGCTACGAACATCCATGCCACTGTGGGATTCGAACCCACAAACTCTGGTACCCTAACCAATCGGCCATCGTTCGCCCATTTTCCAGCTGTACTGAAATGCAATAACAAATCTTCATTTTGCGCGTTAAACCCGTTTTCATTGAATAATATTGATTATTTCGACACAAATTTTTCTTTAACAATTTTTATGAATTTCTTGCTTTCTGTTCTGTTTTTAAAATATTTTATAGCACTGTTCTGCTTTAGAACATTTTTTCAGTTATTGTGTTGTTGTTGAAATTTTAAATTTACCTTTCACTAGAAACAAAGAAATCATTTAAAAAATTCTCAACCAATTTTAGACATTCTGTTAGTTCTGTCATATACTTTTCCTTGAAAAATTGCTAATTTATTTTATAGTGTAATGGTATGCAGCAGTTATCTTGTAGTTATCAATAAAATAAATCCTAGACTTATTATTAATCAGATAGGGCACCGTATCGCACCTGAGTCTGTAAGCTGAAATACAAGTTTTTACATGAATGTTTCTTGTGACTTAGAATAAAATTTAGGCATTAAAATGTAATTTTCTTAGTCCTCTTACTGCAAAATAATATTAATGGCTTAAACCTATAGAGATAGGGACACATGATATTAATAAAATCAAATATTTACTAACTTATTAAGATCAATGAATCTAATTTCATTTTTAAGTGACAAAAAGTTTATATTAGTTAATTACTAAATATTATCTAATATCAAGACTTATCAGAGGAAAGACAGTAAGGGATTTTATGTAAATGTATAATAATAAATTACATTTCAAACTTTTGTTTTGGAAATGCAAATACGTTCATTAATAAAATTTAGTGGAATTTCTCCATTAGAAATACTATGACCTTTCGAAAACTAAGGCTAAACTTTCAGTCAGTTAATTATAGTAATTCTTGATAAAATATTTAAGTCACACGTGAATCATTTATCCAGTAATTGTTTAAGGTTGAAAGCAGTAACGGAAACATCTCTTCATATGACAAGTCATACACAGAAAACCTCTTTTCATATTAATTAGTTACTCTCAATTATAAATCTAGAACTAATATTTTATATAAATTAGACTGGAAGAGTGAAATTATACACATTCTTAAACGAGAAAGCTAGACAAAGTATTTACTGAAACTGTGAAGGAAATTTGAGAATGAAGAATGAATCATAGCAAATATGATGATTAACATGTTCTTATTTTAAAGAGCTTTAAAAGAGATTTGAAATACATATTTTGTTCCGTAATATAATCTATCATATTTCTTTTTATTTCACTCTTTATTTAAATGATTCTAATAGAAGCCTGGATTTCATCTATTACGTTGAATAGATGCACTTTTCCAAATATTATTTCTTTGGTAATAATATTCCTCGTGTCCTCCTTTAAATTCTCTAGTGTACTGCATATGATAAATCCTCTATATATTATCTGTTCGTCTGAATTTATGAAGCGGTTGAACCTGTAATGGATACAGACATCCATACTGGATTCCTGATGAGTTAGTTTTAGCAAAATGCAAAGCGAGAAAAGTTTATCTTCTCCTAAACTATCGATCCTATTCTAAAATAAATTGGTATAAATATGCTCCATATAACAGCCAAAAATACTGTCGTCTTTCAAATTTTCGAAATCTAACTTTTTCTAGAAATATGACGTCATTTTTTAACGTCATATAATCATTTCTTATTTTAAGTTATTTAAATATCATCAGCATTATTTGCATAAGTTTAATCACTGAATTTTTATTATATATATATATATATATATATATATATATATATATATATATATATATATATATATATATATATATATATATATATATATATATATATATATATATATATATATATATATATATATATATATATATATATATATATATATATATATATATATACATATATATATATATATATATATATATATATATATATATATATATATATATATATATATATATATATATATATATATATATATATATATAATATATATATATATATATATATATATATATATATATATATATATATATATATATATATATATACATATATATATATATGTATATATATATATATATATATATATATATATATATATATATATATATATATATATATATATATATATATATAT
>CM063502.1:72086615-72099115 GCA_032207245.1 Pardosa pseudoannulata | reverse complement strand
ACTACGAACACGTGTTATATAAGGAAGAGTTGATGTATGGTGATATATGTTGATATTTGTTGATTTGTGAAAATGCTGTATTCAAGAATCGAAAATCACGTCTTTAACTTCTAATGAGGGTTAGCATTAAGAAGCAATTCTCCTGTTTCTTGTAACAACTATTGCACCGGAAGTGCATGCAACATCATACAGCTAATCTTTCCGTTGGAGAAATGATATCTGAATATTAATTGGGCGTGAAAGGCCAAACGAAATATTTATTAATTCAGTCTTTTGTTTTAATAAGTGGGAGTGTATTGCCTTCTCTAGAAACCCGTCTTTGAATTAATTTTTTCCTTATTATAAGATTAAAACGATAAAATGACTTTTGATATTTATTTATAGATAGCATAAAGTTGATATATTATACATCATATATATATATATATATATATATATATATATATATATATATATATATATATATATATATATATATATATATATATATATATATATATATATATATATATATATATATATATATATATATATATATATATATATATATATATATATATATATATATATATATATATATATATATATATATATATATATATATATATATATATATATATATATATATATATATATATATATATATATATATATATATATATATATATATATATATATATATATATATATATATATATATATATATATATATATATATATATATATATATATATATATATATATATATATATATATATATATATATATATATATATATATATATATATATATATATATATATATATATATATATATATATATATATATATATATATATATATATATATATATATATATATATATATATACAAACAGGAAATAAAATATTTTAAGGGAAATAGAAATATAAGTTGTAAATATAACTCTCCTTTTGCTCTAAACTTTTGACATCATTATTCCAATAAAATGCATCGAAATTAATGAATTAAAATAAAGTCTGAAAATACAATAAATTTCAGCTATTGAAAATTTCAAATAAATTTAAAAATTATTGAACAGTGTTAAATAGAGTAGTGTAAGGAAGAACGACATCAAAAATTCACAAAACTGATGAATTAAATTAAAACGTATAAATATTTTTTATTATTATCTACTATGATTGGTATACCCACTGTTTTAAATGTATAAACGATGCATCTTTGAAAATATACCATACTTTCCAAAAGTACGAGCTAAGTATTCTAGTATGGGTACATGGGTTACATGAGCAGCACAGTTCTAACTAAAATACAATGTGAGAAATAATTTACTTTCAGAAAGCAAATACTTTTTGATTAAAAATAGGCCTACCTTAGTGCGATATATTAACTGGGAGATAACCTTTATAAACCTATATTATAACGAATTTTTAATGAATTTCAATTGTTACTCTCTTCATATTTTATTAATGTAAGCAAGTTACGAGTGTATTTACTTTATATTTAAAATAGCATATGATGTTTCTCAAATTACAACTTTAAAGTGATGGACTATGTGGACAATTTCATTAAGTATATCGCACATATGTAGTTAAATTCTAAAATATGAAAGTATGTCTTCTCAAAATGGTCCTCTAAGCAAAGTATGTACAAATTATAAAAATACTTTTTTAGAAAAAGAATTTGTAATTCTGTTAAAAATTGCATATGATGTTTCTCAAATTACAACTTTAAAATGAATTGACTATGTGGACAATTTCATTAAGTATATCGCACATGTGCAGTTAAATTCTAAAATATGAAAGTATGTCTTCTCAAAATGGTCTTCTAAGCAAGGTATTTACAAATTATAAAAATACTTTTTTAGGAAAAGGATTTGTAATTCTGTTAAAAATTTAAAAAAAAAATTGTATCAATCTTAATTTTTTTGATATCAAATGGACTTACTTTAAAATAGGAACATATTACGCTACATTATTATATAAACAGATATCTAAAATTCAAAACATCTATATTCATTAGTTTTTAATAATATAGAGCGCAAGATTCAATATAATAATTTTGTGGAAAACGGGTTAAAGTTAATATTTGATATATATTTGTAATTTATTTGCAATTTTTTAACCACAAAAGTCTTTGAAATTGAAGTGTATACTTAATATTTTATAAATATATCCAATACTTTATTCTATAAGAAAAGGTGATATGAAAAGAGTTCAAATTTTTGAAGATATAAAGGTGATTTTAAAAAATGGTTTGCAGAACTTACTTTATAATTTTTGCTGTAAAATAAACACAAATCAATCTATTTTAAATAGTATACTTCGTTTGTTTACCAGTAACCCTGTAAGATCTTATGAACTTTTTTTCTCGTTATAATCTAATAATATTTTAATAAAAGGTAATTTACCAAAGTAATAATCCTTGCTTTCAGTTTCATATATATCTAGTAATGATTTTAAAAATAAAAATATATTCAACATTTCACTTTAAGAATCTGTAACGCTTTCTTTCAACGAAATCTGCTTATTTATCGAACATATTCTGTCACCTCTTTCTCTGTGAAAATCCTTCTATCTTTATGCTTACGGTAGCATGAAATTCTCATCAGCAAGGGTGGCTGAATTTGTGAAAAAGGCGACAGTATCTTAAACTCAAAATGCTCAACTCTGCAACAGAAAATGAGAAAAGAATATTATCTACAGAGTATGATAAGACTATGTAAAATTCTTGAAGCTGAGATATCAGAATGTGCATGCTTAAAATATTGTATTCAAAAACGCTAAACTCTATTCAAATAATTTTTACAGAAATTTCTTTATAAAAATGATAGGCGAAATTTCCATTTGTCATGTGTTTAAAAGTATATGGTGATAAATATGTGAGAAATATTTTGAAATACCCTCTCAAATAAAACTGATTCATAGGATGTGGATAAATGGATATTTAAATTCGAATTAATATGTAATTAAGATTATAATAGTACAAAATTCAATTATACTTCTCATTTTATGCTAATTAATTTCACTTCTTCCTTACATTCCTTTCAACCAACTAAAAATTTTAGAATTGACATAAACGAACTAAATTTAATATTTTCTCATTTTTCTACTTTTATTAATAAAAATAAGCACTGAATATCAGAAAAATGTACATTCATTTCTCAGTATAATGTGTGCTATGTTATGTGATTTATTTTGGTTATTAAAATATATAGTTTATATTCTTCTGCCTTAGCTACAATTGGTATGGTTTATTTTATCGTATATATCAAAAATTATTAACTAATACGAATCCAAAATTATATTAACATAAAAATATTATAGCTGCGGTATTTACTACCATTCATATATTTGATTTCAAAATTAAGATAATTTTTCGATTTTATTAATTATAGACTCCAGAACTGTGGAGGATATTTTATAAGAATTTTGTTTGAACTAAAGCTGATGTATTAAAAAATAATGAGTTACCAATTATAATACTCACGCATGATGGAGACATCATTTATCAGAATGAGAAGATATGAAACGTAGTTTACAGTATGGAATAAGAAACAGGTTACCACAGCGTTCAGACATTTTCTGTATTGTTAAGGTTCTTAAATTTGGTTAAACAAACTATACGGTGAATATCTTCATTTTCCTCTAAATCTTAAACTGAATGAACTTCATTTAGCCATATGTTGTCTAACAAATAAACATTGGACGCTCTCTTAAAAATGCAAACATAGGGATTCAAGATTACACACCTAAATCTGACAACAGTCACAGTGCTTTTTATAAAGTCTTGGTGTATTTAATATCCATTTAAGTTATACCTGTACAGACCATCGAATATCTACTTCAAGTTTGTAGGGTCTTCGTTCTCGTTTGTATTGGTATTTCGGTATATATATATATATATATATATATATATATATATATATATATATATATATATATATATATATATATATATATATATATATATATATATATATATATATATATATATATATATATATATATATATATATATATATATATATATATATATATATATATATACAGGTATGAGAGGTACAAAATGATAGAAACACCCATTTAAAAATTTCCGAGTCATTTTTCGATCTTCCCATAAACGGCAGCCTCGTGTCGCAACAGTATGATACCTAGTGGGGTGGCGAAAGGGAAGGTCTCAGTTAAGTATTTAGCAGCGTGAAAGTTGCCTGAGAAAATATTGTTCCCAGCATAGATTATGTCCGACCTTTTCGACGTGGAAAGAGGTATGATAATTGGAGCTAGCCTAGCTGGAACATCCGTGTCCAGAAGAACCAAAATTGTGGGTGTTTCAAGGACCACTTTGTCAAGGGTTATGACAACCTACACAAACCTGCGGAAGGAGTATTCTGCGAAGCACAGTAGTGGGCGAAAGTCGAAGTTAAAGGACCGTTTTAGACGGATGTTGAAGAGAATAGTCACCCCAAACCACAAGACTGCACTGCTCTAACATCCAAGATAATATCCGAAATAAATACCCACCTTCTGAACCCTGTATCCATAAAAATTGTTCAACGAGAATTGTATGCTGAGAACATTCATGGTAGAGTAACTATTCCGAGACCATTATTTCCGGCACGGAATGCTATGAAGAGTCTGCAGTGGTGCCGAGTTCACCTTACTTTACACAATTGCAATGGGAATGATCTTTTCTGATGAATTCTCATTTACGTTATTCTTGACCACAGCAGGTGTATTCGTCTATCGAACACCAGCAGAAGAATTTCATGTTGACTGCCGGTTTCCAACTATGAAACATGAAGCGCTTTCTGATATGGTGTGAGCCTCAATATATTCCCGTGGATTAGGGTCTCTCTTTGTGTTAAGGGGGATAATCACCGGCCACCCTTATCGTGGTATTCTGGCATCATATTTGCCATATGCTTCCTAACCTCTTTCCGGGGGAACGTCTTGTGTCCCAAGATGACAACGGCTCTGGTCATAGATATCGCTGTGTTCAAACATTACATGAGAACGATAATGAGGTGGAATATGTAATATGGTGTCCTCAGTTCTCTGATCTCAATATCATTAGGCCTTAAGGGGTTTCTTAGAAGAGAAACACCGTGCTCTGTTTCTTTTTTCACACACTCTATCTCAATTCTAGACATCTCTGCACGAGAAATAGGTGCGAATTCCTATGAACCTTGTTCAAAACCTTTATTTGCCAATACCACGGAGAATGCAATCTGTTGTTGAATGTCATTCAGTCCACGTTGAATGTCATTCAGGCCAAAGGTAGCCCAACCCCTTACTAATTAATTTTTTTTTTCTTTTATCACAAGTGTTCTTATTATTTTGTCCTATAGGTGTATATATATGCGTGTGTTTGTTTTCGTGTAAATAGTTTATATTTTAACACTACATTACAGTTATATAGAGACAGTATGAGTGTAAGAAATAAACTAGTTTAAACACTTTTTAAATATTAAAAAAGATAAAACAACTTAGAGAGAAAAGTCTTGTTAAACTAATCCATTTAATTCCACAATTTTTACTTACTCTTTCCATTATATTTTGACACTTTTTTTGCAGCAAGATTTAGTAATTAAAAAATACTGAGCATAAAAACTATGAATAAATACTAAGTACACGTGATCGACTCTGTTTTATGGTGTATCTTAAAATGTATTTTGTTCTTAACTTATTCTTTTGATAAAAAAATGTTTAATTAATTATTCCTAACAAAAAGTAAAAAGCAAAACAATAATCAAAAACAAACATTATTTTTCTTGTGAATGTACTTTTGTTAATCTCTACATCCAACGTACAATTAGCTAACTTAGTATTAATTTAAATTCTATCAAGCTTTTTGGAAAGAGTTGAATAAGGTCATAAAAAATAACGTTTCATGGTACAAAAATCCTGTTATTAAACGAATGAATGTAATTAGAAAGAAATGTTTTCTTTTCCAAAAAATAAGTTAGATATAATTTTGTACAGGGAATTTTTTTAATTTCATTTTTTCCTTCCTGTTTAATGATACATCTGTATATTTTTTAAATCAGAGCATAACTAACAAGAACACGGTACAAGTAGTTTATAAAAACGATTTGTTTGCACTGACACTAAAAGTAATAACATTGCCTTAGAAAGATCTGTGAACAGGTAATTTTGTTATAATTTAAGCTTTATAGCCTATAATTTAAGCTTTATGAATTAAGCTTATATTTACCCTATAAATTAAGCTTATATTTATTCTTGGGTGCTAAAAGATTGAAACATTGATAATTGAAATTTCTTTAAGAAGTGAACACTGAAGAAAATATTTTATTTGGGCTTTAGTTTTCTCCCATAATTTATAATAATCATTAAATCCCTATTTTTAACAATGTAAAGTATAAAATGTATTATTTAAAGTAATTTCTGTTTGGTTTAAATTTTAAAGCACGAATTTGTAGTCCCCCACATATATATTGTTTATTTTATTAGACTCCTAGAATTTATCTTAATCGGATAATACGGATCGAGTTATTTTGTCTCCATAAACTACAATACAATTTTAACAAAGTGATACACAAAGGTGTATTGTTGCGAATGAAAAGATTTCAACTGAAATGAAGTGATGCTGCCCAAATGTAAAATAAAAACGATGCTGCTACTCAACAGATGAGCAGTTAGCTTGACTGTAATTGTTCGTGTAGGAATAAAGTATTCTGTTACTTTTCCTTGACTTTGCAGAATTCTTAAACATTTTTTACAGGTATTATGTAATGAGTCATAGTGAACTAAAGTAATTTAGAATGTTACTATTATGATATATATTTTACATTGTACACTTTAATTTGAAAATAAAATAATTTTCTGAATCTTAACTATCTTTTTATAATACGCATTTGGTTATTTAACGACAAAAACTCTCTATTATTCACAATCTATCTCATGTTATATCATAATATATCTAATATTAGTATATATAAAGAAATAAATCTACAAATTTTCAACAGGTTTTTAAACACAACATTCTTGACTAATGTTTAAATTTTATTTGACAGCTAGGTAAATAATCATTATAGACTAAACGAGAGTACGTTTTAAGTATTTCTTTTAGGAAACCAATGACATAGTTAATAATTAATTAATTTTTAAACATGTGGATAGAAATCTAGGAAAGAAGCTTATCTCGATTTTAAATATTTTTAACAATTGGAGAGGTATTACATACATTTCTATGGTACATCTTTAGGAATCCGTTTACCAAAACCAAAAGTGGAAAGGCTGTCAAAGGAAGAAGGAATAATATTAAAACTTTAACGAAATGTTTATTTATTTGACGGATTTTTATGATTTTAGACGAGATATTTGAAACATTTTGAGCACCCGACAGTTTGAATAGCATTTGAGTCTAGTATATTTATTCAACAACTAGTTTTGGGAGGATCATACCATGCAGTTTAAGTAAACAGCTTCTAAGAAATGAAAGACACTAAAACTAACTCTGAAATAGGTGCAGTAAAAGGTGTTAATATCACTGCTTGGTTTATTGATAGGTACAAAATTTTTAAATCTGTGAAATCTTTAGCTAAAAAGAGAGTAAATCCTTCAGATTTAAGATGTTTTATTCAATAAAAAGTTTAAATGATTAAATTAATTTTGTGATTGAATATTGATAAATTTTCATTAAAAATGGAAATTATTTGTACCATATCATTAGTTTCAGTGTATTTTACTGTAAAAGTATTTCGTAAGCATAATATTTTCACATTTTTCTTATAATATCGTAATAATCTTGTAAAGCACAATTAGACTGATGTAATTAGATTTAGGATACATAAAATAAATGGTAATTATATCGTTCTTACAAATATTGCGATTATAATCTGAAAGGATCAATGAATATTTTAAAGTTTTATTCTAATATTCACCAAAAGAATCCTATTGACATTTAAAAGCGCTTAAAGGAGATTAAAATGCTTTATCGTCAGAAAAGTATAAAACACTTTTAATTTTTGGTCTTGAGACATATTACACTTATACGACTACCAACAAAACTACTAACATGCACTGAACCATTGAAAGCTTTTCCCACTTCTTCCTCTTCAAAAGATATGCAAATAGTTCCTGCAAGTAAGAAAGTTTATTGAAATTTAAGAGAATTCTGTTGAAAATTCAAACTGAAATCATATGGCCTGCGGTCATGGACGATGCCGAGACAAATTACCGTTTGCTATTTTGACAGCCTCGGAGCACATTGAGAGAGAGAGAGTCTGGCTATTGATAATTTCCCAAACTTCTCTCGTTTTAATATAATTTTAGAAGGTTAAAAATGATTGCACTTTTTCTTCGTTTTACCTGGTAAAATATAATCTCATCAAAAGTATATTAACATGATGGCTATGTAAAATTAATTGAAACAGAAAAAAAATGCAATTGATTTATTGAATGATTATTAAACGATTGATAGAATAAAATGTTTTATAACATTTACAAATTTTGATAAAAAAAAGGTGGTACTAATTAAATCCTGTTAAATTTCTTTATTAGGATATTTTAAGGCAATGATTGTTAGCATATATGTTTATGATTGCGGTCTATGTACTCTAGAAGGCTATATAGTTGACTCTACTACGAAAGAAATTATACCAAGTAAATTATTTATTGTTGTTATTTTTGTTGTCTGATGCCACTTGGTCAAATCAAGCACGATTGAGCCAGATGCTACTGGATTTAAGGCAAACGGGTACCTTTGCCTTAAATCCAGTTCGTTTATATCCTTTCGTTTATAGCGAGCACCTAAAGGATGAAAGTACAACTTACGCACAAGTGGGTCGTCATAATTTTGAAGAAGGGGCCAAGCAGATGACCCATAGACTTGGCCTTCCACTCCCAGAGGTATTGATTGAGAACTTGGAGGGCATTGTTACCACAAACCTATTTTAAAGTACCCTAGTCAACTTTAACGAACACGGCGGATCTTAGGATCGAGCAAGATTTCAGTTACGAGAGCATTGCTTTTGAAGACTGAGCTATCAAGTAAATCAAGTTTATCAAGTACATTATTTAGTAGCACATACTGATTTGTTTAATTTACATTCCTAATTTAGGAAGAAACAACCAGAAAAACGTTATTGACATTAACGCATTATTAACTGATGTGACAGTTAATAATGTACAGTCATAAACTTTATTCAATTATAAGTACCTATCAGTATAAAGGTAGGCGAATTGACAAATTCATTGTACAGACAAAGGTAACAAGTAAGAGGAAAAACGAAACTGTGATGCTGGTTTGATTTATAAATCTCAAAACTAATGCCGAGGCACATTCATCTTTCTATGTATTACAAATGTGGAATCCATAGGCAAATTCACTGACTCATTCATCTGACCGTGTTTTCATTAGATTAGGATAAATTGAATTTCCCATTAAGAGAAAATAAAATTTGAAATTATTAACTGAGCTCGATCTATTTAGTATATACATATACATGTATATAAATGTCGCAAATGCTATGATTTTTACAAGGTTATCAAATGCATACACTAAAAGGAGGGAGATGTGGAAAGTTCAGGATTATATAAGCTTATAAATTTTTGATATGGTGTTTAACATACTCTTGTAGATGCCTGTAAGGTATGTAGACACTCATATGTTTTATGATTTTTTTAATAATTATATATTACTAAACTCACCAGCGCAACAGCTCAACTTGGAATACATGGCCTTATGATATCAATCTCAGATTTCGAAACCACGATATGCGAAGCATATGTCAACCTAACTCGGAACCCAAGTGGTTTAGTTACCAAACATACTTGGTCCTCAATTCATCTTCCTTTTGAAGGGATGAAAGGATGAGTCAAACCTGATGCAGCTCTAGGACCGAATCTCAACCTGTGTCATGGTAGCGCGAAACACTACCCCAAGGCCATCGGGCTTCTAATAATATTATTTTTCCCTATAAATATTATAGGAAACATTGAAAACGTATTCATTACATTTTCGATTTACATATTTTGTAAGCAGCAGTCAGTTGAATCATATTCATTTTAATTACGAATAAGGAAGTTACATATTTTGTAAACAGCAGTCAGTTACACCATATTCATTTTAATTACGAATAAGAAAGAGATAAGTAGCCCAGTTTTCCTATTAAACAAAATTTTGTACTTTAAGTTACTAGACTAGTCGTATATAGAAAATTATATTGTATAAACATTTCTTCTATTGATATACATATTAATATTTATGCATTCGGATAGGAGGATTTCGAACATTGGAATTCACACACAATAGATAATTAAAAAATTAAGATTTAAATCCCTTGATTGTAATAAAATAACTTTCTTTTATTTAATAATGCATACATATTATAACAAAAAATGTTTTGTTATATATAAATTTTGATAACATGTTTTTTATTCCTAACAATATTATTAAAATGAAAAAAAATTAGAGTAATTTCATGCATCCAGTAGTTACCTATTAGTAAAAAGCTTTTAAGAAAAATATAAAAAATGTGTACCAAGAAAAAATAAATATTTTTATGCATATTTTTTTTAACTTTCTAAGGAAAAAATAAGCTCACTGTATGCTTTTTTATATTATATTAGATGTATTGATACATTACAGAATTCAAAGAGTTTGAAAAGAACCTACTCTCAAATGGGAGAAAGTGCCTGCCTTCATTCATTCCACTAACGATACATACGATGCAATTGGAATATTTTCCTTAGAAAAGGGATCTAAAAGCTTATATTACTTCAGGGTAGTGTTATCTAATTATTTCCATGCTGAGATTTTTCAAGAACTAAGAATATATACTAGCAGAAAACATATATCATCTATCATATGAAACGTGTAATATGAATATATGATTATCACATCCTATGAAAAAATTTAAAAAAAGTTCCATATATTAATAATTTTATTCGATAAAAGCTCATAATATGCCAATTAATCTGCATATAGTAATTAGGAATTTAGTAATATTTGCAGTTCATTTTGATGTCCTAAATTATAGCGTAATCTACTGAAAGTAAACTTTTATAATTTTAAACACACGTACATACATGTAGCCATGTACAAAAGCAATTATATAGTGTTACGTCATTAATAAACTACAGATTAAACAACTGTTACAGAAGAATGTATAATTTTTCTTAAATATTGGTAAGAAGGATATGGTTTTCACAACGTAAGAAAAGCATGCCCTGCTATTTTCCCCAACTTTAAAAAGCCCTTCATAACAAACCGTATTATACTATTTTTTATTAAATACGAGATATAATTTTATCCTCTTCAAAACATTATGTATAACAAAAATAGGGTTAAAATGTTATAATTACATTTTTAGTACGTATTACTTAGATTAACACATCAGTTAATAACGACTAAATCATTATTATGTTTTTTACCATATTTAGAATTTTATTTAAAATATAGCTGTTCGTAACCATCGTTATTGGTAGAACTTTTATAAAATAATCTTATGAGTAAAAAATAAGGTTTATTTGTAGAAATTCAAAAGAGCATAAAGGTTTAAATTTTTAAATAATATAATGATACATTCTTCTCCTACTACAAGCTATGAATATATAATTACGTAGCATGTTTGAGGGTAATAATATTTATATTTTATAAATCGCTAATTAAAAATGCAATTAAATGTACATGGTACTAAAAAGTGTAGGTCTATAATAGGCATAGTTATGTCATAGACATAGTTTGTCGTTATGTCAGTCGATATGCTTATCGGAAAATAAAAGAAATTTATTAGAGTGGCTAGAAAAATTGTAAAATATAATTCTCAGTGACAAAAACTTAAATAGTAGAGGGTACATGAAAATTCGGAAGATTGTTTATAATATTGCACTTTACCACAGTTAAAAAGAAAAAATTATTCTAAGAAAATATGCATTTAAATTTTATGTTTCCTCATATCTATTATTTTGTTGTCCCCAAAACAGGACTTTAGGTATTGATAGGTTAATATACAAATCATATATACATATATATATATATATATATATATATATATATATATATATATATATATATATATATATATATATATATATATATATATATATATATATATATATATATATATATATATATATATATATATATATATATATGTATATATATATATATGTATATATATGTATATATATATATATATATATATATATATATATATATATATATATATATATATATATATATGTATATATGTATATATATATGTATATATATATATATATATATATATATATATATAATATATATATATATATATATATATATATATATATATATATATATATATATGTATGTATATATATATATATATATATATATATATATATATATATATATATATATATATATATATATATATATATATATATATATATATATATATATATATATATATATATATATATATATATATATATATATATATATATATATATATATATATATATATATATATATATATATATATATATATATATATATATATATATATATATA
>CM063502.1:72071615-72081615 GCA_032207245.1 Pardosa pseudoannulata | reverse complement strand
TTTAGATTGTAAACTTTGTAGAGTGTTTTTGTACCTTGCAAACTTTTATCAGTTTTGAGAAATGTTTATGCACTTATATATTTCAGAAATGCATTAAAGTTGTGATTAATTTCTTTGTTTGAAATGTTTATGTATACGCATATTTCATATCTGAGGTCACATTTTAAACTGCTTTTTAGCATCCATCGTACTCGTAACCATTTTTAATATTTATTAATATATATAATTTTATAGCTTCCTTAAAATGATTAAATATTCTAAAATGTAGTTACAGAAGTATCTAAATGTGTCAAATATGTGTAAGCGTATGAAATTAATAAATAGGAATATCATTTCAGAAAAAAGTTAGAAGTTATTCATATGTATTCAAATCATATACATTGATTTAAAATCATTTTTTAAGACTCGAAGAACAATTGCACTGTTCTACTAAAAATATTTTTTATGTAAACACATTTTCTGTAGGCTGCATTTCATTAATAAGAATAATTGACATATAACGGTAAACCACTAATTTTTAAAATGAAGGAAATAACATGCAAAATATTAAACCTTTGTATAAATGTGCTGTATATCTGCAAAACACTTAAAAACTAATATTGTTTTCCCAACTAGCATAAAAAATTTTATAATTGATTAATATTACGTTTTAATTGGAGATTATTGTTATACAAAGGAATAAACAGTTTTAGTTGTGCTTGAATCTTTATGCCATATCTTAAAATACTCTCATGTCGTATTCGTAAAGTACACTTAAAAGTCCAAGGACTATATATCGCAAATAAGATATGGCGAATGAATGCAATAATATATGTGAGGTAACGAAGTACCCTCCATCTTTGAAATGTGATATGTAGGAAAATTGATCGCAGTACTTTTGTCTCTGTGTAGTGCCAGCTGTAAAAACGAGAAAATGTGGGTTCCGAAATAGTCTTGACATTCTTAATAGAAGTTCTAATTGAAATATTTACCTTATATATATAGATATTCTCATTGCAATATAAAAATTACATACACACCTTATTAATTTGGCTAAGGTTCATCTGAGATATATTTTTCTATTTTTGTATGCATGCATATACACAGAAGTACACACACAGATTGTGTGCGTATGTTTTACGATTCATGTGCCTTATCAGTAATAATAATAAAGGTCAGTAATAATAACGTATCAGTAATAATAACGGAAACAATGCGATTAAATCGTTGAACTTTCTTAAATCTAATCAAATTAAACGATAATTCTGAATATAGCCCAAGAATAAACAGTAATTGTAATAAATTGTAACATATTTTGTTGACGGTTACCCATCGTTGTATTAATAATCAGTTGCTAATTTCGTTTATTTGAGTTAAAAAATATGAGTGTTTGACTTATAATTTACGTTTACAATATTTACTTTTGTACTTATTTTTATTTACCAATAAGTAAAATAAGTAATTTGGAAGTTATTATAAAACCATATTAGCATACTGTTATAAATATAAATCAATTAACATGTTTCCATTAGGTCTGTACGTTAAAGAGAATAAAGAACAAATATTCAATAAATACCCAAAAGACAACTTACTATGATGAAGGAGGTACGATGAAGGAGCAACTAAAAAGTGGAAAATTTAACTACATCAATTAACAGTAAAAGAAGTCTATTATATGCATTTCAAAAAAGATAATACTTCAAATAGTACGTAATTTCTATATTACTGAAAGGCGATAATCGAAAGAGACGAAAGGTATCAATGTAATTTTTAAAACCTTATATTAAGAGTTATTTTAATAACTCTGAACCTTTGTAAATCTTGTTAAAAATTCAACAAAATCTTATCAATTTCATACATTTATCTCAAGGCATTAAGTCAATAATATTCAAAGATAGTCAAATGGTAAAATCTATATATAAATTTGCAACAGCTAATTTAACATTTAAAATTAATTATTATAATCTTTAATCTCTAGATAAGTTTCAGATGCTTCTTCTAGTATGTTTTTTATGATCATAACTTTTGAGCACCATGCATTCTCAAAGTTACAATGGCTTTCTTGAATTTCTTTGACATACGAAATTTATTCAAAAAGTTACTTATTCATCAGAAAATATATGCTAAATATTATTTATCATAAAGTGAAACTGTAAAAAAATAAAATAAGTTTTTTAATAACATAATAGCCATATTTTAAACATATGGCGAGACATGGCATGACATGTTCAATGCTTTTTCAAAGGAAAACCTATTGAAGAGTCTAATAACCATTTTTGTAGATTATACATTTAATTTTTTTGTGGGAAAAATTAATGAAAATTAAAAGGTAAAATGCCTGGACTATAATAATCTGACATTTCTCACTTAAACTTCTTGAAAAATATGCACTTTTAGATTTTAGATTATTTTAATGTATGTTTTCTTTATTTGGTCATTCACCGATACTTTAACATTTACACAAATTTTATTTTCATTCCACACTTTAAGACACTACCGATAAGTTTTAGAGCGATTACACCTTAAAATTAAAATGACTGAACGAATTCTAAATTTTTCTCCTTTTCTAGCTGCCGACATTATGTTTACAACTATTTTCAGACAATCTCAAATGACAACGTATAGGATTTTAAGCAACAAGTAATATATGCATGAAGTGTCATAAATATTTGTGAAAATAGCCTATCACTGTTCTTGTTTTTGAAAGGAGTGCATTATAATTTTTGACTTACCCAAATACTGATTGAACTAAATCGTTTTATACAAAAGCTAATGTATCATTTCTTCAGATGAATCCTATTTCTTCAGGTGACAGATTGATAATATATTTTCATTACATTTTTAAGCTTCGAACATTGAACAATTCTTACTTATAATTAATAAGATTAATGAGATGACTGTTCTCATGTTTATAGAAAAAATATTCGAGAATTAGTTTATCAACATGCGCAAAACTGAAAAGGATATATTTGTTATTCAGTAGAATAAATATACATATTTCAAATACTATTTTAACTACAGAATACAACAGATAGTTTCTGTACAAAATCAATAAATTGTCACAGGCTATACACTATTTTGCTGCAGTACAGTTTAGACATTTATTGGACTAATACAAGCCAAATGAAGAATTTAACCCACACAATTCCAATATAGACTTTCATTCAGAGCAACGTTTTTCACCATTTCTTTTAATGATCTTGACAGTGGGATGCAGAAAAAAAAATTATTATCTAGCTATTATTATCTTCTCTCAATTCAGTCGATCATAGTAATTTATTTCATAACAAAATCGTATGTATAGAAAATATTAACATTATAATTTTTATTAATTACACGAAAAAATATTTTAAAACGTTAATTACTTTGTATCAGAATATTATTTTCATTTAAAACTTTACATTTTCTGTGATTTTGAAAATTTTATATTTTTTAGTTAGGAAGTAATATATAAACTAAAGGACAATCATAAAGTAATTGGGTTTGTAAAATCTTTATAGAATGTAAAGGAAAGCCAAGGGGTTACATATACATACATATACATGTGTATATAAATATATCTATATATCTATCTATATCTATCTATCTATCTAACTATCTATCTATCTATCTATATATCTATCTCTCTCTCTCTCTCTCTCTCTCTCTCTCTCTCTCTCTCTATATATATATATATATATATATATATATATATATATATATATATATATATATATATATATATATATATATATATATATATATATATATAATATATATATATATATATATATATATATATATATATATGTATATATATATATATATATATATATATATATATATATATATATATATATATATATATATATATATATATATATATATATATATATATATATATATATATATATATATATAATAAACTTGAAAAACACATGTTATTACACTGCTCTGTAACAGTAGGACTATCATCTTTATTCGACTCTTAGTTGTCCCTGCAACAATTTATCACATAAAATGCCAATATGTACTTTCTTTCTGTGAACCGTTTTTCATCATTTCTTTTAATGATCTTGACAGAAGGATGTAGCAAAACAAAAATTATGGAAGCTATTATTATCTTGTCTCAACTCAATCGATCATAATAATACTATGTAGGACAAAATTCTTTATCCTTCGGATTAGAGTCACTTTTCTTTTTACCTCGAAGTTAAAGTACTTGTGTTTGCTGTTTTGCATACCTTTACTGTTTTAAATGACAAGAAGCTTACTTATTTGTAATTTTAAACTTTTTAAAATTCTATTTATTTATCTATCTATGTCTGTGGTTCTCTCTTTTCTCCCTCTTTCTCTTTCTCTCTTTCTTTCTCTCTCTCTATTTATGCCTCTGTCACTCTCTCTCTCTCTCTCTCTCTCTCTCTCTCTATCTGACACAGTTATTGAAGAGCAAACCCTTTTTCTTCTTAAACCATCACTAAAATCTGGATGACTAACAAAGATCATTGGTAGTTTTTTTTAAAAAAATGTTAGACAGAGACAATGGGACCAGTATACACTTCAAAATAAAGCATCATAATAATAGTTGTTACAATTTTAAGTTTATAAAAACTGCGTTCACTTAGTCTCATACTTTATATCATTCTTTATTCCACTATTCATGCTAACCTCAAGCGATGAAAACGAAGAGTACCCAAAAATTCCCATCTAGTGTTAAATAACTCTGTAGAAAAAATAAATTTTATTTTGTCGATTAAAAAATGAATTGATATCTAATTTATAAATTTATTGATCTAATATCTTGTAATAGCACACAAATACATACATACATACATACATACATTATATATTTATATGAATATGTATATCTATATGTATATGTATATATATGGATATATATTCATATCAAGAATGAGCGCGACTGTCTCTTGCTCTCTTTATATATATATATATATATATATATATATATATATATATATATATATATATATACATTATATATATATATATATATATATATATATATATATATATATATATATATACATACATACATACATATACATACACACACATACATATATATATATATATATATATATATATATATATACATATATATATATATATGTATATATATACATATATATATATATATAAATTGAGAGATATATAGAGAGAGAAACGCGCTCATTTTATATCAAATTTTATAATTATTAACCAAGGAATTGTGTTGAGGAAAATTATTCTTTATGTATTATATTTATTTTTATATTTCTCTTGACTTTGGTAGAATTTCGCGGAAATGCATATATATATATATATATATATATATATATATATATATATATATATATATATATATATATATGCTATTATGACTAGTATATGCATTTAAAACCAATTTATAACAAGAAATATTTATATTCAGTTAGTTGGGATGTGTATGTATTGATTAAGGGAGTAATATATATTATAAAATAAAGTTATACTAATTTATAATTATTTCTCTTCAATTACAAAAACATTATAGTAACTATAAATATTTTAATATTTCATGAAAATCACAGGTGATCAAATATGAAATGAAATTTTAATTTATTTTTAAATTGGAATAGAATTTGTGTGTTTAAAACGTCTACCCAATATTTGCTAAATCAGAGATACTAATCATATCTGTGATATTAAAATCATTCTTACTACAGTTAATATTTGGCAGCACTAAATATCAATGCATAATATAACTGGAATCCGTTATAAATAATTTCTAAATTCTGAGTTTATAACACTTGCAATTAGAAAAGTGATACGTTAGCAGGAATTTTACTAAGGTAATCACAGAGTTGTTAAAATGATATCTTTGTAAAACTACTATAACTGTGTTATATAAATATTACAAACACAAAAATAATTAATAGTCTCTGGTTAATTCCAAATTTCAAGTTTCTAACTATACGTTAGCAAATTAAAACTTTAAAAAATTTTAAAAATAAGTAACAAACTTTGCAAACTAATGGAAATTGATATACAACAAGGAATCAGTAGGGTTATATTCATAAATAATTCATATATATATATATATATATATATATATATATATATATATATATATATATATATATATATATATATATATATATATATATATGACTTAAAGCTTTGGGAAATATATCGAAAGAATTTTAATTCGATGATGCTCCTTTGATTAAGACATTCAGTGCTGGGAAGAATATTTTAAGGAATTGGAATGAGAGAGAGGATGGAATATTAGAGTAAGGAATATATTAAAGTAAAATAATTTTGATATAATACACACACACACACACACACACACATATATATATATATATATATATGATATTATGACTAGTATATGCAATTCAAAACCAATTTATAAGAAGAAATACTTATATTCAGTTAGTTGGGATGTGTATGAATTGATTAAGGGATTAATATATTGTATAAAATAAAGTTATATTAATTTATAATTATTTCTATTCAATTATAAAAAATTACAGTAACTATAATGATTTTAACCTTTCATGAAATTCACACTTGATCAAATATATATATATATATATATATATATATATATATATATATATATATATATATATATATATATATATATATATATGTGTGTGTGTGTGTGTGTGTGTGTGTGTGTGTGTGTGTAATAATTATTTCGTCTAGTCACAACCATTATGAAGCCATTATTATTTTTACTTGCCCGGGCTACCGAGCAAGGAGAAAGCTAATCAGTTAGCAGTAATAAACATGCAGTCAGGCCATTGAAAGACACCGGCACGAGTATAATTATAACTTTATTTTAGAGCTGCTAAAACGGACATCATTACTAGTCAACGACAGACAAAAGAAAGATATAAAAATCACTCTGGTCGAACAGAGGTGCATCCAAGAGCGAAGAAAGAATTTTCCCAATAGACAAAAAATTTATTCAACGAATTTAAGTGTTAAGATCAGAAAACGTACTTGAAAACGTGTTGAATAGACTGAAAGTTTACATCTATAGAATAGAAAGCTTTGAGAATTGTATAGAAAGAATTTTAAGTCGTGGACGCTTCTTTGATTAAGAAATTTAGATGCTGGGAATAATATTTTAAGGAATTAGAATGGGAGAGAGGAGGTTTTAAAGGAAATTTTAAAGTTAAATAATTTTAATATATACATATATTAAAATTAATATATACATATTTATGTGTATGTATCTGTGTAAGAGAGAGAGAGTGTGTCCGTGTGCCTCAACCTCACCTCAAAAATTATTGTAACCAATGTAAAATATAAAGGTGTTTTAAAATACTCCCTTCGAACTTCTAAACATGTTTTTGCATAACGTTTGATTTTATTCCTTAACAATTTTTTAATTAACAGTGTCTGACACCATATTTCAATTTTTATTAAAAAAAAACTAGGAGTAAGTGTTTTTTTTACCCTCAGCTCTTTTAGAAATTTAATTTATTTAAAGATTATGAGAAAAACAGTAATTTACATAGAAAAATTAGTTTAATATACTAGAAAAACATCCGCTAAGTTATAAAAGTGTAAAATTATTTTTTCGAAAATAAAAAAAATCTATAAAACTTAACGAAAGTTTATAAGTTTCCTGCTAAAATTAAAAACATAATTTTCTTGGACAAACATTTGAAACTGAATAAAATAAAATATAATTTTATGATCTACCATTATATGAATTGGTATACATGTTTTTTTTTTAAACTGTGTAATGGCATTTTCTTATAATATATTTTTTGTATAAGTATAATAAAATTTAAATTAAATTATTAAATGAATATATCTTACTTCATATAAATAGGAAATTACAATTTACAAACCATCTTTTGTTATATTTCGACACGGGAAGGATAAACTGCATCCACAAACATCTGTGGATATTTTAATTGTTTATTACAGTACTTTATTATGAATAAAATATAGTTGAAACAGTATAAATAATTCATTTATTCATATTATGTAATCTTATGTATGTTAAAAGAAATAAATATTAATTACAACATGCAATTTTACAAAATACTCTGCTCACGAAGCATAACACATTGATTTAATGATGAATATATATGTCTGGACTATAAGATGTTATAGAATAAAACACATCATGAAACCTTCTCTCATTCTCTCTTACACACACACACACACACACACACACACACACACACACACATATATATATATATATATATATATATATATATATATATATATATATATATATATATATATATATATATATATATATATATATATATATATATACATATATATATGTATGTGTATATATATATATATATATATATATGTATATATATATATATATATATATATATATATATATATGTATATATATATATATATATATATATATATATATATATATATATATATATATATATATATATATATATATATATATACATATATACATATATATATACATATATATATACATATATATATATATATATATATATATATATATATATATATATATATATATATATATATATATATATATATATATATATATATATATATATATAATATATATATATATATATATACATATACATATATATATACATATACATATATATATACATATACATATACATATATATATTATATATATATATATATATATATATATATATATATATATATGTATATATATATATATAATATATATATATATATATATATATATATATATTATATATATATATATATATATATATATATATATATATATATATATATATATATATATATATATATATATATATATATATATATATATATATATACATACGTACATATATATATATATATATATATATATATATATATATATATATATATATATATATATATATATATATATATATATATATATATATATATATATATATATATATATATATATATATAGATAGATAGATAGATAGATATATAGATAGATAGATAGATAGATAGATAGATAGATATAGATATGTACACATATATGTATATAAATTAACTAAAAAAGAAGACACCCATTGTATTTTCTTTAAAATAGTTATTATAATTATTGTACTAAAATCAAAGAATTCTGAGATTACTAATGATAAATCTATGGAGATCAATTCGTAACTAGACCATCCGTATCAGTATTTTTATTTCTTCTAGTCGGATCTTTCACATCGTTTAACCTCTTAATTGAAATATAATAGCGTATTCAGGAGCAAAATTAAGATATTGAAAATTTATCAGGTTCTTTCTTTGATATACGTTACTACAACTTCTGACATTCTTTTATACGGCCTTGCACAATGAATTTTTAAAATTCAATTTTCAATTTAAAGAAATATTTTTTGAGCAGTTTAAAACTTGAATCTGTTCTCTAAAATGCCTTTCAAGATATAACCTGGAGTTGCAATCAGCTGGAGTCTAAATCGTAAGTGGAACTCTGGGAATAAAGGATACTCTTGGGATATACTTCAATTTATTGAACCATTTTATATTAGACGTTAGAGCTTCTTCTCTAGGGAGAAATCTCACTGTTATAGATGGATCAATCATTTTCAGCACATCCATTTTTTTTACTCTATAGTGCATAGTATAAAATATTCCTTTAATATTACCGTGATGTTGTCTAGCTTGTTTTTTTTATTTTATTTGTTTATTTGTTTATTTATTTTTTTTAAACTTCAATCCGTTTAAGAATATAAATTATATACATTTTAAAAATGATAGTGAAATAGTAATTTTTTGACAATAGAGCAACATATGTTAAAAATATTGTCCGAAATGAGATGGAATCATTGTATAAATTTTGCTTTATATGAAGATATGATATTCGTATATAAATATTTCTTTCAAATTATTTTTGATGTTAGATATGAGACAAAACTTGTTTTTAATGTATTAACAGCTTATTGTTTCATTAAAAAATTTATCTAAAAGGTCAATTTCCTGTTAACTGCTGGCATGAATCCTGCTTTTTATTTTAACTTATTATTATGATTGA
>CM063502.1:72044115-72066615 GCA_032207245.1 Pardosa pseudoannulata | reverse complement strand
CTGTTCGTGGTCAGGATGATTTATGTTTGTCATCTATCATTAATGTTAAGTGCCTTTCATGACAGTTTTCGGCCGCTAAATGTTAAATCTTTAGATAAATTTTGGAGACACGTGGAAATAAACTTATACGACCTTTATGAGAAACAAAACATGTGTTATGAACCAAGTGAATTTAGATGTCAAAATGACTTATGTAGAAACTATTTTTTATATAAATGAAACTTTAAAAAGGATTTTTATTTCCGTACAATTCCTTCCAGACATTATACTTTCTTGTGACCTAATTTTAGAGGAGGGTACGTACTAAACAAAAGACATTCTTTTGGAGATATTCACACGTTTTTGTAAGGTTTTTATTTAGTTGGACTGTGAATAAAATTTATTTTAATTCAGACCATATAATAGTTATTTGTAAGAGTGATTAATAATAGGGAAATATATTATTTCAATATTTTGACATATTTATTGGTAATTTAAAAAAAACTATACTTATTAGAATAAATTTTAAATATTTTTACATACTTAACAAATTTTAATATGAATATTTTTAAGCATCAAATAACTCCTGTCGAAAAATAGGGATAGTTTTACAAAAAAAAAATTATCTTTTTCTTGATGTAATCAGCAATCAAATTTTGTACAAGGACTTTTTTTAAACTTATATACAGAGTTAGCAAAAAATGAGTTACGCACTTTGAAGGACTCTAGAATATGTTCTATTGGTATTCAATTGTAAATACAGATAATTCAAATGATACATTTGACAATTTATTACATAAAAAATTAGTAGAGAAATATGCCTATATGTAGCGCTGTGATACATATAAGCCCATTCGATATGCTTTGTAGATGCTAAATAATATCAAAAATTAGCATAACTTGCTCAATATGTCCCTCTTTATGTTCAACAATATCTTATAATCTCAGAACCATAATTTGAACAGCTGACCATAATGAGAACATAGAGTCAAATGCTGTCCTTCAAATCTAACACAGATGAAGGTAAATGACGGTAGATCTTGTCCTCCAAGAAACCTCACAGCTAAAAGTAACAAGGGGTGATATCTGGCAAACGATCATCTTAACCCATTAACGCCCAAATTATTTTATTTTGACGCACTGACATATAATTCATAAATTGGGTGTCTTTTACCATCAACATGAATATTATTATCGAATTTTATCAATACGTACCTTAGTTTTTTTTTTTTAAATGCTGATCTAAAAATAGATCACTGGGCGTTCGGAGGATATATTTTAGCAAATACACAACAATCATTAGTACTTCAATAACGTGGTAAAATCGAACCAAATAGATAAAAACTAATGCATTTTCTTTTAAAAAACGTTTATTTATGCAGAATTTCACAATATTACAGAATGTCTTAGTAAAGTTTAATTATATTAAAATAATAAAATTTCAATGTTTCTACAGTTTAGTGTGGAATTTGAAGAAACACTTCTTGCATAAAGTTTCATCGCACTTCACACAATATGTTAGGGGCCTTCCCTGGCACCCTAGAATTCGACAGCGTCTTTTGCCCTTTCTTTGTCCCATATTGTGATCCCTTTTATAAAAGCGAATATCATGACTGAGATTAGTTTTTGAGGATGAAGGAAAACTGTAAGGTCGACCTTTCAAAACTTTTTTTCCGATTCCCAATTTTAGATATTTTACAGCAACAGGTCTTCGAAAATCTTACATGGGCATAGAATCACCTTTATGAACATTTCTGTGCAGAATACTTGCATTAACTACAGCCATATCAATTATTCGAGTGAATAGACACCAGTACCATATTTTACCTCTTATTCTCTCCAAAAGGAGTTTTATCTTGATTTGTCATTCTTACGTTCATCTGCTTTTGAAATGTCTTGGAAATGAATATATGACTTTATTTTTAGGTAAGCATTTCTATTAAAAGTGTCCTGTACAAGACCTATCACTAAATCTTCTACATCACTCCAATAATATCTTTCACTTGAAAGATAGCCAAAATATATCAAAAACCCTATAAATATCTTTATATCTTCTTTAGTGATAATTAAATCATGGTCGTTTTTGACATTTTTAGTATAGAGAATAGTCTCATCCACAATTACGTTATATACTTCATCAGAAAAAAGTTTTTCAAAGCAATGATGCAAGATGCATTTGCAAGATCATTTTCCATTGCCAAAATATTATTCTTATAAGTTTCCCCTAATTCCGACCATTTGGTATAATTCGGGTTTTTTTTCCAAACAATTTTTGGCTTTTCTGTTTTTAATATTTTAGGCTTTCTCTCAAACGTTGAAGGTAAATCTATTTAATCACACTCATACTTTGATATTACTTCTATTTTACCAACAATATCATTTACAAATGGAGCATGTAACTTATCATTTATTTTCTCTTCATCTGTCAGTTCATATACATCAGTGGATATGACAATAATATCCTCTTTAATTTGTTTAGAAAACAGATAATCAACTGCATCCTGAAAGCTATTAAATACTTTTCAACTCATATTTTCATCTAAAGGTGAAAAAACGTAATATTACCAGGGTCAGGAAAAAAATGCCCGAACGCCCAGTGATCTATTTCTAGATCAGCAGTATTTTGACACTAATTTTTACTATTTATATTTGTTTTAAGATAACATCGGTTTATATTCTGATAGCTACATCTATGAAGATATTAAAGCGCCAAAAAAAAATTTAACTTTCGCTTATTACTTAGCTGTTTTCAGTGTTTATGCTAAGAAACGTAGAAAAACGGCGGAACGAAAGGGCGATACAAACTTTCTCTTATCGCTTTAGATCAATGATATAAACAAAACAAGAAAACCACTTGTTGGTAAACAGGTGCATGCCTTGTCTTGCCCCCTGTGCAGTATAGAATGTGTGGGGTGGGTTGAAGGTCATCTAAAAGCGAGTTTACTAAGCTATGTTTAGCGATCTAAAAATAGATCACTGGGCGCTAATGGGTTAAGTACGGCAAGTGCAGATATTGAACCCCTTCGTATCCGCTTCATTCAACGGAATTCTTTTACAACTGCAAAGGAATTCTGCTGGTTCTGGTAAAACAGTTTTACCAGTAGAGAGGCATGATGAGCAGAAGAGACACTAATGTCTGACAAAGAAACTAAATAAATACCATGTATTACATCTATAGGAAGATTTCTATACTAAAATGTTTTACAGAATAACTGTAAATATATATATACATACATACATACATATATATATATATATATATATATATATATATATATATATATATATATATATATATATATATATATATATATATATATATATATATATATATATATATATATATATATATATATATATATATATAAGACCTAAAGGAAGGCCTAAGAAACGGTAGAAAGACAGTGTGGATGAAGATTTTGCCATCTTAAAGGTAAAGAACTATAGATCAATTGCTGGGAGAAGGGCAGATTGGGGATGCTGATGATATATATATATATATATATATATATATATATATATATATATATATATATATATATATATATATATATATATATATATATATATATATATATATATATATATATATATATATACAGACAAAAAAAATGACGCACCAAAAAGATATCGGTAGATAATACATGAACGGGAAAACAATCGATAACTGTTTCAGAAAATGTGGGTTATTTATTCAAGTGATAAGGCTTCACAAAGTGAAAATATTAATAACGCATTTGTCCTCCTCTGGCCCTTATGCAAGCAGTTATTCGGAATGACATTGATAAATAGAAGTGGCGGATGTCCTCCTGAGGGATATTATGACAAAATCGGTGTAACTGGCGCATTAGATAGTCAAAATCCCCGGCTGGTTGAAGCTTAATCTCCATACTGCTTCCAGCGTGCTCAATACGAGAGAGATCCGGCGACCTTGCTATCCAAGGTATCGTAGAGCAAACACGAATACAGGCAGTAAGAAAATCGTGCAACGTGGGCTTTACAGTATCTTTCTGAAATGTAAGGACGTAATTCCTTGACATGAAACAAACAGGTTTTATCCGACATCCAGGATGTCATATGGACGTCAAATAGACATTGATGTGTGATAATCAGGGTAATG
The DNA here is from genome assembly GCA_032207245.1 of Pardosa pseudoannulata. Classification (NCBI taxonomy): domain Eukaryota; kingdom Metazoa; phylum Arthropoda; class Arachnida; order Araneae; family Lycosidae; genus Pardosa; species Pardosa pseudoannulata. Next base: position 72,062,516 of record CM063502.1, on the reverse strand, counting down.
TAATTTAATAGAAAAGATAATCCTTGGCAAGTACTTCTCTAGACTTTTTACACGATAAGACGATATTACAAGTTGCGGCCTAATAGTAGCATAATGTTGTACGCTGCTAGAATTGGATTATATTACATTGTTCATATATCGTCTAAAATATCTTTAAACATTTTATGTTGATGTAAGTGTTTACAAAGCAAGTTTTTGTTGATTAAGTGACTAATATATATGCCAGTTAGGACGCGGATTGATCCCGCACGCTGGTGGTTTAATTCATATATGATTTCCCAAGGTTGTTGAATGAAAAACTAAAAAAAATTGTTTTATGGGGCTAGATTCTTAATACAGTAGTGAATAAGATTTTTTTTCAAATATTCGAAACTCGGAGTACGTTAGTTGTTCATCCATTATAAAGACAGTTACCAGATAAATGTCACAAATAAATTCAAGTACTGATACAAATTTTTCCAGCATCAAAATTTAGTGAAGTTATGGTATTTAAATAGAAGGAACAATATCTTGTCAATTCTGAATAACTGAAGACTTTAATACCAATAAAGAACATTTAAAAGTCAAGTAAAACTTTAAAAAAAGTAGAATTTGGGCAACTGGTTATAATACATTATAAAAGTTCACGTACTTTTAATACACACTTATAATCAGGAAACATTTATACATTTTCTCGAATAAAATGTTAAAATTTGCATTCTTGTCTATATTCCTCTATTAGTACTTCTATGACGTGAAAAGCTTTCTGCATCCATTTAATTCCTTTCTCTGCTCTTTATTTTGCTATGAATATTTAATTGCAGTAATGTATTAAAAAAAGGCAAGTTAAAGTTGTTTTACGTTTAATATATTGCAATTAAATTATATGTCTATTCTAATTTGCTTCAAATTTCCTGAATATAATATTGAAATACAGACTCTAATTCACCGTTAAATTTACTGGGTTAAACATACTCAGTTTTTGAAATATTTGGAATGTTTTGATTGCATAAATAATCCAAATCAATTAATCTTTGATCATTAAATTGAGTTTCATAAAAGAAATACTCTTTAAGAAAAACTATATAATGAAACACTAAAAAAATTTTATTTATAGATGTCTTCCAAAATTAAATAGTTTTGTAATAAATACCTTTCTCAAAAGTTTATATAAATATTTCATAAACATTTCTCTAAGTTTATACAGTATGTTCCATATTTATTCAAATCATAACCTGTTTGCTATTCTAATATGAATAGTTTAATAAAACAATTACCTTCCAGGCATTTAAATGCATTTAGGTTTAATAATTTAAAATTAAATGGGTTATATTCTCTATTTTTTAAAATTCCTCGAAAATATAATCAATTGTTAATTCTCGTTGTAGATTCAAATTACAGAAATTTTCAAAGAATATCCTGTTGATCATTCATTTAGTAGTTTCTAATCTACTTTACTTTTTAATTTAGAGTTTAATATGTTCTACTTACAACGCAGAGTTCATAAGAAGTTCATCAGCATATATGTTTCAGATAAACAGTTTCTAAGAAAATTTAGATCTTTAAAAACCAAGACTTTTGATTCAAACTGGGATATTTTCCAAATTGAATAAGTTTTTGTTATAAAGCCAAGAATGAATGACAGTGATATCACTGTAACAAACTGATGCTTGTAATTATCCTTCAAGGAATAATTAAAATTTTATTAAATCTGTAATGCACAATTTATTTTATTTCCTAAAACCAAATGAGATTATTTGATGACATTCTTGGAAGTATTTCAAAATGAAATGTACCTTAAAATCCTTAATTATATGCAATTTAATATATGTTTGTTGAAAATGCTTTATTTTATCAATATTTCGATACGACACAAAATCATTATAATGCCAAAAATATATTTTAATTACAGTTTCAGCTTATTTTTTTTAAAAATGAATCTGTTCTAAGAGATACATCTTGCTCAAATGTAAGGTAATAAAGTCATTAATTATTTGTACACGTTTAACATTTAATTTGATCAACTTAAAAGAATTATAAGGGGAAAGTATGACGTAATTATAAAACTCCAAAATGTTAATGCAGTAGGAGAAATTACTTTCATAATATGCTATAAAATAAGAAATAATGTACGATAACTAGTAATTTTAATTAATTAATTAATTTTAAAACATAATTAATTTTATTATTTAAGGAATAGTATTTATTATTACATAACGTAACTGCAGAAGACTGTCACTTGGACTCCATGCTGACTATGTACAGAGCTTTTTTATTTTCTTTTTAATAAATTGGAGTGCTCTAACAAAACATTCTTTTATAGTTAAGTAAAAGACATAAAGTTTCGATTTCACCTTGTTTTGCCCAAAACAAATTTTAATATATTTAATAGTGTTAACAAAGCATTTTGTTGGTTGTAGATAGATTTACAAAACTCCACTATGGTAAAGTCTCTAAAAGTATTAAGTTGTTTAATTCATTTACTTCCTTTATATACTATATTTTATTTTCTTAAAATTGATCTAGCGTACAAGTTTAAGTAAATACATGCTATGTATTTTTTTTAAATTATTGTTGATTTTATTTTTAGAAGTACATGCCATTAAAACTAAAAAAATTTCTTTTTGAAAAAAGACTTAAAATAGCGGTAATTCTAGTATATCCGAAACACCAAAATTCTAGTATACCTTTCATAAAGACACACTAACATAGAGTTGATGTGTAAAAAGTGAAATCCTGCTTTTTATCATTTAGATTAGTGCTTTGCAAATAACATACGAAAAAATCAAGATGCCAGACCAACGAAAATTTAATTAATTTAAAGTAAGTTATTTTCACAAATTATATCATAATTTAAATATTTGGATATAGTAGCGTTACGGAATTTGAAGAAAATTATTTGATGTATTTTGCTCTACTTGATCGTTAAGATTATCAATTTTCAGCAAAAAAATGCACTTTCTTTTATTATATCTTTGGCTAAAACTTGTAAGCATTCACAGTCTTTGAAAAATTTATTTTTGCAAAACATAAAAATATAAACAGATTAAGTATTGAAAACAAGTTACGAATAAAATTTATAGATATCTTTTCAGGACAGTAGTTGTTAATTTAGGAGAACAAAGTTAAAACTTCAATTGAAAAAATTATGAGTGCCATTGTGTTAATACTCTACAAATATTTGTTTGGTCTCAAAGATTGGTATTCTAAACCAGTAAGACATGGTTTCTCCTGAAATTAAGAGGTAAAAGTGTTTAAAAAATATATAACTTACAAAATTTTGAAGTTCATTTCTCCAGGCCAGTATATCACAAGATTATAATATTCCGAATTACAAAATGCTGAATTTAGCAGATAACGAATAGAAGTTTGAAAAACTGTTTTTGTCAAGTTGACACTTTAAAATAAAACACTGTTTGTTAATATATATATATATATATATATGTATATATATATATATATATATATATATATATATATATATATATATATGTCAGGATTTAAAATATAGAGTAATTTAAGAGATTTTAATTAGGGATTATTTTAATGGGAGTAACGCGCCTCGCGTTACTAGTCATATAAATACGGCTCACGCGCAGTGATAACGGCAGAGAGCGATAAGCAATTACTATAGTCGGACCTTTTGGCTCTCGAAATAGTAAATACGGCTTTTGTTTGCAGTTGCGCGCCAAAATGAGACGCCATGTTGATTAGAGTATGAAGTGGATTAATAAAGTGATGAAAAATAATTACTTGAGAGTGGACTGATTTATATCTTGACCAGTGGATACTCGGACCATGACACGTATATATATATATATATATATATATATATATATATATATATATATATATATATATATATATATATATATATATATATATATATATATATATATATATATATATATATATATATATATATATATATATATATATATATATATTTATCAAAATTATTTAACATTAATATTTCTTCAAAAGCCTCCTCTCTCCAATTTTAATTCACTTAAATATCTTTACCACCATCTAAATGATTTAATCAACGGAGTATTTTCCACTTAACATTCCTTTCTGTCCTAAAACTGTAAACTTTCTGTCTATGCAGCAGTTTCCCAGGTGTTGACGGAACATGTTTTCGCGTTTTGCTGATATTGCATTTAATTAGCTTAGTAAGTTGTTTTTGTTGTGGGAAAATTTTTGTTGTCAGCGCTCTTGGGTGTACTTGTGCCAGAGCAGAATGAACTATGTGGCTTTTGATTGTATATTGTCCAGAAGGATAGATGTGTGGTGTTGCCGCTCTGAAATAAAGTTTTAAAATTAGACATCTGAGTTCTCTTAAATATGAAGCCCGACTGCATTCCCATTACTTATAGCTGTTGAGCTTTCCCCTTGTGAAGGAATGTTATAAAAAATGGATTACACACATATATATATATATATATATATATATATATATATATATATATACATATATATACATACATATATATATATATATATTAATACATATATTTAACAAAAATATTTATTTTTAATTTTTTTTCCTTTACTATTACAGCTTAGATATTTTACCCGTTCTTTTTAATAGAATATATTTTCTAATTTAAAATACATTTCTATTTCAAATTTTTATTGTTTTAATTGTTTAAATCCTAGTCACTGAAAAATATCTATAATTTTTATTATATAATAATTTTAAATTCAAATATGCACTAGTCCTTCAAGCGCATCACTAGCAAAAAATAAATACCTTTTAAACTTTTGAATAAATGCATACATAATTAAATGTATAAATATACTCTGACAGACAATCACACACACACACTTATATATAGTAATTTTATATATTAAAGTATAACACAAATTGGATAAATAAATATTACTGGTTTGAGGTGTTTATTTCATATATATTTTATTCATCAAATAAAAATTCTCCTCAATTTGTAATTTAATTTATCCCATACTTATATCTAATTGAAACAATCGCGGATATAGTTCATTCTACTTAAATATTTTTAAAATAACTTGTTTTAGGTTTATAAAATATAAATATAAATATGCATCTAAATTTAATAAAGTGATGATATAGACTGACCTTTTTCTACAAGTTCCTTTATCATTAAAAGCTCTTAAATTAAAGAAATATGAACGGAGTTTAAGGAAACGACAATACTATTACGGCGCCAGCAAAAAAATAAATTTAATATAAATATTTAAGCATGCACGGTTTATTCAATTATTTTATTACATAAGATTAATGCTTGAAGTATTTCTGCTAAAAATAATTATTTAATATCTAAATTAATTTAATATCCAAAATATAATATATTCATCAAAGTAGAATAAAGGGAATCCAATAACCTCGTATTTATATAAAAATTAGAATTGAAATTTTACACTTCAATGAATATTATTTTTACACGAAAGTTTTTAGATAATGTATTTATTTTTACATGTTAATACAGTAAATTATAGTAAAAAATCACTTTATATACATATATTTTTGTTTGCGTATATATATATATATATATATATATATATATATATATATATATATATATATATATATATATATATATATATATATATATATATATATATATATATATATATATATATATATATATATATATATATATATATATATATATATATATATATATATATATATACATATATATATATATACATATATATATATATATATATATATATATATATATATATATATATATATATATATATATATATATATATATATATATATATATATATATATATATATATATATATATATATATATATATATATATATATGTATATATATATATATATATATATATATATATATATATATATATATATATATATATATATATATATATATATATATATATATATATATATATATATATATATATATATATATAATATATATATATATATATATATATATATATATATATATATATATATATATATATATATACATATATATATATATATATATATATATATATATATATATATATATATATATATATATATATATATATATATATATATATATATATATATATATATATATATATATATATATATATATATATATATATATATATATATATATATATATATATATATATATACATACATACATACATATATACATATATATAATGAATATTTTTTTATTTTAGTTGATGTACCTGCAAAACATAGAAAATAATCTGCAAGGTTTAAATATAATAGCTGTAGGTCAAAATCATATTACTGTGTTCCTAATGTATTGAAAAAATTGTATTTTAGAATTACAAATATCAGACATACAGCACCGATAAATAACATTGATAAAAATGCACATTAAATTCAATTTGAGGAAACTCTCATACAATTAAAGAAATAAAAAACATTCTCTTAAAAATCCTTATTTTTTCCTCTAACAGTAATAAAACATAAGGTGTAATAAATATGCAAAACATATATTAACACTATAGTTTTAACTTATAGCATAAATCATTTGGAAAACATAAATACTTATCTATACAAGCACGTGATATTACATGCAGACATAAGAACTTTATCATAATATTAATCGATTATGACGGAAAATATTTCTTAAAACGGCTATCTCATCACTATTTATTACAAAGAATTTTCTTTCTTCTATTTTTTAATTTTTAGATTGTTTAGTTTATTATTACACAAAGAATTGATTATGAAAATTCATACGCTCATACCTTTACACACAACTAATAAAGAATACATATAGCTTAAAATTTCATTATTTTAAATATATTTTTACTTCATTGTACTTTCATTCCTTGAATGTCTATATAATTTATTATATTGAGCGGTAACTAAATCGTCATTACTATATGAATGGTAAATATAACTATATTTATTGAGATGAGATCCAGCTTGTAAGAACATCATTATAATTATATCCTAGCTTTTGCCACTCATTAATACAATATACCTTAATATTTTCAGTATTCATTACTGGTTTTATTATAACAGGTGATTTTACTAACATGTAAGAAATAGATATCAGTCATAAAATTAAATTAGAAGAAAAAAAATTTATATTTACTAAAGCTCAAGTGTTCATATATAAACTAAGGAAATCAAAATACAGTTGTCAATATTTGTAACTTTTGAATACTAACGCTAACTATTAAAAGTTTTTTATGTACATTTCATTATATTTATCATTTATCAAATGAAGTAAATGCTATTTAGCATTTAATCATATATTTAGAGGAGATCGAGCTTGTGAGAACGTCATGATAATTTTATCCTAGCTATTGCTACTCATAAATATAATATTCCATAATAGTCTCCGTATTTATTACTAGTTTTATTATAACAGGGGACGTTACTATACCAAGTACAAAGTTGATATTAGTAATAATGCAGAAAATCCGATAAAAAAAAATAAATATGCAAAAAAGATTTAAACAGAAAATGTTCTATTTATTAAAGCTAAATTATTTTTATAAACTAAGAAAATCAAAATACAGAGGTCGATATTTGTAACTTTTGAATACTAACACTAACTATTAAAAGTTTTTATGTATCTGTCATTATATTTATCATTTATTAAATAAAGTAAATGCTATTTAGCATTTAATCATTTATTTAGAGAAAATAGAGCTTGTTAGAAAATCATAATAATTTTTATCCTAGCTTTTGCTACTTTTAAATATAATATTCCATAATAGTCTCAGTATTCATTACTAGTTTTATTATAACAGGTGACGTTACTCTTAAATGTACGAAGTTGATATTAGTAATAAAACTAAATTAAAACAAAAAATGTTATACTTACTAAAGCTCAATTATTTTTATAAAATAATGAAATCAAGTAGTCAATATTTGTAACTTTGAATACTAACGTTATAAAAAATTATTATTTATCTGTAATTATATTTATCATTTATTAAATGAAGTAAAAACTATTTAGCATCCAATTGCAGGACATATATTTTTATTTACTTTTTCCAAACACAAATGTGAGATACTTAAGGAAAATATCAAATTTATTATTTTCAAAGTACTAACTGAAGAATATGGAGTTGTTCATTTACATGAAGGTTTTAAATGAAAAAACATTCTAAAAATATTTTGGGATTGGTATTTCAAAGAAAAAAAATTCAATTGTGAAACATTTATCTGTTATCGATCTCTTAGCTGTTTTAATAGAATTTCTTCCGATTTCCGAATGTGATGTTTATTTTATTGTGATAAAAACATTAATCTAATAACAGCTTCTCTTATAAACATTTTCCTTTTCCAAAAATGCTCATTTTGTTTGAAAATATTAGATTTAATTAATGTTAAATGTTGGTTCCCTAGTTTCTGATGACATGATATTTGTTTTATTTATTAATGTATTTTTTTTCAAGAGGAAATTCAAAAAGATTAAACTTGAACATTAGCGTTTGCTCGGAAAGAACGCTTCTTTGTTCTAACAACATTTGTTTGGTAAAACTGGAAACCTTTTTTACACAGATAAATCTGCTTCTTTATACGTTGGTAAAATAATGGCTAAGCAGTAATTTTATTAGTTTTTATTCTTCCTTATAAACAGTTACTTTTATATATTTTATAATCTTTTCCTCTAATTTATAGAAGATACAGACTTTAAACTTTAATTTTATCTCAAAGCAAACAAAAGTAGTAACAAATATTCTAACCTTTCATTATATAACAAAATATGTCACACATACATAGTAAAGAATAACGAATTTGATATTTTATGTATTTGATGTATAATTAATGTTTTTGTTCTTTAATATTCAACCTTATAAGAAAATTAATTTTGTAAATCCTTATGCTTAACAATGTATCTTAGATTTGGAAGAGGATATATAAATTTATTCAGCGTTACCATTCTAAGAAAATATCAATGAACCTCAATGAATTACTGAATGAGAAATGCAGGATACACATTAAACAATACAAATATTGCATTTAGAGTAAAAATTTACACTTTAATTTTTATGGTGTCATAAACATTCCAGAAATTATTAGTAGTAATGCTACAAACTTAAAACAAAACTCAATGTTTTGTTTTAATATTGACTTTTTCAACAAATATGAAATAATTTCAAACTATTTTCAAGACTCAAATCACAAATGATGCTAAATATGAGATAAAGATGTTTATGAAACATCAATGAAGACAAAATATTTCAACACTTATTTCAAAGTTTTGAAAAGATTTCTTAAGAATTCTCATTGAGGTTTAAGACAGTGAGGGGGTTGGGGTGATCCTAGTACCTAAAAAAGACTATTTCTTATTTGAATTCACTAAATAAGAAAATTGGTTTATCATCGACAATATAATTGATAAAATATTTAAATTGTTAGAACTGATTGACTAGTAATTGTGAAAATTATAATTAATTTTATTTGAGCATTTGTTTAATAAATGATATGAGTAGTTTTATCTGCAAGATAATTTTTAGACCATAGTTTAAAACTCAGTTTTATCGTAAGACTTTGAGAGAAATAAAAGAAAGAAAATAACAATAGGGAAAATACCCATTTTTATTTCAAAATGTCTATATCAGACATCTAAACTACAATTTAGACAGATTGTGGATATCCGAAAATATTAACATTAAATATTTATCCTTTTATATATCTTTCATTAAAATTTCATTTCGTTTGTATCCCTTCGGTAGTCTGTTTTGTTACATGAAAGCTAATTAAACAGCACGTAATGCTCAAAGTGAATTCCAAACAGCTATGGACAGGCATACCACAGCCAGATTCGAATACGATTCCACCATCTTCAACTAATTTTTTAATCAAAAAAATAAATAATTTTTAATGGGGGTAAATTTTAATATTAAGAACGAGGTGTGTTAAATATATAATAAAATACAAGAAATTGCAATAGAATAAATTATTTAAAATTATTATTAATTACAATAATATTTTTTTCTGGTTATATATTTATATCCATTATAAGATAATTCATACTAAAATTATCTTAATTTTACCACATTCTAAGCAACATTTCATAATTCCGTTAGAATGATGTGCGGAATTATAATTCATATTTTCCCCTATTAACCCTTTGACAGTTTCATTTTTTTCCAGAATTCGGTTAACAAATGTCACATTCTTTTATTGCATTTCTTTTTGTTCATTTTACAATTTTAAGTAAAGATATATTATTAAAATTAACATTTCTAATATTTTTAAGCATTTATTACAACTTTTTTTTCTTTCTATGAACGCATAATAGAACTGAAGTTTACCTTTAGTCTCATCGATATCCAAGTTATTTTTTGGAATTCCAGTGAAAGCAAATCTAGGAGGCGGATATGAAGGATTATCACAATTAATTTAAAAAAATTGTCTTGCTTGACTGATTTCATCTGTACTTCTATCAGGGTCACTACTATAAAGGTCATCTAGTAAACTTTAGCTACTATCATTAACAGATAATTCAGTTTCTTATTCCGAGTCACAGTTCGAATTACAAGAAATTAGCTCCATACGCTCTGAATTATACATTATTGAAAAGAAAAAATATATTATTCAACTCTTACATCAATAAAATTATCAATCGGTTAATAAAATATAACCAGAAAGCTATACACTGAAAGATAACAGTTTGTCTTCTGATACAAAACATGCGAAAAAATCCGCGCTTTTGAACCAATCAGAGTAGAAAATACAATAAACTGCAAACTATCATTTACTGGACAACTATTGAATAATTTGTTACTAAAATTGGAAAAAAATACTGCCGAAATAGTTCAAGCGAAATAGAAATCAGATTGCCTGTACACCGTACGGGCAAATCAGTAAAGGCCCAAAAGCTGTGCTCGTACGGCATACGGGTAAAACAGGATAGGGGTTAAAATCTACTGCCACTTATTACGATACCACTTGCCAAATACCACTAGCCAAAAACTACCATGATGTGTAACAGGATTTTTTATATTATCTTAACCACTGCATAATATTTTATTATTTCTTCAAATATATCAATTAAAACTTATTAGTTAACCTCTAATTATCCCACTATACCACCTTCATATATTTTACCAATAGATATTAAAATACAAAAGATGCAAAAAGTTTCATAAAACAGAATATATTCCCCATTTATGTTATTTTTCGCACAATGCTGTGAGTCATGTATTCTTCTACAAGCTCTCTAATGTCTAACTTTCGGAACTTTCAGCATTTTCTAAAATGATTTTAGACAGATTAAAAATGGGTAGTAAAATGCTCTGATTTGAGTTCGACAGTGACAACAGGAAGTTTGAGAAATCTTGGCAAATTTACTTGTCAAGAAGCTGTCATGTCTGCATATCTTCAACTTGACAAAATCATTAGTTAAAACTTACATTCCCTCTAAAACTTAAGATTATGAAACTTTTCGATTAAATGGAACGTAACGAATTAAGAACTTTAGAATATATATATATATATATATATATATATATATATATATATATATATATATATATATATATATATATATATGTATATATATATATATATATATATATATATATATATATATATATATATATATATATATATATATATATATATATATATATATATATATATATATATATATATATATATATATATATATATATATATATATATATATATATATATATATATATATATATATATATATATATATATATATATATATATATATATATATATATATATATATATATATATATTATATATATATATATATATATATATATATATATATATATGTATATATATATATATATATATATATATATATATATATATATATATATATATATATATATATATATATATATATATATATATATATATATATATATATATATATATATATATATATATATATATGTATGTATTATAAATGATTCAAATGTTCTATTTCTGTACGTCTTAGGTCAAGGCTTGGTACATCCAAAATTTTCTTTCTTTTTGAAATTGGTATTTTATAATCTATCCGTGATTTACAAAGACCTTGAATATAGTATTATGTTATATTTTATAACACAAATAATAAAGCAGTAAATACAGTTTAAAATAAAAAATACTATTTTGCCGCAATATATAACTTGAAAATGAATAGCATAGAAATGACAAAATTAATTGTACCTAGATCCGATTCTAAATTTAAGATGTGTTTTCATCTGAACATCTCTGGTAGATTATTATTGCAAGTTAAAACCAATTTAAATTTTTTATTAATTTGAAAGTTATCACACTTTTTTCGTTTTTGAGGTATTGATAAACATTTGCGTAAAATTTACTTCAGTTGTTAGTCTATAGACTTTTAGTTACGTTGTCAAATTATTTAATTCTTCATTTCAGAAACTAAATAGATTATTGCAGACCAGTTTTTTGTTTAATATTCAAATTAAGAACGTGTTTAGCAATCAACATAGACTAAAAAGGAAAACTACCATATCAGACCGTTGTATAGTGGATTGATACAAAATTTTAATTAAGTTTAAGAACAATTAAGTTTTCGGTAGCTGAACATGCAGTTGTTACATTACAGAGGACTGGTGGCCAGTGGGACATATACAGATAAAGTCAAGAACACAGGACATAGTATTCTTGATGACAAACAAAATCATAATGACATGTGTATCAAAAATATCAGCGCAGTTGAATTTAAAATAAAATGTGGAACGTTACTTTGTTCGAATATGTTCCAGAATAACATACGCAGATCCCAAAAATGTAACTTGAAAGTTTAAATAGATTTTTAATGATTGATCACATCTCTGATTGTTCTTTCATTTAATCATTAGGTTCAAAAATGAATAAACAAAACTTTTGTAAGCAGTGTTCATTTTACTGATTTAAAAAAAAAAGTTGTTTAAAAATTCCATAAGAAATGTGCCCATAAAATTTATTTAAAACGGAATCTTAAAGGAAGAATTCAACTCATTGAAAAGAATGAGGATTTTAATACATTTATTAAAATAATTTTTAAATTAATTTAACAAATTAAAATTATAGCCGAAAGAAAAGAAAGAACTTAAGTATAAAAAATCTAGTGACAATTTGGTGTATTTATTGAAGGCTTTTTAATAATCAAATAAAGAGAAAACTCGGTTAAAATTTCAACTTAACTGAATTGAATTTTGTGTATTGAAAATGACAATTCATTATTATGTTGTTATCATACTGTACAGAAGTTTTTACTGCAAAATAAATTTATAAGAACTTTAATGTTTTTTCTGAAGTAATTATTAAAAAAATATTTTTCCTAAATCTGAAGTTCGGATAAAAAAATATAACTATATCTCTTAGAAATAATTCATTAAAAGAGTGGAGTGTAAATAAATGTAAAAACATTTTAGTATTTTAAGAGTATATGTGTATTTTTTGTTCAAATAGACTTGCAAAGCAGATTCTTTCTTAATCTAGTCAAATTTCGTAATAGTAAATAACAATTTATTAAAACAGCATAGTTTGACGTTTCATATTTTATTTTTGGCTTCGAAATTCCCCAGGTTTAACGTTCCTAAATTCTTTTTAAAGTTCTAAACATAGAGTATAAAGTTTTTTTAATATAGCTAGTATGTACCTTACGCATTGCTAAGTGTTTTGTACAGTTCTAAAGTGTGTATTACAGCGAAGCTGAAAGAAAACTTAGTGTACACTTTAAATAGGTAAGATTTTTGTTATGTTACCTTGAAATACAGAGTTGTTACGAAAAATTGGATAAAACCATGATATGTGTTTCAAAATGAGAAATATTTTATCGAGCTCCACTGTGTATAATACAGAAGAAAAGTGAAGCAAAGAAGAGTTTAAAAGGCCAACTGGATATGCCTTTTTAAAACCATAACTTATTGCATAGTATGGATTACAGCAAAGCAGAAAAATAACTGAGTTTTTTAAATTAAAAAAATACTTTTATCAATATGTATTTACTTTTAGTACTAATTTACACACAAGTTTTCTTGTGTTACGATTATAAACATGTTATCATAACTCTAGGCAAAGATGCAAGTTAAAAGAAGATTTTATAAAGAAAGTTCTATGATTCTATTTTTATTATTTCATTACAATTACATTCAAGAAACATATCACTGTAGATTTTAATGTTGTATTTAACTCCTGTAACAGCAGTATTTAAGCCCATTTAATGCACAGTTAAAATAAAAACTTTTCAAATTTCGGTATTCAATACTCTTATTTCACTAAATTATTAAAAACTTGTGGTATATATCAAAGAATGAATTTATAGACCATATTACACCAAAATTCAAACATAGGTGGTTAAAAGGAAGAAAATTTTTATATCTGGTTCCTTAATTCTAGGACAACTATACATATTTAAACAAAATTTATTTTAATCATGAGTTGTTATAATACAAAGTAAATACTTTATAATTAAAAAAATTATACAATGCATGCATAAACTAGCGTAAGTGTCATTGAAGTTGGAATGTATAATACAATGTTTATATGATCCAACAAAAAATAAGATAATAAAAGAAACGCTATGTTCTTACGGACACACAGGCCTATCATTCCAATATCATACAAGAGATATTTCAGTTTAAGAATTGTTATCGAATTCAACCTATTCGCTCTACACTTTCTGGATGATTCTCAGCGTGGAATTGTCCGCTCTAGAGTATCCTGGACATATTGTAGAGAGTTGAAGTATGTAGATCTGGCTGCTAATTCAACCAGGTAATATATTACACTTTCCAGAAAATAGTCGATTAGATTAAATCTTTAAGGTTAAGAGTTACTTTACTAAACTGATGTCATAAGGAATAGGGATAAGACCATGGAGTGCCATATTTGTCTTTTCAGATGTATAGTTGATATTTATTTTATTGGTATGACCACACTTCTCGGCCACATGCAAATGACAAGGTTGGCAGTTTTTTAGAAAATAAAGATATTTGCCTAACAAAAAGAACAGTCAGGTCTATAATTCTAACTTCTGTACATCAGTCTATGATCCTCTGGGGGGCGGGGGACAATTGAACATTTCAGCCACCTTCAACGACACATCCAAAATCTGAAAAAGGATTAGCTGAACAATTTCAAACCTTTTCATGGGAAACATAAAATAATTTATTTCCAGTATAAAATCACACAATGAGGCCTGTGTATCTGTAATCTATATTCGTATAAAAGCATATATTTTGTTCGATTTTGTAAACACTGTATCAATCCTTCATACTAAGATTAGTGTTATACACGATCATATGAGTGTATTATGACTCTTTAATGGTTATTTTTGTGTTATATTAATTTATGTTCAAACCTAATTCCATTCAAATATTTCCAGCAGTTTTGAAATTAACTGCAATCAAATTTGTTATTTCCTCTGAATTTAGAACATATGAGTATTTGTAATTAAAATTTAAGAAGTTATGTCTTTTTCCGGAGAATCGTGTTTTGCGAATATTTGTGCTTAATAAATGTGATACTTTGGAAGTATTTTTAATAGATATAAGGTTTTTGTTTGTTTTAATGCCCACCAGATTATGATTGCAGCACTACAACAGAGGAAATTCATATGTATTGTTAGTATGAAATGCTTTAAGTACTATAGCTGAAAACATGTCCTCAGATTTTAATATCCCTCTTCTGCCATGGCTGACAATAGTACAAATTTAAAGATGTTAAAAATCAAATGAAACCAAATCAGGTGGAAAATTCTGAGGATTGCCTGAAATAAAAGTGAGATGTAAATAAAATACTTAACCAGCTTAGTAATAAAAACTCAGAATATATATATATATATATATATATATATATATATATATATATATATATATATATATATATATATATATATATATATATATATATATATATATATATATATATATATATATATATATATATGTATATGTATATGTATATGTATATGTATATGTATATGTATATATATATATATATATATATATATATATATATATATATATATATATATATATATATATATATATATATATATATATATATATATATATATATATATATATATATATATATATATACATACATGTTTATATTAAATTATTTGAGGGATATCTACCAGTGATTAACATAAATATTTCTGGTTGGGATGGAACAGTAACAACTTCTATTACCATATGAAACTTTTATATTAAGCACGATATTACATATAATATGGAAAAATAGACCAAAGTATACTTTATAGCTTAAAAGCATAAAAATGTGTTTTTTTTATTTATCATACTTTTTCTACATTTCTAGAGAAAAACATTTTGAAATAAATTCCCCATTTTCCATCAAATTTCAAATACTTTATCCAGCAGGCTTACATATACAATCGGTATCTCCCTCTTTAAGAATGCACTTTCTATTCTAGTTAGAATGAATGACGTCGGCCATTTATCATTTGTTTCCAACCTCTTCTCTGACAGTCCGAAGGTTCGCGTTTTATATTGTGCAAGACGTACTTTCATGTTACGTTTACTTAAGCATGATAGAATGAAAGTCTCAGACTGATATTTGAAATACAAAGTTGTCATCAACTACCCTGCAGAAATTATGTCCTAGATTTAAGAATATGTGTGGAAATGAATATTTTGCCTGTGGCAAATTTTTTCATTTTAAGACCTATTATACGTCGTTATAAAAGATAAAATCTATTTTGGGATAGATATTTATAAGGAATAAGTATCTAAAAGAAATTTTTTCCTTAGACTTTCTTATAGGTTCTTTTTGAAGGCCTTTTAATTCTAATGGTCTAGTAGAAAAGGATATTTTATTTTATAAAAGATGCTCATAATTTTTTAATTGATTTTAAAGCCAAAATACCTTATTGCAGTTTACCAAAAATCCCATTCCCTCATATGTTTCTGAAAATGAAAGCATATTTTGAGAACTAAATTGATCACAAAATAAGAAAACCACTGATTTATAAATATCTGTTGACGATTTTGTTTTACCACCTTTAAATAAGTATAATATTCAAATATTATTTAGGTAATTTTTGACCCCATAATAATTTGAATCTAAGTAGATCATCCGTTTTTAAATTGAAAAATAGAAAAATTCTAATTCTTTGAGGGGGTGATTGAAGATCTCTAAGATCATATATTCATAGTCAGTAATTTTTGTTATTACATCATTATGTATATATGACGTAAAATTCCTTTAAGACATCCCCAGGGAGCTTTTCTAAATTCATCTGTGTAAACTATACATTTATATATATGTGCATAAAAATAGAAAAATTGGGGTGATAGACCAATGGAGAATGAGATACACTTAGATATAAATTCAGATCACTTCGTTGAAAAAGCACAATACACCATTAGGAAATTATCTAATACGCTTTTCTTAACGATGCAAATTAATAAAATTGGAATTGAATGGACTATTATGAAAATCAGTTTTTAACGAATATGATATATAAACTTAGATACAGATTGAGATCACTTCGTTGATAAAACAGAATACACCTCTAACAAAATTATCTAGTACTCTTATCTTAAAGATGTAAATAAATAAAACTTGAATTGAATGGGCAGTTATGAAAGTCAGTTTTTGTACGAATTTGATATATAAAAAAGACTATGTTAGAAACAATCGTATATATTTCCCTTACTATCACTGTTATCCAGTACATTTCAAAAAAACTTTCTAAAATATTGATTACAAGAAAAACTCTACTACAGCTTAAACTGAATTTCTTTAGACATTTGATGAGATCTGAGACAAGAAATTATAATGCTTTGTAACTACTTAAATGCGAAAGATATATTTTCGGTTTTATCGTAGCTTAACTACCTAATATTTATGGCAAGTTATAAAATATGCCTTTTAAATATCTTCTTTTATACTAGAGATATCAGCATTTTATTTAGCCTTTACCAGTAACTTAATGTCTAAATTATTTCTACAAAATGCAAAGATACTTGAATTCTTAGCTTTTCAATATCTAGTATGCTACGATATCATACATTTATTTCACTAAACATTTATTTAAAATTTTAACATTTATTAGGATTATAAATTTAACAATTAAGTTACAGTGATTTAGCATTTATTATTAACATTTATTAACATATATTTCATATACATTTATTTCACTAATTATTGGTTGATTGAAATTTTCAAATCATCAATATATTATTATGAATTATTTTAACAATATCTTAATAATTTTATGTATATTTCCGAAAGTGTCTTATTATTTACTTGAAACTTGCGGTTAAGGAATAAAATTGCTCAAACATTTTAAAAGTAGTCATTCGTAGTGTGTATCTATATATATAGATGCTCACTGTAAAACAAGTACCCATTTATTGATCTTCAGATTTTAATAACTTTTATACTTGAAAAAAAGGAACTCGCAGCATATATTTAAGCTGACTGGATAATTTTAATACTGTTACAATATT
>CM063502.1:71951615-72039115 GCA_032207245.1 Pardosa pseudoannulata | reverse complement strand
CCTTAAGCTGTTTTTTTCAAAGATCAGTTTTAGTGCGGTAAATCTTGAAAGAGGGCAAAAGGAATAGTCCAACGTCACAGTCCGGACAAAAATACCTGGTCTAATTTCTGATTCTTTTGCCGCTGTCATTTTTCTTCAATAAATACACATAGTACTAGTTGGCACGTCTTAGTGTTTTGTCTGTTGGCGGAATTACCTCTAAAAAATTTCTTATCGTCAGTCTTCCAAAACCTCATGAATAAGTCAAGCCAAAATCTCAAAGATAAAAACTCGCTGAGTGATGCAAAACCTATCAGAAAGCCAAAGCTTTTAAACCAAACAAAATACACTTCGGAATCTAACATTTGGTGGACACATATGAGATTAATTTTACATTAAAAATACAAAGGATACGGCTAAAATAGTGAGAACGACAAAGAAATCAGATTGCCCGCACGCCCTACGGGCAAATCATTAAAGACACGGCAACTGAGCCCTTACGGTATACGTGCAAAACTGGCAAGGGGTTAAGACAGGAATTCATTTTAAATATAATAGTTATATTCATCATACAGATTTTATTTTTGACCATTCCTACTAAACATCATATTATACATATTCATTCTACATCGAAAAACTCCAAAAAATTCTGAAAAATTCATATAAAAAAGGTTCTAGAAATAGTTTATAGTAAATCTAGGTAGTATTAATGAACAATAGCTATAAATCAATAAATACTTTTATGCGTGCTTATGAAAGTTTATGAACATGCATGTTTTCCTAAATATAAAATTTTGAATTGTTTATCGTATTTTGAATGCGTAATCTTAATCGCTGTATGCACATATTACTTTTCAAATGCTCAGTATTATCAGTATTGATCGTAGTTTTAATATTTAAAGGGATGGTTTGCGCATAATTCACAGCAGCATGTTAGAAAGCTTTCTATATCAATAGTATTTTTTTAATATTCTATGGAAAAGACATGAATTTTTATTCCCGATATTTATTTAGGTGTAAAATGGGTTCTCAAAACTAGTTCATTTCAGTTTTGATATATCTGCTTCAAAACTTAGTAGGGCGTGTATTTGTTTTCTTTGTTTGATGTTTGAAATTTTTTCCAATACTTTGACAATACTGTAAGTAATACTTAACGCAGTTAATACTCAACTTAATACTAAAAGTTAGTATTAAATGTGCTCGCTTTTATATATGGAATACACAGAACCCTAATAAGAGATTTTACAGTTGTATGTTCGAAAGATTTTTCCAAATTTATGCTTATAACTATCAACCCACTGAAAACTTATTTTCTGAGCTTACTTACTTCTTATGAGCTTTAAAGATATATAAGTACAATAAAATTATTTTAGAAAAGATTGCTATGAATGTTAGTTCAGGTATAATTAACGTATCCCATTTGATTTCAAAAAGTTGAAATTACACATAATAACACAAACACTAAAACATTAAACATATTATTAAATATAAGTGCTTGGTAAAAACAGTTGAAAATTAGTATTTGAGGACTGTTAAAAATTGTTAATATTTATAAAAATCTAATAGTTTTTAATTATTTGACACAATGAAACATTCCATATTTTTACATATGCTATTAAAAAAGCTTATTTGAAAGGTGTTTCTTTTTTGTATCTTATAGTCAAAGCTTTATCCTTTAAATAATGTAACCTTCATACAAATTTCTATAATACATAAAATACCATATTGGAGAGATTTTCTGTTCTTTCAAAAATATAAAAATTATTTAAAAATGTATACATAAGTTCCCGGATGTCTTTTCAGAAATAAATTTATATAATGCAAGTAGTACAATAATTCCAATTAAAGTACAATTACTGTAAACTTACTATATAACATGACTGATATACAAATTTCAAATAAGTACACATGTTAGAATTAAGCAAATTATCCCTTTAAATTTCCATATAAATTAGAATAACTTTAATGAATTCATACATATTTATAGAGACGTTTTACAGTTATATAAGAAGAGAATAATTAAGACGATATCATGGCATAAAAATTTGTTTTATGGAGTAGATATGAATATCCTACTGCTGAATATATTTTTTTCAGTGTCTTCTTTAAATATTTAACTTAAAAGTATATATAAAAATTTTGGGTGTCATACATTATACAATTTTGTCATATATCAGAAAATTTTAAACAAGATTAATTTGGACGTTTAAAGTACTTGTAAACAGAAACTTTCTTTCATTCGGGATTTACATTTCTCTAAATATTACCTCTCTATTTTAATAAGACTTTTTTTATCAATAAATCCAAATTTCTAAAAAGATTTTTTAATCTTTGAATCCATAATATTATATCTGTATTCTCTTCTAATAAAACTTTTTCTATCACTGTGTTGTTCCTAATATATTCGTCATCATTAACTTGATTTAACAGTATATAGTTTCGTCAGAAAGTTTTAGAGTGTGCTATTAAAAATGCTATTAAGAGAGAATACTTTTCAACTTCTTACGTTTACAATGTTACATTGAAGTACCGTTCAAACAACCTTCATGCAGATATTTAAAATTACATTTTTTTCTGAAATAAAGTTTCTTCAGATATGTACTTTTCCCAGTGTTCATAGAAATCTACTTTAATAAGGCGATTTCATGCAGTAAGGCAAATTCTCAAATTATGCAAGTTTGGCTTTAGTTTCAAACGAAAGAGCAGTTTATTGTTTGTTTATTGGCTGTTCTAAACATGAAAATGAATGGGAAGGGTATTATAGTAGTTTGTGACGTTGCGACAACTTGCTCTATAGCCTTCATTAAAAACTTTAAAATAATATCATTTTTCTCGAAATTAAAAAATAAATGAATATATTTAAGGAGCAAAATTGCTCTTGAAATGACATCAGAAAAGCCCCTCTATCTTGTTACCTCACTACCTTGCTATCGAACACATCCCATGTCCCAAAAGCCCGTTCAGCAGGAGCAAATAAAGTGTTAGTAAGTGAAAGAAAGCCAATGATAAAAAAACCTGTATGTAACGAAGTAAATAGAAAAAAAGAGCCTGTGACCTTTTAGAATTGACCCCAGTTCCATAAAAATATAACCATCTTTTCTCAAAATAAACTAATACAATCTCTATATTTAACCATTTTTCTCAAAATGAAGCCACATGTGAATATGTATTAGAAATATTCGTTGTAAATCTAAATTTGAAGTTTTGACCACTTTCTATACCTGAGAAAGTATTAATCATAATAAAAAATATTAGCTTATTTATAAATTATAAATATCTTCATATTTATGTAGATAAGAAATCCGTAGTTATAGAATAACAAACATTACGATATACAAATTATTCATTAGCAAATAAATATGAATACAATCCTATGTTAAGCCTTTTTTGTCTCATAAATGTTTTTCAATTAATACTAAATGAACAATTCTAATTAATGCATTTACTTACTATAGAGTATAAAATTTATCATATTTAGGAGGAATCTTAAACTTTGTGCTTAAGCCCTATGTAAGCAGATTTTTTAACATTACATTAAATCTTAGTAATGCTTAATTTTCTTGCCTCATAAATTTTTAAGTAAGAAATTTAAATGGAGAATTTCAAGGACAGCTTTTTCATTTTAATGGAAACTGTACTCTTTAATTTTTAGTATTAAGTGGCACAGTAAACGTTCTACTACTTCAGCATTTTATAATACAATTTAAAGTATACCCAGAAAAATAAAATTTCTTCTGTTTTTAAAATATTTGAAACTTTTTTTCAAATATTAACGTTTAGCTTTGAATTTTCTGTAGATCTATTATAGACTTCAACACAAGTTTGTCAATGAAATCCGAGAAATGTCTAAATTCTTTTTAATATATATAGTACTGGAATAGAGTTTGTGCAAGATTAAAAAGAATTTGTGTAATAAAAGTACTCTAATGTTTTACTATAAGTACACCCTAATATTAAAAACTATCATGTGTTTCTTAATATTTATTTCCTACTCAAAAAATAAAAACAATTTATTTTTTATTAATAATCTAAATAAACAGTATATACTTACATTTGAATGTTTAAAAATATTTTTTTACAGTTGTGTGGCACATGCCTTCGTTGGCATTTTACCATAAAATACGCTGATTTTTGCCCTTATTTTTATGGGAGCAACATATACGACATCATGAAATCTTATAATGAGAAAACACACCAATACATCCAAGCATTATTTGGGAATTAAACCCAAACCCATATGGTAATACACAACACGCTAACCACTTTACAATCTGGGAGAATACCTCTTTAAATATATCATAAAGAAAAATATAGAGAGGACTTTCGGTGTAGTGTAATTTAAAAATAACATTGCGAAATACCTAAATATTCTCATATTCGCACAAATTAATTTACTAGATCATAGCAATATGTAATTAATTCAAAGATATTTCTGTTAATTGTTGTTATTAAATAAAAAACAATAAGAAGGTTTATTTCTTTACAGTGCTTACTTTATACGGACACACATTTTACAGGTGTGCACTTCAGTTTAGTGGCACGTTTTCTTTCTATATGTAAACAATGTTTAAAAGTAAAGCAGAATTAAGTAATCCTGTGGAAATGAAAGGCTTATTACAGAAACATTTAATCTCAGCTAATTACTTTCCTTTAATATCTAATCTAAAGTTATTTTAAATTACAAATTAATTATTAATATTAATATTTAAATTAATTAATTAATTTATAAATCTCCTTAAAAATTTTTACATTTTTAGCCCTCTGTTGCTCTAAAATTAATACACTAAAGTTCGTCAACTAATTTTCATTCTGAACCAATCTTTAGTCAAGAGAAAAGATTAATTATTAAGTAACAAATTCGCTTAATCTTAAATTGAATGTATAAATGTATTCTTATTTATTCAAGTGAAATTTTTCCCAATTATAAAACAATCAAAATTCAAATACGAATATTTGCCTTCAGTAAATAAATATAAGAACTGTCTACTACTAAAGATTTTTTTCTTTAAATATTTTGAATAAATATTAGACGCATAGATACGAGTCATAATTTTACTTGCCATAGAGCATAAAATTTTATCATATTTAAGGAGATCTTAGGTTTGGTGCTTAAGGCACTTGTAAACGGATTTTTCTTTTCTTCCGGGAATTGCATCTCGGTAAATTTCAATTTTTTTTTCCCTTCATAAGCTTTTTTAAGCTAGGAGTTCGGATGTGCGAATTTCGAGGATATATTTTTTACAGTTTAAATCCTTAAAACAGTATCATATTTTATTTTACATGTTTTTCCAATAAAAAAATAAATAATAATATTTATTTTTTCTAAAACCTCTATCTAACGGTATACATTTGCATTTAAAGTATTTTTAAATTAACATTAAAAAATCTTCTACAAAGAAATATTTTCTTGTCATACTTCACAAATTAGTCTTATCACAAATTAGAGTATCTTAAGTACGTCAACATATATATATATATATATATATATATATATATATATATATATATATATATATATATATATATATATATATATATATATATATATATATATATATATATATATATATATATATATATATATATATATATATATATATATATATATATATATATATATATATATATATATATATATATATATTCACTAAAGACGATTATCTCTATTTTTTTATAATATCTTAGAACAGTTTCTCAAATTTGGAAGCAAACATATACATCTTTTAAATTTTATTGATTAAATTCAGTACATTATCTACAATTCTCAGAAACTGCAACCCCGATATGCTGCAAATCCATTGGAACAAGCATAAAATCTCCATGTGTAGTTCATAAATAAACCTAGCTGAGCAATCTATTGTGAATCATGTCCTTCTTTTTCTTTAATGATACTTGTTCTGGCATGGAGTGCAGTAATTTAAAATATAACTTTCAGTACGTCATATTAATAAACTTTTATGCTGCTCTGAAACATTTTGTTTTGGTTGAGCAGCCTATCTTACTCTAACGTCTCGTCTCAATGCTTTACGAATTGTTGATACGATACGCATCTAGAAAATTTCCATGTCAATCACAAACTTAATTTCTGTTCTTGAAAGAAAAATACCACCTTAAAATTATGAAATATCGTAAGATTTTCTTGAAATACATCAGCACCTTCTATGAATACTTGTATGGAAGGCAGAAGTTTGTCTTCGAGTACTGAAGTTTATTTTATTCAATCCCTTCCCTCTTCAACTTGTATTGACTTAACGAATCATAAAAATATAAAAAACCCAAATATCTGCTTTTGTGCAGTATTTAAATGTTCATCAAAGCTGTTGTTCAGAGATTGTGTTTTTTAAAGTTTTGCTTTAGAAATATTGACCAAAAATCTTCCACAATATATATGTTTCATAATTGAATACAACCCTATTATACGTTTATGCATTTAATAATTTATATTGCATTGCTCAACACGAACATTTTATCTTCTTTGTAGGTTAACTGCTTTTGAATTTATTTTATTTCCCTTAAATATCCAATGTGATGTCGAAAAACGAATAGTCTAATTAATAATTATCAAATAATTCTCTCAGAAGATCTGCACTTGTGTTGAGAGGATATATTTTATACAAGGAAACATCAGCTTTAAGTATTTTCTTATGTTTGAGTCATCATTTCTTTCTCCGTTCTACAGAAACTCCTACTTAATTTGCTGATTGATAATCCAGAAAATACTGGATTTTTCAACTCCAATTGTTGCAGAATTATACCTAGAAGCCCTAAAAGTCTAAGGATACTAAGTTTAGTATTTTACCTAGAGGGATATCTATTTTTGTCATGCACGTGAGAACCAGAAAATTTAAACAATAGACTACTTTGAACAACAGCTGAAGCGCAATGAGTCAAAACTCCTCCATATGATCATCACATGATAATTATATGGTCCAAATTATTAAAACTAGTCAAAGAAATCTCCATTCATGCGTTTGAAACCGGATTCTGAGGGAAAATACTTATATAAAGAAAAAAAACGTAAAAAGAAAAAAGTTGCCCAAATAATTTGTAAATTACTGTACTAGTAAATATATGTTAAAATCTTGGAATCAAAAATTTTAAAAGGCTTAACCATCTTTGCACTGAAGAAGAGGTAAATTATAACAAAGATTTTCCCTTACACGTAAATTACATTTGTAACTACTTTCGAAAGGTCCATATAAAGGAAGTTTGTATATACAAAATAATAAAAATGAGAACATCAATATTTGTGACATTAGTAAGTAAATATAAATACAGCTATCCTCTGGGGATGTTTCTCTCTTTCTCAAGTGTGCCGAATAAATAGTAGACGCATTGGTATGATTAATAGTTTTCCTTGTCCTAGACCACAGATTTTTCTCATATTTATGGTCGATTTACATTTGATGCTTAAAGAACTTGTAGAACATTTTTCTACCATAGGAATTGCATCTTCGTAAATTTTGAGTTTCTTGCCCCAAAAACTTATTTAAAGAAAATGTTCGAAAACAAAAAATATGCAGTGCAAACCTTTGAAAGAGCATCGTATTTTTTTCTCTTCTTAATAAATCAGGAAAGATTACTTCTTAATAATTACTTAATTGTATAGCATATGTAATAAAAAGCTATAAAATAAGTTTGTCTTATATTATGATTTATATATCGTGTTGGAAAATTTTAGGTAATTTAAATTTGATGCATATTTCACTGCAGCCGAAATAATTATTTATTATCTAGGTATTAACAACATATTCATAAAATAAATATATACTTTTACCTTTTCTATAAATTAATGATTATAGACAGTATCTCTAATTTAAGAGATTTGCGATTACTATTAAATGCATATTATATGTACCGGCCAAAATATAAATTTAAATTGTGTAACTAATTGTAGACTATAAAATAGCTAAATTACAAGAGAGGCGATCAATTACAGCTCAATTGCTTGTAGAAATTGTTTAATATTTTTCAGATAATAAACTTCGTATTTATGAAATAATAAACTGTTTTTAAGAGGTTACAACTAATACAATCCACATGTTATATATTTTTTCTATCTTAATTGATATAAATATAAGATGCACAAATATGAAGAATAATTTAAGTTACCATAGAGCATACAATTTTCTCATATTCAAGGAGATCTTATCTTTTTTTTATTTAAAGAGTGTGGTGCTTAAGGCACTTTTAAAGGATTTTTTTCTCTTCCTCCGGGAATATCACATTTCCGTAATAGTTTAACTTTTTTGCCTCATAAGATTTTTTTACCAAGATTTTTGGATGCGCAAATTTCAAATGTGTTTCTTACTTTTTAAATCCTGGAATCAATATAATATATATCTATATATTATTTTCTGATTTAAAAAATAGAAACATTTTAGTGAATTTTCTTTATTAATAACTGGATTATTAACAGTAAATTTATGCATGCAATATTTTTAGATGCGTATTTTATTATATTTTCTAGACATGCTATTAAAATGGCTTTAAATAAATTATGTTTCTGTATTGGATGTTTAGACCATACTACAATACAGACCCTCACATAAAGTGACTTTCAATCTTTTGTCAGTTTTAAGTTTGGAAATGATACGGAAAAGTATACAGAAAAATATATCTTTTAATTTTAAAAAATAAGATATTATAGACTGTAACAATCTTAATAGTACAATATCAAAATACATATGTCGTGTAGGACATGATATGACCCAAAATGAATCATTCCCTAAAAATATTACTTTACACATTTACATTACCTTTTATCAAAATTGGGATATAAAAGAATTTCAATTCCGCATACATAAAATTTTCTTTGGAAATATCATTATTTAAAAGCAACTCTGATACCGATTCATCTGTTAAATCTCACAAGCAATAATATGCTTTTCATTTAAATCCAAAAATAAATCGACACCATTGATTTAACATTAACTAAAACAAAGAGTATCTACTAAATTTATAGCAAAGTAAACAATAATCATTCACTTTATGGATTCTATCTAAAGGAAAATTACGTTTATGAATATGTATTTTGTATATGGAGATTACAGATCTAAAAAATATGCATAATAGTTTAAAATTTTTGCAGATAATAAACTTTGTATTTATAAAACTAGAAAAAGGTCTGTGGCTAGAGATGAAGTTATCTTTCTTAAGTGGTAAAAATATGAAAAGCATAGATAAGAGGAAGAATTATTAAATATATGATTTACAAAGGTAAAAATTTGAAGTCGAATTAAAGTTGAAAACAGTATTTTGTCTTTTCAATAAAATATTTCTAAACATCCAACATATTTTTTCTATAAACAAACTGCATATGTATAAAAAAACTGTTGAATCGTATTTCGTGTGTGTGTATCAGGCTTTGAAAATTAAATATTAAAAATAAAGAATTAATAAAAACTGAACTCTTTCCTCCAAGTGGAAGGATTTTAGGGAGGGAGGGTTAGCCTATTTAAGTAAGGAGCACCCAAGAACTAGTTACAGAACATTAGGAATCAGGTGACTGGTAGCTCCTCAAAGAGGAATCATCCTTTGTTGTGCGACTTTGACATATTGTTAAACGCTAGCCTGGAATTTGGGAAATAAAATCCTCTGTCTAGTGTTGGTGTCTTTGAAGATTTCATCAACTTTTTTAGAGTCTACACACTTACATATATATATATATATATATATATATATATATATATATATATATATATATATATATATATATATATATATATATATATATATATATATATATATGTGTGTGTGCGCGCGTGTAGTCACAATAATTATGTAGCCCCTATTGATTTTACTTGCCTGGGCTCCTGGGCAAGAAGAAATTTAATCAGTTAGCAGTGATAAAGATGCAGTCGGCTGGCATTGAAGAGAACAGCATCAGTCTAATTAAAATTTTATTTTACAGCTGTTAAACGGACATCTTTACTAGTTAACGACAGCCAAGAGAAAAACAAAAAAACCCCTATGCTTGAACAGAGGTGTACCCAAGAGCGAATTTTTCCAAGATACAAGAAACTTAATCATATTATTAAACTGATAAGATCAGGAAAAACGAGGAGCCATTTACCGTCGACAGCTGGAAAGTGTGTTGAATAGACAAAAAATTTACATCTGTAGGACTTAAAGCTTTGGGAAATATATCGAAAGAATTTTAATTCGATGATGCTTCTTTGATTAAGACATTTAGATGCTGGGAAGAATATTTTAAGGAATTAGAATGGGAGAGAGGATGGAATATTAGAGTAAGGAATATATAAGTAAAATAATTTTGATATATTACACACACATACACACACACACAAACACACACACACACACACATATATATATATATATATATATATATATATATATATATATATATATATATATATATATATACATATATATATATATATATATATATATATATATATATATATATATATATATATATATATATATATATATATATATATATATATATATATATATATATATATATATATATATATATATATATATATATATATATATATATATATATATATATATATATATATATATATATATATATATATATATATATATATATATATCCCGGTTTACATAGACATTTGATCCATAAAAATGTCTGTTACTTTATTTTCATGAACAGAAAAATAAAATATGTAGCAAAATATTCTATAAAATATTAAATCACTAAAAGATGCAAAGTTATGAATATTTTTGACAAAAAGTGGGTCAAACCTTTCACGGATACTGAAACTTAAAATAACTAATATCAAATTCCATTCAGTATATAAATAAATTAAATAATCTCCTAAATATTTTTAAAATTCTTCAAGTCCTATTGCCACATGTTGATACAAATCCTCAGGTCTAAAATGTCATAAATTGCAAATTTACTCCACAGAAGAACTGATTGAAATATCAATAATGCAGCTTCAGCAGCCTTTAAATCTTTTGCAGAATCTGCTGATCTTTCTAGAAAAAAATAGCGAAGATTTTGTATTATTCACACAAAAGTACAAAAACTTCTATTTTGTTATGCAGAAATTTTCATTCTTATTTGACTCTCAGAATTTTTAGGAATCAGAACATTAAGAGAATACGGATTTTACTTTTTGTAAATTATTTTCTAGTTATTCTAAATATTTTTTACATAAACATATTTAAATATTCGTTGATAAAATATAGTTAGCATGAATTTCTACTAAATTCAACAGAAAATAATAAATGCAATTTTTTTTATCTTAATTCATCATCAAATATATTTTAACATCTACTTCGTTGCATTTTATCAAAATGAGCATCTCAACATATTTTTTGCAAAGAAAAGTAAGATATATACCATGTATGTAAGTATCTTCTCTTGTTATGTCTTCTATGTTACCACTTAGTAAAATGATTTTAAAGGCCACTTATTAGCATACTTCTGCCATCTGTTGACAAAACATAAGTACATATTAGAGCATAAGTATTTAATTCTTAAATAAACCCTTATTCTTTATTATATAGTCTGAAAAAATAGATAAAAGCTTTTGCTAGCACTTTTTAATTTACTTAAACTTAAAATTTTACTCGAAAACCTAATGACAGTGAAGAACACTTTACAAAGCTAAACGTTATACAAGAGCAACTTATTTTTGCTTTTTCTAAAAACTTATAATTATCAAAAATGCACGAAATAATAATCTCAAGTTTTTACAAACGTGTAAAAAGTAAAATCCAATGAAAACAAGTAAAATAATACTGGCTGTTTAGGAAAATTTTTTGTAAAGGAAAAATGTAAAACTAATTTTACAAAACTGCATACATTCGTTTTGCAATAAAAAATGTATTTTAATATTAGAATCCTGTATTACACACATGATTTGCAACCCTTATATGTAAATATGTTTCCTAAAAATCATGAAAGTATTTTGATTTATTATTGTAACCTTTTATAGCTTATAAGACTGATTGAATTTAAACAATGTTAGTACCTTGATTTTTGTTTGATTTGGTTGAGTGCTTTGTTTGATTTTGCTTGTTAGGGATTGTGGTTTCACTATACAACAAGAACTTTAAACAGAAAGTTAAAATTGTTTGTGATCAGTAGATTAGTGTAAATAATAAACTTCTTCAGGGACATTCGGACCAATCAGAGGAGTCAAATTTTTGCGCATCTCAACTCTTTACTATGCTGTGTAGTTTATATGTTGTCAAAGAACTAAACAAAAAAAGAAATATTTTATTAGGCATAACACCTTTCCAGTCATACTATTTTCATCCTGACAGAGTTCCCGATTTATCATAAAACGGAAAAAAAGCTACTACTTTTTTTGCAAGTATATTCATAAAACTTTGGCATAGGAACAGCCAGCGTTTTGCGATGGAAAGAATATTTTAATTCTTTAAAACTTATTTGTGATACAAGGTTGTTTCAGTCTACAAAATACAATAAATGTTTCTTTAATCAGCATTTTTTCCAGTTCTATATCATGTAATAAGGTGGAATAATGTCCACATACTTATAATATTGAACCAAAATTTATAATTAATTTGCAGACAAGATATTAATCTTAAGTTAAAATCACTTCGTTTTAAATGCCTAAAAAATTAATACTGTGAAGTTAAAAAGTTCAAATAGTTTTTAATGTATCATGCATTCAAAAGACTTTAAAATATAATTTATTTGACGAACACATTTTAATGTTTTTAAGTAGACTTTCTTTATGAGATATGATTATTAAGTTTTCTTACAGAGACACAAAACGAAAGCTGTTTCTTATGAAAATCAAGAGTTTTGCTATTAATCCATTAAACCTATAATGTATACTATATGTTTTCGTTAAAATATATTTCACTTTCTGTCTTAAACTGAGCAGCTTATCATTATAAGAATGTGACAGTATATGTCTCTTTGATAGAAAAAAAAGCAAAACATTCTGCAAAAGTCACAGATGTTTAATTATTTTAGAATGCACCATTGTGACATATTTTAAGGTACGAAACACAATATTTAACATATCTTTCATCACAAGCGTCTGGTACAAAGTATTTATGATTTCCTATATTCTGTGGTTCAGTAAGTCTGAAAATCTGTGTCACAAAATGCTACATTTTTCATTTAAAAAAAGGTTGACACAACAAAGCGAAGTTCATAAAATGAGATGAATGTGCATGGTTTTGCACCTACGAGGACATGTAACAGAAGAAAGCAATAAAGAAGACAAAACATTCTCAGACGTTCCATTTTTACTTTGTATATTTATTAAATCCTCATTCAAAAGTTTATGGAAAGCAATTTATGGCTTCATTCGTCATTGCTATATTGTTACCAAATATAAAAATAATATTTGTTAAAAATGTAATGTAAATATGATATAGGTATTTAAATTAATTGTGAAACGTTTTCCTAGTTTTGAATTATCTACTTTTAATAATTACTTTTTAATTTATCTACTTTTTATATACAGTGTAAAACAGAATATTTTTGCATTATTTTAATTTTCTCAAAAAACAGATAACTGAACTAGAATGAGCCGTTTATTAATAAAAAATGAAACATTATCATCAATTTTTATCCTCTGATGTGTCAATTACGAATTTGTGAAATACTACTCATATAAAAACATTTAACATTCTTCTTTTATCGTGTAATGTAAAAGTAGTAGAAATTGTCCTACAGAAGTAGGTACACCTATTTTCCTATCCAATCATTAGTAAGCTTTCAGGGGTTAAAAATACCCGAAAAGATTTTAAAAGGAATCAACTGCACCAAACTTTCGTTTGAAATTTTGCAAATTTAAAAAATGAATGGACTGCCACTAATATGTATCCGAAACACTACAATCTCGATAAGAAGTAGAAAATATGTAACATCTATGGAGCCCAGTGGCTCTGGGATAGCGCGACATGCTCCCACAACAGAGATCTGAGGTTCGATTTCCGGCCAGGGCAATTTTGACTCATGCTTTGACGATCCCAAGGCTGGCTGAGTTTAACTTAGTATTTCATCCCTTCAGTGGATAGAGAAATTGAAGACCAAGCATGCTTGGGAACTAAACACTGGGGATTCCGCGTGAGACTGATCACCTAATCTGAACACCCTAGGACTCTTGAAGTGCTCAGAAACGGATATTGGCACCGTAGACCCGGGCCTCCTAGGGGCTGTTGCACCGTGGAGTATATATTATGTATTTATATTAGATCAAAAAACTAGGTAAGGACATTTTCAATAACTTGGACTTTGTATAGGTAAAGCTGTGAATTTTAAAACAAAATTTCACAAAATGAATGAAATTAGTTTAATGTCAAAAGTTATTAAGTGTGATCAATAATATAAATTGCACAGAATTAAAAAAGTATAAATTTGTCTGTTTTTTAAATTTGTATAATATTTTTTTTAAATTTGTACAAATTATCTTCGGACCATAAGTAAAACCAATGTACTTGATAACTCCATATTTTTAATCCTTTACCATTCTGCTTACAGTCACAGGTTACTAATACGGTCAACAAATGAATAACAGTCTTTATTACAAATACATGAAAGAGTGACTTATTTGAAATTATCAATAAAATGAATAACTTTATGCTTATGTCCACGTTCTCCTGGTTCATCTGATTACAAACAGTTCTTGTTTCTTCTATGTTATAATTTGTCTTGATATGTTTCCTGTTAAGTAATACTATAAATCTTTTTATTATGTTTTTAAAATATTTATGGCTCATTAGAAGAGGATTCAAGTATTTTAAATGATCATTTTTAATTAGTTTTTTAAGTTTATTTTATATTATCTACGATATATACTTTTATTCAGTAGTACTTTGGAAATTTGTTTTTCCTTTAGTAATTATTAAAAAGCACAACGCAGGGAATACATTCTTCTAAAATTTTACTTTTTAGAATGTTTATTATCACCAACGTACTTATTTTGCACGTGGTTATTAACCTTTTAATGGCCATGCCCGAGATAATCTCGGACACAGCACTGCTGTTCGAAAATGTCACGCCCGAGTATTACTCGGGTTAATTTTTTATTAATGCATCGTATTGTTATACCCGAATATATATCATGTACTTCAAAATATAAATTTTTAACTTCTAAATATAATTTAATTTGTAGTAAACATTTGAGTTTCGCAATTTTGACAAATTGTGTACCCAAATCATCAAAATAACTTGACAGTTAAAGGGTTAAATACAATACTTTATACCTCCACAATCTGTGATATAAACAATTAACGGGCTAATAATGTACAGCTAATGCTTATATTAGAATGTCTCAAATTATAAATAGCTCAAAATATATACCTCAAATTATATAATAATTTGCTATATAATCAAATTATATAACAAAAAATAATAAAAGTAAAAAAATAAAATGTTTTAATTTTTCGTGTATATAAGAGACGTATATAAAATATAACTAAGGAGGCACATATAAAATTTTTGAAATGTGTAGCCCATAAAATTCTTAAACTTTATACCTATAAAATATTTCTCATTCTTCGCTCAATTTTAACCAAACAAATTCATTTTGACATAAATTCCAATACAGCGGCAGTCGTCTAGACCATTTTTGACGATTTCAATCCACATCCTTCAATTGAAGGAATAAAATAAGTGAATGAGTTTTCTTGCACTTACCGATGGAAAGACAGCACAAAATAAAAAAAAAATTACTCCTCTCAACCAGTGGAGGAAATATTTTTATGAAACTAAAATTTCCTAGCGAAATACCTAGCTTTTTATAGCGAGCCATAAATATACTTTTTGTAACAATGTAAATATAAAATGTATAAAATAAAAATAATTGCACCTTAATATAACCAGACTGAATTATTATCAGTAATTTACAAATAAAACAATATTGGATACAAAAATTATATAGAATAGGATTGCGAGCTAGATTTTATCGTTTTAAAAATGTTTCGAAATCGTTGTTTTAAGCTTCCTCATGTATTATAGAGATCGAAATTTTTTTAAGGAATAAATTTAGCTTTTATATACCGTTATAAGTTTAATAAGAAAGTTTCTTCATCACAAACATTGGTAATGTATGACATATATATTTCCTAAGAATTCCACAAATTTTACGTTTTTTAAACTATTATGTTTTTGTACCGTTTGTATTAACAAAATAAAATTACTTATATTAAAAAAAACAATTTTTTACATAAAAAGGAATATATGATTCAATACTACATGGTGCATACAAATAAAAATTTTGATAAGTATCATTCTATACTGATACATTTGTGAAGAAGAAAAATAATTTATCATTCTATATGGGAGAGTTGGTTTATCCTCTGTAAAATTTTTCAAAATCCTTGTTTGGACTCTTCAAATGATTTATTCATTGTAAACTTGTTTTTTAATGAATTTTGTTTTACATTAAAAATAATATTAACTCTAAATGTTATTTTTTAGAATACCATTTTAGTAAAAATATGGAAGTGAAAAGTATGTAATTAAATTAACACTAAATTTGAAATATTTTATTTTTGATATTTTTAAAGAGGTAAAAGCAAACATTATTTAAATATTTTCATATATATGAAATCAATATTTTATTTAATATTGAATTCCATGCACGAAAAAATTTAGTTAGCATTAATTTACAAATACTCAGAGAATCAAAAGGATTATAAAATAATCAAGAAGTTAGAACCGGTTTATCCTTTATATACTATTTGATAATCATTGTTTTAAACTTCACTGAGTTATTAATATTCAATTTATTTACATCAAAGGGTAAACTTTGACTTTTATTTCAGTAAAATTTAGTTGCAAACAAGTAATTGTAATACACGTTCCTTAATTTTATACTATATCTTCTCAAAAGTGCATTTAATATACAGTAATATTGAATATTTTAAGTAACCCAAGTTTTCAATATTTACTAAAAACTTTTTAGGTTAAATGTATCTCAAACAAACTTAGTATTAAATAACTATTTAACGTATTTCAATTCTAATATGTATTTCTGCTCTCATGTGTATTCAATACAAGTTTAGATATTTTTCCAAGGATTATTATTGTAGTTATATAAAAATGAATACAAAATTATGTTACCAAATAAAATAAGTCTAGTTTTTATAATTATTTATTATACATCTAAGGCAATCCATGCTAAAATAAAATATGTTATAAATTCTCTTATTGTCCTCTTATCTTAAAGAATCATAAATAATTTTCACTGAATTGATACAAAAATGTTATACTTATTAATATTCCTACTATGGAAGACTTCATTCACTAAGACTTGGAGAGTTAACTAATTCATTTCCAAAAATAATGAAATTTAAATATGAGTAGGATGTAAAGTTTCGACTTACAAGGATAAACTAATTTGTAGAGATGTAGAAGTTCTGGTATTTTTTCACTAGAAAACTGTAATTTATTTAAAGTTTAAAGGAGACACCGTTACCAAAAAGGTAGAATAAGATAAATATTTCCCTGAAAAGACAACTAAAGTGTAATGTTATTTGATTTGTTTTCTAGATATTCCTCTTCAAAATAATTCAATATGTTCTATTAATTCCCTTAATTTCTCTATGAATTTCCAGCAAAGAATAATGGATTAGGTTTAAGATTCTGATTGTATTCTATTATATTTTCTTTTGCTTAATGCTGCAAGGCACGTATTTTAGGGTTTATTCTGTGTTTATTTAAAGGCGCTAGAGTAAATCTATTTTTCTTTATTTGAGTGAAGCTCTGTTTGCATAAAATGCTAAAACACGGCATTTTTCATATGAAGCATTCTCCATTTTTAAATATTTTCCTTTCTAAACAGCTACTATTTAACTTTGTTATTTTTCTTTGGAGGTTCTATTAAATATTTTTTTCTTAACCTAGAAGTTAGTAAAATAAAAATATTTAAATTTTGAAACAGGCAGTTTTATTCGAAATTTGTTATTTTTAACAGAAACCATACTATGTAGATCATTGTGTAATGGAAAGATATATGCATGGAAACATTATGTAATGGAAATATATTTTATAATGGCTCAAAGAAACATTAAAATGACAGTATTAAAAATATATTGAATGTTTCTACTTGAACTGTCAAACTTTGCTTTCGCATCATAATAAATGTTTTGCAAGGAAACCATTAATTTGTTTAATTAAACCTTTCTTAATGAACTGTATCTTTAAATAAAAAATCTTAAAATTACTAATAATTTTTTATAGTTCAATTTTTATCCAGGTGCATTACAATTTTCTAAAATCTTTGGACATTGCCTTTTAAGGTTCCATAAAACCTGGTATGCTTTTATTTAAATCATTAATTACACTCATATCTAAACATTATTTTTACAGTCATAAATTCATGGATTTCTCAAAAAACAGAATATATAATTTTCTGAATTATTACTGGAATAATACATAACATTGTGACACATAAATACAATAAAAAAATTTGTACTCATACATATGATACATATTTTTAGTATGAAACAAAAAGTGACAAAAAGGGTTCAGTAAAAAATAATACACAGAAAAAAAGAATACTTACAAATTTAATATGGAATGGAATTTTTACAGTCATAAATTCACGGATTTCTCAAAAAACAGAATATATAATTTTCTGAATTATTTCTGGAATAATACATAACATTGTGACACATAAATACAATAAAAAAATTTGTACTCATACATATGATACATATTATTAGTATGAAACAAAAAGTGACAAAAAGGGTTCAGTAAAAAATAATACAGAAAAAAAGAATACTTACAAATTTAATATGGAATGGAATTTTTACAGTCATAAATTCACGGATTTCTCAAAAAACAGAATATATAATTTTCTGAATTATTTCTGGAATAATACATAACATTGTGACACATAAATACAATAAAAAATTTGTACTCATACATATGATACATATTATTAGTATGAAACAAAAAGTGACAAAAAGGGTTCAGTAAAAAATAATACAGAAAAAAAGAATACTTACAAATTTAATATGGAATGGAATTTTTACAGTCATAAATTCACGGATTTCTCAAAAAACAGAATATATAATTTTCTGAATTATTTCTGGAATAATACATAACATTGTGACACATAAATACAATAAAAAAATTTGTACTCATACATATGATACATATTATTATTATGAAACAAAAAGTGACAAAAAGGGTTCAGTAAAAAATAATACACAGAAAAAAAGAATACTTACAAATTTAATATGGAATGGAATTTTCTCTAGCGTAGATATAGATATCACAACGTATTTTTATGCTGTCAATAACATTGTTACACCAGGATGAAGAACTAACCAATTATTTAGGCCGAATCTACCCGGATTAATAAAGTTAAACTATAATTCATAGTTTAGTGGCAATTTTTTGATTCACAATTAGAAACTTAAAATTAGTTTTTTTTTAATTCTTATTATATATAATTGCTCAATTTAATTACAGATATAAATGAAACTCTGAATTATTTTACTTTAGAGACCTCAAGAGTCATTTGTTACATTTTAATAATTTTAAATGAAGAAAAAACTACATCATTTCATCCCCGCTTGAAATTCAATGAGTTACAGTCATAGTCAAAGTAATTTTATCAGCAAAGCAATTAAAGTGAAAGGGTTAAACAATGAGTATTAATATCCTGTTTAACGTTGATAAATACAATAATAGGAAATTAACTCAACTGTAATATTGCTGAAATATTCAAGTAAATGCTTTGAATTACACCTTGTACTATCTGCTTAAGTTCACGGGAATGGATTTAGGATATAGTGGTTAAGAAGAGAGCACTGTTAAAATTTGAGAGCTTATTAGTTTTGAAAATTTTCAAATAATAAATACTGAATGCATATTTATCCAAGTAATTTATTTATTTAATTAGTTTATGGAGGAAAAGTAAGTATATTTACCAAAATCTTAACCACTTCCGGTAAAATGACGAGTCTAGCTCGTCATTGGTTTTTCATTCCATACCGCACAATGACGAGCTACACTCGTCATGCGACTAAAGTTACTGATAAATATGATAATTAATTTAGTTTAAAATTTCTAGTGTACTGAATTTAGCAACACTTTTGTTACTTGTGGAAATCCCAGGTCACTATTACATATTGTTTATTTAAAGTTTCTTGGTACAAGTCACTGCCAAATTGATGAGTCAGAATAAAAGAAACCTACTAAGAAATGCCGTGTGTGTTACAAGAATCAAATTAGAAGTGAGACGCCCTGGCGATGTAAACAATTCAGAATTCCTTTGCACTTTGTTTTGAAAAGTACCACTAGCTTGAAGACTATTATCTTAATTTTACAGTTTCTGATACTTAACACTGTGTAAAAAGTGGATTTTAATTAAGAATATGTAAGAATTGTAAAATAAAACAAGTTTTTTAAGTAAAAAATAAATGGTTACTTCACGCACAGTCTTTCATTATTAAATCGTACAGGAAGGGGTTAATGCAAGGTATTTGATATAGGACTGAAAATTGTTTTTAAAGGTAATAAAATTCGAATTCCTAAATGTTTGGTGAAGTTAT
This sequence comes from Pardosa pseudoannulata, assembly GCA_032207245.1. Classification (NCBI taxonomy): domain Eukaryota; kingdom Metazoa; phylum Arthropoda; class Arachnida; order Araneae; family Lycosidae; genus Pardosa; species Pardosa pseudoannulata. The sequence continues at coordinate 72,018,637 of CM063502.1, read as the reverse complement.
ATAAAACACTTAAAATATTTAAAATATAATAAGCATTTATTTAAATAATGATTTTATAGATCTTTTTTCATTCATTTTTAAAATTTCATTTCATGAAAAGTGACCAATTGGCCAAACACTTGTCATACTAGTATCAAAACTTTAAAGAAAATGTAACTGCTTTGTTACGAATATTAGTTTAAAATTCAATCTATATTGTGCAATGTAGTTAAAAGTAATCAAGAATTTATAATAAAAATAATATCTTTCAAAAAATTATAAAAATCTTCTCAGTGATATTTACCATGAGTTATATTACTTAATAATTCTAGTTCATCTTTTTTCTTATTATACTAATTCTGAATAGATAAAATTTCAAAGTCATAATATGTTTCCTTGCAATCACGTGCTGAACCTATGCATACTGTTTTTAACATTATAGTAGAATGTCTAAAATGTAATGTTCGTAAATAAGATATCTGTACCATTTAAATAGACATTTAAACAGAAAAATGTAGAATGATTCTCACTAATTAATTTATATATTTGTAAATACAAAGAACTTAAGTTGCTTAGTATTTTTTTCAAATTAATTACTCTTTAATTAAATATTTTCTATTTTAATTTTAATATTCAATATGCTTCTTGAAATTATTTTTTTTAGATTCTTAATTTAATTTTTCGAAACATTTATATAAATTTGATTATATATTTTGACTTTGTTAAATTTATTTAAATTGGAGCATTATTTCGAAGATTCTGAATTTTTTATAAAAAGTCAATTCTAATTACAAAAAATTTCTCATAATATATCTATACAATATTTTTAAAGAAAATAGACGAACGTATTGGACATATTTTGATAAGTAGGAGTAAAGTTAGAAGAAAAAGCTGAAAATTAAACCTAAATGTACATGTGTAATATGACTAATAATTTCTAAAAAAAATTGAAATTTATGTGTGTTTGCTTGGTTTGAATTCACGTTTTAGAAATATATATTACATATCTGTAAGTGAATGTACAAACATTCCACTGTTGCTTTAATTCAAATAAAAAACATTATTTGTAACAAAACTACAAAATATTATCGGAAAGTAAAATATATATGCAAGAAACTGCAAAGCTAACATAAAAATGACCGATTAGAGAAAAAACGATTTGATGCAGACAGTTGTTTCGCAGCTACAAATAATCCTTTATGCAAGCAATGATGCCCAAAACTGAAGGAGTAAACTACTTCTACACCATTTTACTCGTGCTGCCTTTCTCATTTAGCTCCTTTTTGTGTGTTTAACCAAACACTGTGTTTCTCTCGTTTTGACAACGCAATTCATATTCTAGCTACAAAACAACTGATTAATTTCAGTATTTTTTAGTTAAATCTTTACCTGGGCTTTAAAGTTATTATTATATTAAATACTATTCGATAAAATATCAGAATACTTCAAACGTATGCAGAAATATAAAATCTACCTTAATTACATTAGATATTTAAATAGTAAACATCATAGAAATTGTATCTCTAATATGCAGTGCACATCTAAACTTTTTCAGCTGCAAACATTTACTGCCTTAGAAGACTAATTTATTCAAATTTAAAGTAACGTATCCGTAATGAGAAGGGGAGAATATATTGCAGTCGAAAATTTTACACCTTAATTATATTATCGCTAATTTTCAAATGTTTTTTTTAATTATGTGTTATTTATGTTCATTATGAAAGAAACCTGTTGAAATTTACTGTTTCTGCTGAAAAATTATATGAATTCTACTTCCTGAAATATATGATTATCACTATAAAGCTTCTTAGAAAAAAAGGGATTAATTCCTTAAAATGGCAGAATGGGATTTAATGTTCTTGAACCCGACAAAGAGAAATTTAGCATGCATTTTGAGAATCAAATATTTTTTATTAATCAATGATTATTTTATTTCCTTAAAATTTATATTTTGTTGTGTTGCCCTGCTATAAAGTACTCGAAATGTAGTACATAAATCAAAATCTACCAATTTTTAGATTTCGTTTATTTAAAGTGCTAGTTATGAAACAGCTTATTATTCATAAAATATACAGGTAGAGATCTCTAAATATTATACTGTTAACTAAGTACTTTTAGATCATAAAAAATACACTGAAAGATGTATGGACTAATTATAAAGTATGTGTATACCTACTTTTACACTTTTTTTTATAAGGAGTTATTTAATTATTTAAATTTGGGAAAATAATCATAAACATAAAAAATGTATTTTCTTGTTTTTCATAGAGAAAGGGAAATAAAACTGTATTTTATAATATAATGTTAAATTTAAGTAAGAGAATAAAAGAGTTATAGAAAAACTTCAATTTTCTGTTAGATTATGACTCACTGTTTGTTAATTAAATAGTGTATATAAAGGAGTATATTGTATACGTTGAAATTATTTAGATGAAATAATAAGTCTACTCCATCTATAAGCAGCATCAAGATTAATGCTGTTCGATTAAAGATAATCTATAAAATTACACATATTGAAGCTTTATCGGTAAATTTTAAAATAGCAGGATCTTGAAACTAAAATTCAGTATAGGAAAATTTTAAAGAAATCACACTTGATGTTACAGATCTAATGTCCTTATCTACTTCCAATGAAACTGTATTTAAGCGGCTGCTTAATTTAAATTACATTTATCTACTAATTTATATTATTTCATTATTTTACTAACAACACTGTAATAGTGAATTTAGTGTCAAAAAATCAAAAGTGGAAAAACATAGTTTTATTTTAAAGAAATTCCTTGGAGTGTTTAAAAGAAAAAACAATTATCAATATAAAAAATTAAATTATATTTAGTTAAAATATTTAAATACATTTTAAGTTATTTGGATAATTTCATAAAGCTTACAAATGGAAATAATGAATAATTAGATAAATGTGGTTTGTTAAAATGCACTCTAAATATCGTGGTAATTGAATATTTTATACATTATATAAAATACAACATTTATGTGTTTTTAAAATCGCAAGTATGCTTTCGTACTCTTATTATCAATTTCAAAGCATTTTGGAACTTAGACGAAAATGTTCTCTATTGCCCTCAGAAAACTTTTATTTGAATTCTCAAATTTTTTAAATATTTAAACTGGAAGCACTATGAGTACAAACAATATCTGGTGGAAAGGCAGATGTGGTGCAGAAGCAGGAACTGTATAAGCCGAAGGAATATATAGCCATTTTTCTAAGGTCAAGCACATGTTCACCGAGAAAACTTAAACATACGTCTTGGCCACTAGGGGGGCCACGATAAGAAATTATATCATTTAATTATTTTTTTTTAATTTTAAATTTTTTTTGGTTATTTAGTTGTTTTTACAGTGAACAAAATTAGAGTTAAATTTTCCAAATCTTTTATTACTGAATCTTTACTAAATCATTTATTACTGCATTTAAAATTATAAACAACCGTTGAGCAATTTTGTTAATATGAAAAGCTTCCCGTAAGTCAGAATCAAAATGTTAACTACATTTTTTAATAATACGGGTGGAAGAAGTGAATCTCAAGAATTCTGAGGGATTATAGAACGTTCAGTACTAACTAGAAAGCTCTACATTTTATTGCTCATAAAGCATACAAGAATTTTAAAAAACTTACAGGAAATTAATGAATAATTTTCATTCTTATACTTATCTCAATAAACGATTCATTTTTTGTGTTATTTGTGAAAAATATATATTACTTTCAAATCTCATATTATTGGCTTATAATTTTAGCATTGCGTTTATACTGTTATAAAATGAATAATTATCCTTGGAAAATGAAACCACATATATTTGCAGCCATTGAAAATTTTTAAAAACCACTTATAAGCATATTATATTAATAAAAAAATCTTTTTACACATATGACAAACGCATCTTATCACTAATTTTATAGTTTATACATGTAAATAATAAGAGAAATTTAGTTATAAAATAAAAAAAAAACTTGTATTCTTATTCTTCTAGAAGAACTATTATATTTGTTAAAAGAATACAATATGTAGCATATTTATTAAAACTAAAGTAAATTAAAGTAAATGCACTGCATATTAAAGTTATACTTTAAAAAATAAATTTAACTGATTTCTTTTCAAACTTTTAAACTTGCAGTGAAAAATAAAACCAGAAATTTAATTACTAAATCGCCCACCGTGCTTATCATTACAAAAGGTAAAAGCTAATAAGACGATTATCATACACACCCTTTTAATTATAATTAAAATATATTGCATGTAATATAAAATAACATTTAAAGCATAATATGATACAGTATAATATACATATATATATATACAGGGTGTCTATAAAAGAACTCCGGGGTTTTGAGGCAAAATATTTTAATGAAATAAAAAACATACATACATGTTTTATACATGACTGGCAAGCTTACATTTTCAAGTTTTTTTTTAACACTTAGTAAAGTTCTATATGAGCCCCGTTAGTGGCACAGCAGACGTCTAAACGGTATTCTACCTCTTCCCATGTCCTGGCGAGCATGTCCTTTCCGACAGTTGATCTTGGTAACCCCAACTCCAGGCTGCGTCTTGTCAACGATTTCTTAGGGCTTCGAAGGCATGAAACTCGGATTCTGTCCACATTCTCTTGAGACACACTCGGCCTACCCGGCGATTTTTGCTTCAAAACACTTCCTGTTTCCTTAAATGCACTGAACCATTGACGAATGGTTTTGTCAGAAGGCGGGTTAACACCATAGTTACGTCGAAAGTTTCTTTGTACGGTAACTACAGACTTTGTTTCTATGAGCCAAATAACACATTGAGCCTTTTGTTGCGGAGTGGCCATCATTCAAATTCATTTCAAGGTCTACGTCATTTCAAGGTCAACGCCCTGCTGCGCCGCCAACAGTTGATACAAACATTCCTAATTGGTATGAGTAAAACTTTTTGAGCTACTCTTTTCAGAGAAATCGACTAAATTTTGCTATCTTTTATAGTTAGTGAGATATGAATTTTTAAAACCCCGGAGTTCTTTTATAGACACCCTGTATATATATATATATATATATATATATATATATATATACACAAATATATATATATATATATAGTTTATGATAAAATTATCACGTGGAATACATTATTTAACAGGATAAAAAATAAGGTAATATAAATTGATTAATTGTAAAACTTATGGGCACATCTTTCCGTAAAATACAGGAAGAAAATACCATTTTTATCTTCAGAAGTGGCAAAAGAAAAAAGAAAAATATGTTGTAATTTTAGTGATAAAAATAGGATATTCTCAGCAATACTGCTTTCACGAGATATAAAGAACCATAAATTATTCACTGCCAGTACCCTGAACATCATTCAGTTAAATATTTTTACAAATGTAGGTAAGTCATAATCATAAACATAATCATTTTTGCTCCCATTGTGATTTTAAGATTGTAGTGATCCAGAAAATTCCCTAGAGCTACATAATATATCTTTTAGAGAGTTAAAATATTTACACTTCAGCCGTCAGCCGTCATTTATTTAATTTTATGTCTTACTACAATGTTTACTTACGTATTTATAGCCTTTCTGAAAACCCTGCAATAAAAGTATAGGGTTGCTTTCCAACAATCAGTTCAAAGATAAGAAACAAGCAATGACTTTATCTGTATATGTGTGTGTGCGTGAATGGAAGTAGGTGTGCACGGGTATGTGATAGCGTGTTTTATTGATGTATGGGAAATATGAGATTTATGTAGAAAGTAATGGCATTAAATCTTTCTTTAAAAATACATAAAAAATACTTTTAAAAAATTTAAAATTCAGAACTGTGAAACAGCATGTTTCGCCTTACTAATATTTCCTCTTAATGTAGTTTACGATTCGTTAGATATTTCTTATATCATCTTAAAAAGTATTATGCTGCCTCTTTGTACTACAATTTGACGGCAATCTGGACTTGATCATTGATTATAAAATTACTTTTCATAAATAATATTCTCCATAAACGATATTGTAGAAGGAATAATACAAGAATATGACTGTTATATCAGGGATGTTAGAGGGGTAGTTCATAATCTCTACATAGGAGATATCAAATATTGATATAATTGGTGCTGTTGATAGGATTGAATTATGAATAACCAGATTTCACTAATTAATATCCATCTTATTTGGTCCTGAATCACCCTCCTTAGTTCTTTCTCACTTTCACAGTAGTTTTTATATCTCTCCAGGGAATAAGGCTAATCCTTTTATGACCCAAAACGCATATGGCTTAACTTTTCTGACCTATACGATAAATGCAGATTTCCCGCTGTTGATTAAGAGAAATGTCGAAAGTACTTGGATTATATTTCATCTCAAATATTTGGAGTGTTCGAGTTTCATAGCCAATCCCAACAACACAAAGAAGTGAATCTTGTTCTAGATCAAAGCGTCGGGAAAATTCTCTAACGTTGATATTCTATGAAGAATTATAAATCTATAAAATGTACTAAAATACAGACATGCCTTAAATTTTTCGAAACTTCGCCTTAAATTTTGAGATTTTGTTTCATGCATAATATAACTAGATATTTCTAACTTCATAACCTTCGACTCTAATGCACGTTCATCAAAAATGGTCATCGACCTTAGTTATCAACTCATTAGTTCACATATATGGATGACTTCTCTCATCTTCATCATAAAAGATCATTATGCTTCAACTTTAAACACCCAACAACTATTGTACACACTAATACGATTCATGGATCCATCCGCTGAAACATTGGTTTCAATATTCATTGAATGTTTTTAACGACCCAGAAAAGACATCAGTTTTCACACACGCCTCGTGCGTTCGGTAGTTGCCAAAATTTAAACAAAACTTGTTTAAACTGTGGTTAGTCTGAAGAAATATTGGTAAATTATGACAAACATATGATTTGGTTTGGTTTGGAGTGCTACTGTCTATTTTTTGCAACACGAGGGCTAATGAAACCGGGACCTACTGTTTAAAGCCGATTCCGAACGGCTACGAACAACCATGCCATAGTGGGATTCGAACCCACGAACTCCGGTTCCGAAGGCCCGCACCCTAACCATTCGGCCATCGTTCGGTAACAAATATATGAGTACATTAGAGCGAGTATAAAACAGGATCATACTGCATTGATGAATCAAGATGATTTTATAAGTTTATTACATTTAGGAGCGTTGTTAAACAAATGAAAATTCAGAATTAGGTCACAAAAATATCAACTCAATATAATTGTGAAAAGAAGAATTACTTGAATGCAGACACCTATAAGATTTCACTGCAAAAAAAAAAAAAAAAATAAATAAATAAATAAAATCTGGAATTTTAAGTGTGCCCCAGTATGTGATCTCAACAGTGTAGCAGAGGTTTCAGAGTAAGCAATATATTCCAAGACGACCAGAACTATGTACCAAGAATAAGTAACCAAGAATAAGTAATTTTCTGCGAAACCGATATTTGATAACGTAACGTCAGATTACCAGAGCCTGGTTCAGCAAAATAAAATCTGTTTACAGGAGTTTTTATATTGGTCTCTATTGCAGACAACCAGCAGCATGTATTTCTATCATGCCTGCGTATAATGCAATCATTTAGACTACAATTTGGAACAATGAGTCAATGATATGTTCAATGGCAAGGTCCGTTTTAGTTTAAACATTAGTTTTAGACGATGAATATAGGACGTGGAAATCTTTTAATATAGAAAACATTAAATAAAATATGAATATTTATCATAAATCGGAATAAAGAGAGAAACTTTGATGGCCTCACATACTTTTACCATACAGAGATTTTAACTTCTACATGATACAAACATCGAAGTCCTGAAGCCTTAAATTCACCTATTTTGAAGTAGATTTATAGGAATCAACTTTTTATATCACTTTTAAAGTGAAACTATCTACTTACTATAGAAGGTAATTAAAATATCCAAATTATAAATGTAATTGTTACAAAATCTTTAATTTGCATGCATAATTCTTACCTGCAAAACTGTGATTATACCTCATATATATTAATAAAACATTTATTAATATATTCATTATTTTTAAAATGTGCTTTAAAACTCAAACATCGTAAACATTTTCAGTAAATACTTACGAATATCATATAGCAACCCTATGGAATTTTTTTCAATTGACAAAACCGGTAACAGCTTTAAAAATTAATTTGTGGTCTAACTAGCCCTTGTTTAGCAAGGAATTTTCAGTAGCTATTCAAATAAAATCAAAGTGAAAAATATAAATTACGTAAAATCTGTTTGGAATTAATTTAATCCAATTATCTTTGGTATCTACATGGTCAACAATCTCGAATCAACAATCAATATCTAATAATATTTGTTTATTTCTGTAAAAAAGTATGGTCATATCTCGAAAAAAGTTCTGAAGACTGCCATAAATTAAATACACACTCTAACTCACTATGAGTCAATATGTTTAATGGGAATTAAGATAGCAAACAGTTCAACATGCTTGTCCATTTCAAACTATGCTCGCTGTGGATGAACTGTGGAAGGACTAATCTTTACGGTAGTAAAGTATTTCCTACTCTGCTTACCAAAGGGGAACTGCTATTAAAATCTGCTATAGTATATAATGCCTTATTTATATTGTTTAAGTATAAAGTGTTCAAATATACGAGGATCTTCTATGTAATATTTCATGTGAGTTTTGGTAACTGAGTATGTTGTTACCCCTTTATATATCTTTATGAGTTTTCTGTTAATGACTGTTACAAAATGCATATACTTTACTGGACATATAATTCGAAACATATAAACAAGTATTTATTTGTCCCTACCCCCATGTCAGAACTTTACACTTCCATAATAGCGTGACTTAATGAAAGTACAAATACTCATAACAGTACGATATATTTTCTACTCTCTTTACCAAAAGGGAACTGCTATTGAAAACTGCTATAGTATATAATACCTTATTTATATTGTTTTGGTATAAAATGTTCAAATATACGAAGCTATTTTATGTAATATTTCACGTGAGTTTTGGTAACTGAGTATATTTTTACCCCTTTATATATCTTTATGATTTTTCTGTTAACGACTGTTGTAAAATGCGTGTACTTTACTGGACATATAATTCGAAACATATAAACAAGTATTTATTTGGTCCTTTCTCCCATGTCAGAGATGTACACTTCCACAATAGAGTGCCGTAATGAAAATACAAATACTCATGATAATACGATGCATTTCGTTTATGCTAGGCACTGACTCTATTCTTGTAAAAAACAGTTATTCTTGTAAACACAATATTTTACAGACAAACAAAATTTGCTAGACATTCCCTTGTTATATTCTATTTCAGTGGCTAATCTGCGTAATTTTTAATTTTAGTTACATAATTATTGATTCTATCTTGTAATTTCTGTTATATATTTTCTCTAAAATAAAAGGAGATCAAAGTATATTAAAAAGCAAATGAATAAATATGTAAAAGTTTTAAGACTGAATGTCCAAATAAATTTTTATTTTCACTATGACATTCATAAAACTTAATAGTCAATACGATATTTTTATTTTTCCCTAAATTAAAAAATTATAAATGCCATTAGCTACATTACGTTAGTAAACATAAAGTACTTATACGTCTTTCTTTGTTTAACTCTCTTTTTGTGAGAATAAAATAAGAAGAAAATTTATTCCAATAAAGGTTACAAAAAATATATATTTTTCAAAAATAATCATCTATTATTTTTATTATTTGGGATTAAGGTTTCAAATAACTTTATAATATAATTCGTGTCATTTAATCGGAAAACTTTACAAATGAAATCTTTTACTTATAAGCATTTTCATAATTAAGGGTTAAAATGATAATATTGCTTTATTTTCTAAAAGACATAATGCCTTGATTACATTTTTATGGATAGATATGCAAAATCTTATGTTATAGTTGTTTTATAAGAAATTTAAGAAATTAATCTTGTTATTTATCTAGACATGCCATGTCAAAATGAGTCGCATATTATTGTAAAATGCTACTTACATAAATATTAAACAAAAAGATAAATTTATGTGTAACAAACAACCAAATCTCTTTAATTCTTCAAAAGTGCATATTAAGCTATCACATAAATGTCTAAAAGTTTCACTTTTATAAATTTCAAATTTAGCATTGTGTTCTTTTTAGAAGTAATAATTCAATCTCAATGTGCGTCACGAACAGTCAAGCATGAAGCTATATATCTCTGCCATTTGTTCATTGTTAAACGAGATCTGAGAGAAGATAGTCATAATCCAAGATAGATTGCGATGAGACATAACAGAGATTTCATGTTTAAACTTTTGACAGATTTAAGAAAATATTTCTTTTCTTGCTTTTTATAGCGTGTTACTTTATCCAAGTTATACATAATATAACCTGGCATAAGTCTCTATTTTTATACAAACGTTTAATACAAATTTTTATAAACAAATAATATGCAGTATCATTCTAAGGAAAGAGGCATTTAAGAAGGAAATTGATTGTGTAAATATCCAGTAAATGCATTCTCTGCTATAAGAAGAGGATTTAAATGACTTTAGGCTATTTTGGAATTAATATTCTATACATTAAACAAGATATTCTCTAGTATTCAATACATATATTTTACTGAGTACAAATAAATAAGAATTTGGGTATGTAAAATACAATTAACTTCAGAAAATGTTATGAATGCATGAACAGATCTTAATTTCTGTTAAATTAATGACATCTAAATTAAAAAGTTAACATCAAGACTACTATCTTTAACTTCGAACATAAAAAGCATGTTTTATACAGTTTTGTTTAAGACAAAATTACTCAAATTTTCCCTGATATTTACTGTTTAAAAAATATATTTTATTCAGTTTCTAAAATTTAAGTGACTTTTTAAAATTTGTACTTTTAATGGCCTAGATGAATAATGTTTGATATTTGGTATAAAAATACTGGTTATGTTGCTTTGTAGAAGAAAGTAGTTTTAAAAGAAAATCTTTACCACGTTTGTCTCTCTGTCTTATAGTATCAGCAACAGTTAATACATTTGATTTCTGTCATAATTTTAGCAAAAATGAATATATATATATATATATATATATATATATATATATATATATATATATATATATATATATATATATATATATATATATATATATATATATATATATATATATATATATATATATATATATATATATATATATATATATATATATATATATATATATATATATATATATATACATATATATATATATATAATATATATATGTATATATATATATATATATATATATATATATATATATATATATATATATATATATATATATATATATATATATATATATATATATATATATATATATACATATATATATATATATATATTATATATATATGTATATATATAATATATATATATACATATATATATATTATATATATATATATATATATATATATATATATATATATATATATATATATATATATATATATATATATATATATTTATATATATATATATATATATATATATATATATATATATATATATATATATATATATATATATATATATATATACATATATACATATATACATACATACATATATATATATATATATATATATATATATATATATATATATATATATATATATATATATATATATATATATATATATATATATATATATATATATATATATATATATATATATATATATATATATATATATATATATATATATATATATATATATATATATATGTATGTGTGTGTACGTGTGTGTCAACGCAAATAACACCTCCCGTGAGAAACTCTTAGCTTCCCTCTGTAAAGTAGTAACTGCTTCCAAACATGCGCAGATCCATAAATCTTTCTATAAACAATTCCATAAAAGGAATACAGATGGCCAGAGTGAAAAAGACAAAATTTGCTCTCGTATACGCTGACACTGAAGGGTTATGACACCCCAGACCAGTTTTCATTTACGCTGATCCCGGTTAGATTAGCTTTTTTATTCATGTTTGTAAATTCATTACCGTAGACATCCATAAGGATGTCCTTGATGAAATAATTTTAAAAAAACCACTTAACACCGCCTTTAAGCATGTTAAGTGTTTTTGACTCAAGGAAGTCACAAGACTCAAGGTGTCACATCTAAACATGAAAATTCCATCCAGAAAAATTAATATTTGAAGCAGGGATTTCCATGCAAAAATTCAAATAACTCGATAAATACGTAAGCAGAAAACAGATCAAAAGAGGGGGATTTAAACACAGATCCCAAAATCATGCAAAACAGTTTGTCGTAGATATTGTATACTAGATATTTATAATTTTATTATGATATTCAATGAACCAAATAACCCATCAATCTGAAGAAACGCATTGAGTACTACAGAATACTTCTAATCAAGATTTTAGGCGACTCTAAGAGATGAAATTGGGTAGTGACATCATTTATTGCTTTACTCATACTTGGAAGAGTTTAAGCTTAGTAGAAAATTGAAGAAACATTCTATATTTATTGCTGTTTTCCAAAATATGTCAAAACATGTACGTACATATCTGATCATATTGAATGGTAATTCATTAAATTCTTTGAAGATAATTTTACTTATACAACCAAAAATATTTTTGATATTGTTTCAGGATTCCATTTTTTGTGGTGCAGATAATTTTCTTTACTTTCTGAACAGTGTATCAAAGGATGGTATCTCATGATTGCTGTGAACTCCAGTCCAAGTTGGTTTAACAAACAAGAATATGAAGATAAATAATTTCCTTGTTGTCCGAATTCATTCGATTTTAACATTATAAATCAATGGGTTTTTGATGTACAAGTGAAAGAGCAATATTATCTAATTTCATTAATCGCGGAATCAAAAATATGTTATAAGAGAACTGATATGAAATAACATCTTATATGATTGATCTATATGGTGGATCTATATAATAAGTATGTTATCTTACAGGATATAAATATGAAGTTATCTTTCATTTATACTAATGTTGGAGCAACATTAAAATAATTAATTTTATTCCAAGTTTATTTCTACTATATTTCCTTCTGTTTGCATATGATAATGGATTTATAATCAAGAAAAAAATATAATTAGATAAGAAAATAATATGTTTAAGCCATTAACTTCCACTTAATAAATATTAACTATATATATATATATATATATATATATATATATATATATATATATATATATATATATATATATATATATATATTATATATATATATATATATATATATATATATATATATATATATATATATTATATATATATGTATATATATATATATATATATATATATATATATATGTATATATATATATATATGTATATATACATATATATATGTATATATATATATATATATATATATATATATATATATATATATATATATATATATATATATATATATATATATATATATATATATATTATATATATATATATATATATATATATATATATATATGTATATATATATATATATGTATATATATGTATATATATATATATATAATATATATATATATATATATATATATATATATATATATATATATATATATATATATGTATATATATATATATGTATATATATATATATATATATATATATATATTTATATATATATATATATATATATATATATATAATATATATATATATATATATATATATAAATATATATATATATATATATATATATAATATATATATATATATATATATATATATATATATATATATATATATATATATATATTATATATATATATATATATATATATATATATATATATATATTATATATATATATATATATATATATATATATATATATATATATATATATATATATATATATATATATATATATATATTTATATATATTTATATATATATATATATATATATATATATATATATATATATATATATATATATATATATATATATATATATAACTATAGAGATATTAACTGTTCTGTTTCAATTAAAAATATAAAATAAAATTTTTAATGTATTGTTCATTTTTTAAGAAGAATTAAAAGGTATTAATACTAATCAGCAAATGAAGATGCGAAAACATTTCATTGATAACAAATAAAACGACACTTTCATTGAAATATGAATTATTCATTAATAATGAATTTATATAGATAAATTGCAATATAATTTTAAACACTTCTTAAATCCTTAGACTTTATGCTAGAAGAATAAAAATTAAATGGTTCGTGAAACTCTTTTGGTTGCCCATAAATTTGCTGTACTGCTTTTTGTTTTGAAGCATATAAAATTCTAGGTTGTTGGGGAAAAATTACTTCATTTTCTCTCCAGCAAATTTATTTTCAAATTATATGACTGAATAAAGTATTACCTGAAAATTTATGTTGCAGCAAGTAAATTATTTTTTCTCGAAAAAAAAAAGAAAATCTCGAGGAAAATAATGGAAATAAAATAATTTTCTCAGTTCCCGCATCTAGTGATTGATGTGGAAAATCCATCATTTATATTAAATGCCTTTGGAGACAGTTCTTTCTATAAAGTTGTAAAATCACAATTGATCTAGCAATCTTGCTACACTAACATGCATTGACATTCAGTTTTCTTTTATTTTCGACATTAAAAAATGTTAAATACACATTATTTCAGCTGTATTTCTATCAATACTAATGATTAAATATAAATATTTATATATTTTTTAAAATATATGCTGATACAATTTTAAGTAACTTTTTCAAGCCTTCAGGTCTTTCAACTTTAAGGAAAATAACATTACTTCTATAGTACATAATAGTACATTGGAACGTTTTGCGAACTTAGAATTGCCTTTTATTGGTGTTCTAAGCTCTCAAAACGTTCCAATGTACTGTTATACGTGTGATAAAATTTAAATTTCAATCGGAATACTTTACGAAAAACACATAACCACAATTGTAAAATCTCCGTATATATTTTCTTTTATAAATGTGTAAAGATTTTAGAAAATATTCTTAGAGACTTATTTCATATTTAAATTTCATTTTGCTAAGAATAAAGTAAATAAATTTTTTCTACACTAAACTACGGATACTACACTCATGTCCATAAATTAAGGATAATTCAGAATCACATAGAAACTAAGCTCTAAAATAAAAATTTCACCTGTAGAATTATCACACACATCTTGAAGAAGAATATGCAAATTGCAGGAAACCACCAGATGGCATGGAAAGTACGTCACAATGACGAGAGCGTATGAAAGGGGTATATAAGGAATGGTAGCAAAGAAGTAAAACACAAGAGCTTTAAAAGCCTTTCAGTGCAATAACCGCATAGTTATGGCACAAAGGAAGCATTTGGATGATTTTTTACGTGGTAGAATTATCGGACGACTGGAATGTGGACGTACCCAGCTGGAAGTATCCGAGGAACTTGGAGCCCAGAGTGTCATCTCCAGGCTTTGGCAACTATTCAAACATGATGGTAATGTGAGTAGATGTTACAGCACAGGTCGCCTCCGAGTTACTACGCCGAATGATGACCGGTATTTGGCAGCATCAGACCTGTCTCGTCAGCTCTCTTCAGCTACCGGTACGACAGTTTCAAGGCAGACCGTGTACAGACGCTTAGGGAACATTGGTCTATATGCTCGTAGGCCTGTCAGATGTGTTCCCCTTACCGCAACTCACTGTCGCCTGCGATTTTGCTGCGCTAGAGAGCATGCATTGTGGACACCGCAACAGTGGTCTTGTGTGATGTTTTCCGACTAGTCCAGGTTCAGTTTACATTCTGATCCTCGTCAGACTTTCATATGGAGAGCGCCAGGTACTCGTTACCACCAAGAGAACACCATTGAAAGACACCGTTACGGTGGTGCAGGATGGCTCGTTTGGGGAGGAATTATTCTTGGTTCCAGAACTGACCTGCATGTTCAGAGTGTAACGATGACAGGCCACATCTATCGGGATATCATTCTGAAACAACATGTACGTTTGTTTCGGGGCGCCATGGGTCCTGAATGTCTGTATATGGATGACAACGCCCGACCTCACCATGCAAACATTGTAGACGAATGTCTTCAATCGGAGGATATCACCCGTATGGATTGGCCAGCATACTCACCGGACTTGAATCCAATAGAGCATGTGTGGGACATGCTTGGCCGACGAATTGCAGCCCGCCAACCCCCTCCCAACTGTCTATCGGAACTTCGGAGGGCATTGCTTGATGAGTGGTGTAATTTTCCCCAAGATCAT
Organism: Pardosa pseudoannulata; assembly: GCA_032207245.1. Taxonomy (NCBI): domain Eukaryota; kingdom Metazoa; phylum Arthropoda; class Arachnida; order Araneae; family Lycosidae; genus Pardosa; species Pardosa pseudoannulata. The sequence goes on along the minus strand of CM063502.1, from coordinate 72,002,377 downwards.
ATTAATAATCTGATACTCAGCATGCGTAGGCGTTGTAACGCTTGTATTGCATCGTCCGGGAGATATACTCCGTATTAACCATCATACTAACCATGTTATATTTTTTTCTGTAAATAGGTTCTTTTTTTAAATTTGCTCCAGGGAGTAAAAATCGCAATTTTTATTAATTATGTCAAACATATAGCATATTTTTTGCTCTTTACCTTTTGTTTAATAAATAGACTTTACAAATAAGTCAAATTTGTTTTGCTTTTGTCTCTTTCATTGCCTGAACTTCATTATCCTTAATTTATGGACATGATTGTATTTGTGCTCAAACATTTCAACAATATAGACTCTCTAACTTCTAACTATTATATCTGCATGAAATTTTCACATGTGCAATATAGTTATGGTTTTCCAACTCTAAACGTATTCAAAGGAAAGTACTTCTGCCTAACATCCATCTTATCAGCTTCACCAGGAACAATGCAAAGTAACGAAAATTCTTCTTGCTTATCCCTCTGATCTGAATCTGATCAAATCCGTGAGATTATTTGCTTAAGTACATTCGAGACAAAAGTTGGTATTCTCAAACGATCATCTCGTATCAGATTAATGCAGCAGATCAGGTATACAGCGGTCTTATCAATATTACACTTGGTGCAAACAAGAAAGTTCCTACTACCACTGGAAAACCTGAAAAATGCCCTGAAATAGTCTAGCCACTCCTTTCATCCTCATAAACGATTAAATTACCTTGGATTTGATGGTGGTTGCTTTCAAAAGATTTTTAGATAAACCTTACATTTTGAATAGAGCTCATGATACGTCAGAGGAACACCAGTGACCTGAGTCATGGTAGAGCCCTCCTTTGCCAGTCTATCATAATATCATATCATAATATCATAATAATTTAACCGTATTATATCCATAATATCATGATATTTTAACCTTAAATGGTACGGTATCCATTGAAGATATAGGATACTAGAACTTGATAATATCTGGAGTTTTGCTATAAACTTAATTCCATTTTGATCCCTAATAATTCTCCAATTCTGTAGGTATTGTATTGGCTGTTCGAAAGGATCTAAATTTCTCCGGACAAATATATCTGTGTAACACAATCCAGAGCTATGTCAAAAGTGTTCAATTCAGAACTAAACAATGAACAGTAATCAATATCCTTACGTTTGAGAGATAGATCTTCTTCGACAATCTTAATAACTGTCCCACTTCCAGAGAATTTCCTATTCTTACTGCCTCCTGTATAAACCAGAGTAATTTCAACAGGAATAATGTAAATAACTTCAAGAGCAACGTGTCTTAAGTATTCAGGATGTTGAGAACTAGTCTGCATGATTATCTCCTTTTTAAAAATAATCGCTAATATCCTATCTCAATTTTTGTGATGTTAAAAAGTATCTAAAAAGTCTGTTGTATAAGAAGTGGCAGAATTCCTGGGATGAAGAGACTGATAATAAATTGCGTAAAATTAAACCATATATTGAAAATTGGAGTACTTTGCCATCTAGAAGACAGGATGTTATTCTTACTCGCCTCCGGATTGTCATACACTTTTTACCCCTCGACACCTTTTACTCGGAGAATCTGCTCCAATTTGCGATCAATGTAATGTAGTCATCTCCGTTAAGCATGTCATCATTGATTGTCCCCGGTTTACACAACATCGTATTCATTATTTTAATTCGTCATCTATTAATATTAAAGATATTTTAAATAATTCGCCTCATTCTAATCTCTTCCTGTTTTTAAAACACATTGGTTTTTACTGTTACATCTGAATTTTATGCCTCATTGCTGTTTTCTTTACTTTGGGTTTTATGTATCTTTTCTACACTGGTTTTGTATTTTTAACACGTTTGCTTTTATCTTCTGTTCTCAATTTGTAGCTGTTTTGACTTGATTGTAGTTTTCAGATTTAACTATTTGTTTGGCACAATATGTCCCATGAGGACTCAGTGCCATAAAACCCCATTCAACCAATCAACCAACCTATCTCAATTTAATTACATTAATATAATTATCCAATGATTACGGTATTTACTTTCAATTATTTCTATATATTCAAATAATATCCTCAAGTGCTTCATATATTTTTAAGATATACAAAGCCCATTTTTTGTACAATTAATACTTAATACAACGCAGTGCTGTTTTCTATTGTATTGTTCGCTGATTTCCAGAAAGTGCATGCTTGGTAATTCTATATTGGCCATTATTCTGCCAAAAATCTTTCCTGCCCGTCACTAAATGTTATCTTAAAATGCATGCAAGAAAATCTTAAGTTGTCAATAATTAAACAGAAACAAACTGAAGATCAGTAAGCAACCACAACAACTATAAAGCTATTGCTGACCTACGAGAGTTCCGTCAAGGTGAGATTTTAATTTTGACAAACCCAGTAAGGGTTAAACTCTACAAAGGTAATCTCGAGACTACCATGAATAACTGACCAGATCGAGACCCAGGAATAACGACCCAGCTTACTAGGGCACCTCCGGCTCGTGACACCCGTATATACCTAAAGAAGATATACCTCTGAGGTATCTCCCATTTCGCTCTACCCACAGGACACGTACGGCTTGAGATTGTGGCCACGAATGCGAGAGACGTTGTCCCCCCAATTTTGCACTGTAAATAATTACTTAAAATGTACAATAATAACATTACTAAATGTAATGCATTGAAATGTTTTAATTTGGTAGTGTCAAAATACTGGGAGGAAAGAAATAGTTGATTTTGATGCCAGATGAGTATGTAATATAAATAACATTATTGTTATCTACTAGGGATAGTCCATTAACATACATGGATAACTTGTATGAGTGTTAACGGGTCACGAATGGGATTACTTTTATATAATTTAGTTAATGGAACTGGTATAAAATTATATCTACTATATTCCTTTCGAATATTTTAAGGCATTCATAGTATAATAATCCACTGACATAATCCTTCGACTAATCTTTTAAAATTGTACTACATTTTTATTAATAATTGATAAAAAAATAATTAAATAAAACAATTAGTGATGATTTGAATCTGTTTTTGCAAATTTATCTGGGGATAGTTTGTATCAAACTAATAAGGACTTGAATCATAACCTAAGAGTTATTAATGGAATTATTTCTTTTACTGCAACATTATTTTCAACAATATACTAAAATAATGACGGCATATTTATTCGAATTTCTCTAATTTCAGGTTATTTTGTCTTCTCCAAACAGAGAAAAAAATTCTCATTAGTAATGTTTCTTTTTGCATCAAAAATGTGTTCAATTCTTCCACTACTAGAAGAAAAAGTAACATTTTAGCATCATATTTACCTCAATTGTAATTTATCTTTGTTAAAAACTAAGCCTAAACCTTAAAGTAACAATTTCAAGATATGTTAAATTACATATCACAAATAGTTTTAACTGCAACAGAAAGAAAGTAAAAAGCGAATTTTCCTTCAAATTGTGTCAAATTAGCTTAAAAAATGCATTATTTTTACACCATAATGCAAACGACTTCTTTCATTTTTTATAGTGGAATAATGGTGTTTTGCAAAAACTCCATCGTTGCTAATAAACTTACAAACACTTTGTTTATGTTTGAGTGATTAATGTTTCCAGAATGTTTCACATAACAGCAGTTTTATCTGAACTGTATTCATACACAGGCGTTAAAAGAGCCGAGAAAAAGCACAGGATATTGAGAGTAATTATAAATTTACTAATGACATTAGATAAATATAAATCCATGCATAAATATTTATATTAAATTGTACTTTATTCAAATTGATATTTGATTTACTGATTTATTTAATATGGGATCGTTTTGAAAATCTTTATTGTTTATTTAGTTTATTTATTTTATAAAACATTTGAATTTATTTAAAGAACTTTAAATAATATAAATTATAGAGCTGTTATATTATAGCGTTTTAAATAATGTGAGGTAGTATTTCGTATAAACTTAAATGAGTTCAAACAAGCTGAATAGTATTTATCAGTAATAATTCTGGTTTCAGTTCATAGATCTTATTTTGAATCTGCTACTTTTAAAATTTTATGTCTGTAGCTTTATCAAATTTTAAGCTGTTTACATTATTATTTTATTTATTATTTGTAGTACATTTAAAACATGAAGTTATATCTCAATTATAATTTTAATTTCAAATTTGTTAAACAACATTCAGTGTTGAGGCTACTCTTTTTTATCAAAATGTACTTGAGTAATTTTTGGTTTCAGGTTTTTTAATACATCTTATTTTTAATCTGCTACTTTTAAAATGTTATGTCTGTTCCTTTATGAATTAAGCTATTTAATACATTATTTTATTTATTATCTGTAGTACATTTAAAATATGAAATTATTTCTCAATTATAATTTTAATTTCCAAATTGTTAAACAACATTCAGTGTTGAGTCTGCTATTTTTATCAAAATGTAGTTGAGTAATTTTTGGTATGAAAAAAATCAATTTTTACTGTAGAGATTATTATTTGTGTTGGAAGTCTTAAGTATAATATAACTTTAATATTATTGAAATGTGACTATAAAAATAATAGTAATAATAAATAACAGTTTTCATATCGAATTTCTTTCAAGGTCTTTCAAGGTAAAATTTTTATCAGAATGCAATTATATTAGTTTTTTTTTATTTCCAGTAAATAATTTTCTAACAAATTATTTAAAAAATTGTTTTAAAAAATACAGAAACCACAAAACATTATTTTGTAACATACTGAATGGTCTCACAAAATATATTACTACATAGTATAACAGTAGTGGTCTGAAAATATTTATTATCATCGTGTGCTGACTCCAAGCTTCTTTTATCAAAATGTAGCTGTACTAATTTTTAAATTATAGAAGAAAAGACATCTTGATCTGCATAAGAGGATTACCATTCTTTTAGAAATTTCACAGCATTTTACACACGGTGTTTCTTTGGGGAATCTTTAGGGAAAATAAAGAAACAACGACGTAAACACAGAAGAGACTGTAAAGCGTTTATATTTTTATCTTTAAAAAGTTATTTGTCGCTTCAAGCAGGCAAAATTGCTTAGAAACATAGTCTAATTACCTTTCTTTTTTTTTAGAAATGTAGATGCCACCTATCAAGTTAACTCAAACAGAGAAAAAAATATTTTTCGCTCTCTAAAGTTCTCACATTAATCTTACACCTTATTCCCATACATTAAAGGTTATTCTTTGTGTCGCTATAATTATGTAACTCTGAGATATATATTTTCTGATTTAATCTCCTTTTTTCAAGCACAGGCCAGTAATCACAAATTTAATATTGAAAGTTTATGTGCTAAAAATACTAGCATAAATTTAGAATATTGTATGTTGTTAGATTGCCTGTTTTAGTTTCCTTATTAAGTAAAAAAATATTAGGAGATGTAATAAATAAACACATGTTTGCTACTAACCAAGTAGTATTAAAAAAATACATAGTAACTAATCTGTATTATATCATATCAATCATTCTGCTTTATTTAAGATATTTTTCATATATGTTAGTATGAAGTTAGAAATTACTAGAGACGAAAGTATTGGTTGGTATTTTTGTAAAATTGTATCTACTACACACAATCAAATACACTATAGACATATAATGAAATTCACATGAGATGTTAATTATGATACGAAGTGTAATGAAATTCGGGAAATAAAATCGCTGACAATTCATATATTAATTGTAAATATTTTTATTTGTATTTCTCTTAAAATAAAAAAGAATCTAGTACATATTTTTCTTATTACTATTTCTAACTAATATATAATACTTGTGAAATTAAAAACAAATTAGACATGTTCTTAGTAAAATAACAAAATTATTCAGGAAAAGAAACATACATTTCAAAGAAAACGTAATGCAAACTAAATGTTAGGAATTTATATTAAATAATAAACAAAATCATGATATTCCGAAAAATATAATACACAGGATAAAGATCCAAGGCTCAATAATCTGGTGTATTCATATCATCTAATGCATAGATAAATATATAAGAATATACAAAATAAAAGCAAAAACAATTATGTGGCATGGCTAATTAATGAATAGTTTAGCTAAAATGTAGTCTAATCTTTCCGAACTATCATTTAGTTATGTTTATAGTGAATGTAAAAATTTTATTGAACAAATATCATTACATTTTAAATAAAATGGTAAATAGCTTTTTTCATATTTTTAAAACAGCAGATGTATTAAGTGACAAGTTTATAAATATCCTTTGACTGTAATTTATTGATGAATATTTTAAATGTGACATTTAACACTCGTTTAATCATTTAAATGCATGATAAAATGTTACTATAAACAACGGGTGATAAACATAACACATCAATCAAATATTTTATTGATATAATAAATTGATTTTACAGTATTTTATTTTATTTAAAAACAAGCATGGATTTGTAGATATCTAGACTATAATTTTAAAAATCCTCTTAAATAAATGATAAGTATTCAGGGGTTTCTGCTAATAGTTATTTGTCACAGTGTATTCTGATATTTTTTAAAGAGGCTATAGAAATCCGGTCAACCATTTTCTAGCTAATTTAAACGATGTATTATATTGCATATTACTGTATGTTATAGATATGACCTCAAAATATAATTAGCCAAGACACTGCTTAAACCTCGGCTGACGTTCCTGTCTTATTTACTACTTTAATATAATTGAGGCAAAAAAACATGTTAAAATAATGATTTACCTGTTTAAGAGAAAAGACTGCATGTATGTATATATATATATATATACGTGTATATATATATATATATATATATATATATATATATATATATATATATATATATACATACATACATATATATATATATATATATATACATATATATATATATATATATATATATATATATATATATATATATATATATATATATATATATATATATATATATATATATATATATATATATATATATATATATTATATATATATATATATATATATATATATATATATATATATATATATATATATATATATATATATATATATATATATATATATATATATATATATATATATATATATATATATATATATATATATATATATATATATATATATATATATATATATATATATATATATATATATATATATATATATATATATATTATATATATATATATATATATATATATATATATATATATATATATATATATTATATATATATATATATATATATATATATATATATATATATATATATATATATATATATATATATATTATATATATATATATATATATATAATACATATAATACGTCGGTGAAAGACGGAATATTTTATTGACATACACCAAATACGTATTGAAAAAACGGAATATCATTCTTATATATTCGGACAATGTCGACAATCCTCATGCCCTGATAGTGAATGTTGAAAAAATATTTTTGTTACGTTTTTAAATCACACTTTATTATTAAAACATATAAGGATATATGTCAAAATAGCACAAACCATGAAGGAATACTCCAAAGTCCCTGTGTCGATTCCAAAGAAAATATCAAAGAGAAGCTTCAACTTACTACACCTTCTATCAAGCCCTGATCAAACAGCAGATGTTTATCTCTATTAAAAGAACTGCTACTAAAGATAATCTTCTAATGTATGCAACAAAAATGTTACAAACTTCAAAAAGAAAATTTCCTAATGCTCAAATCGATGACACTGTGCGAATACCAGGCCCTGTAGTCGACAGTGGTTATACATATACCCGAAATGTATTGTCGGTTTTTATTGAAATAGAAGATTCTGACTTTTATAAACTAGTAAAGAAATATGGTACCCTCATGCTGCTTTATACCTGTAATCAGTTTATATTTTGTAAAAAAAAAGTTACTCTCTATATATGAGATTTCTTCCCAAGAAATGTCGCTGAGAGAAACCGCTGCAGCTAATTCAAGAAGTGGAGGGCATGTCTATAAACGCTGTCATTGTAAAAAGAAATGTTTCATTAATAAATGCCATTAAAAATATAAGGAACTCCTTTTGCAATTCAAATTACTATAACAGTTTAAATTGTTGCAACAAATAAGATAGTATAACGTCAATCAGATAATTAAGTTAATTATTGATATGATTTTCTGTTCTAAGAGTGTCCGGTTTGTTCTAAGTTCAACAGTTATATGTGCTACTACTATAGATTTGACTGAATTACGGAGAAGAAAATATAAATATCCGACATGTTCAACATTCACCATTAGTGCATGGTGAATGTCGACATTTACCGGTGTAAGTCAGAAATAAAAGTATTTAGCAAATATTTCGGACATACACCAAATGACTACGTGAATGTTGACATTCACCGGTGAAAGTCGACATTCTCCAGATTTCGGTCTTTCACAATATAACATATATATATATATATATATATATATATATATATATATATATATATATATATATATATATATATATATATATATATAATATATATATATATATATATATATATATATATATATATATATATATATATATATATATATATATATATATATATATATATGTGTGTGTGTGTGTGTGTGTGTGTGTGTGTGTGTGTGTGTATTATATATATATAGATATAATATATATATGTGTGTGTGTGTGTGTGTGTGTGTGTGTGTGTGTATACTAGTAAGCAGTTCAAGTGTGCTTTTGGTAAGGAGAAATTTTTAATTAGTAAAAGATTTGCAACTACTTAGTTAATTTTTGATTGATATTATTTTCCAGATTTCACAAATTTTTTTTCTTCCGGTTATGCAATATTTTTTGGTAGATTTTGAGTAAAATTTCATCAAGACACCAACTAAAGGGAAATAGGGACATCTAATGTTAAAATGATATCGCCACATTATACTTGCTGAATATGTATTTAATTAGCTTTACTTGATTCAAATATTTCGTCATCTGATTCGTTTTACTGACATTCACTGACATTAGTTTGCATGTAAACATCTTTGAAATATATTTTTCTAGTTCATCATTTCATTATATAAGGATATTAAAGACATTTTTCCACGTCCTATCTTTTTAATATCCTTTAAATTTAAGAACAATTTTTATACTACGAATCCCACTTCATCTAAACTGAGAATATGACTTTCCAAGCAATATTTAAAACTGATTATCATACTAAGCGATCGAAGTCTGTTAGGATAAAGAATTTACTTTTTTGGAATTCTATAATTTAAAAATAGTTAAATTTCTCAAATTTATTTACATAAAAAATAAATTATTTTAATCTAATTCGAATTCGAATGAAATGCTAGATATGGAAAATACTTTTAAATACTCTTTATTCTAGATATAATGTTAAATGGTAAAGTAAGTAATTTAAGAAAAAATTATGAGTAACTTGTCCATAATACGTTAAATGTATATCTTAAAATATGAAATAAAATACTCTCTAGTGCACTGTTATTCTATAATAATAAAGTTTGAGGAGCTTTTAAAAGGTAGCTATTATAATAATTACTTCTTTAACACTATAAATGAGTTTCTATAATGATTATTACCCTTCAGGATAGAATTTCTAGAAATATAATATAGTATTTAAAACTTGATCCTTCTAAGAACTGTAAATTTAAGCATAGAAATATACCTTAAACGCACTCCCTATTAGTTTAAGTTTTGTTTTATCATAAACCATAGCTACTAAGAAAAACTAAATGTAATTAAGTACTAGAGCTTATGAAAAGTCTGTTTGAAGTAATTAAGAAAATCAGTAATAATGGTAAAAATCAGTAATAAAGTCTAATACTTTAAGTTTAATACTTTAAACACAATTTTGAAAATAAATATTTTCTTTTAACAATACCAAACATACCTCTTTTTCTTAAATAATACCTTGAAATGCCATTATAGTTTTAAAGATACTCTGGACTTTAAAAGTCCATTTTAACAATTCCTATTGCAGAGATTTAAATATTTCAATATGCCTAAAGATTTATATTTAAGGTTATTAATCGTCCTTCAGTACAGATACGAAATGAGCAGTGAAAATGGCAAGTGAAAAAGTTTTAATCTATTGTTTGAAATTGAGTATCTTTAAAAAAAAGTCTTTATAAGTTCTTTTTCATAAGGTGATGTAAGATATTTAAAGAATCTTTAAGTTTTAGCCTTTGGTAAAAACCTTCTCTTATCTCGTTTTTAGGAGAATAAACGACAATATATCCATGCATTATTTACCGAACCATTAATCATACGTTTAAAACCTAAATGTGCAAGAGAGATAAATGAATACTTTTTAATAATTTTTTCACCCTTCTTCAGAGAAATTTAAGTATCAGAGTATTCGTATTTTCTGTCCTTTTAACAGCTTTAAAGTACATTATTTTACTCAGCTTTTCCTATTATCGATTTATTTAAATATTCATTTCAAAAACAATATCAAATTACATTTGCTTTCTTTATAGTTTACCAAAAGATAAATATTTTCTTTAATTACTTTTCAAAAAATGCTTTCGTAAACAATCAATGTTTTCTCTCTACAGGTTTTCTTCCAGGAATTATAATTAAATTTCAAAAACGTCCACAATACATTTAATTATACTTAAAGCATTATGTAATTACATCGGAGTAAATATTTGATTAAAATTTAATGAAATCAAAATGATCTTCATTATACTAAAATCGAATTTCTAAAAAATAAACTAATGAAATATCTTATATGCTATATGCAAATGGTATACTCTATAAATATTTATAAAAAATAACGAAAAGTAACAGAAACCTTTTTCGTTTCTTTAGATTTGTTGTCTTAGTCTAAATATTATGGAATTTAATAAGGTGATATCAAGCTTGAAAAATAACTAAAATCAAGATTATTGTATACTTTTCAGTGTTTTTCTATAACAAACAATCTTTTTGCACGTTTTATTAATGTTCGCAGCTAGCTAAAAGTGTTTTTGTTTAAAAAAAGAATTATTTGAATATCATTCTTCTAACTTTTTAGCTATTACCTTTAACATTTTCTTAGTAACATTTTTATTTACAAAGTCATTTTAAGATTGTTTTAATATGTAAAAGTTAATATATATTCTATACACAAATTCAAAATACCATTAATCATATTTTACTTGCCTTAAAGGTGGTTATACAAACAATAATTCATTCCCTCACCTCTAAATTTTTCTGCATTCAATCCAAGTATTAGACTGCAAAATTAGTCTGGTAAAAATATAAAAATATATAGCTTTATGGTAATTGAGATAAATATCTTCATAAAAAAATAAATTAAAACTTTCGTAAAAAAATTTTTAATGCAATTTTTTCTCACCATCTTGCACGACATATGCGTGAAGGAACAAAACTTATGATATGCAGAAAAACAACTAAACTTATGCTTATGATCTGTTTTCAATAACGTGGTATTACACACACACAAGTATATATATATATATATATATATATATATATATATATATATATATATATATATATATATATATATATATATATATATATATATATATATATATATATATATATATATATATATATATATATATATATATACATATATATATATATATATATATATATATATATATATATATATATATATATATATATATATATATATATATATATACATATATATATATATATATATATATATATATATATATATATATATATATATATATATATATATATATATATATATATATATATATATATATATATATATATATACATATATATATATATATATATATATATATATATATATATATATATATATATATACATATATATATATATATATATATATATATATATATATATATATATATATATATATATATATATATATATATATATATATATATATATATATGAATATATATATATATATATATATATATATGAATAAAATGGGATTGTTTTCCTATCCTTCTTTAAGTTGTCACTTCATCACACTTAATTTAACACATGTGACGCCCGAGGTAAACTGAAGCTCTTTCAACCTACCAACGATATGTTAGGCCAGTAAAACAGAAAATAATAAATATGTTGTTTTACTCACGAAATAAGTATTTTTCTTTATCTACACATACTTAGTAACTATCTGCAAAAACATATTATAACAATTGTTTTGCAAACCCACACTAAGAATATGTTGTATGACTAGATAACAATCAGTCGTCAGCCCGGATTTAAAGACGCTTTCACAACATTTTTCCATGAAATAATTTGTTACGTTTTGATACTCATATTAAAATTCTTTACCACAATTAATATTAAACTGATAATTATTTATTGCGAGTCAAAATTTCAACTATATGATCCAATTAGTTTTCCTTTGTAAAACTTACTGTCGTAATATATTTAATAAATAAATAAATAAATAAATAAATATATATATATATATATATATATATATATATATATATATATATATATATATATATATATATATATATATATATGAAACGTAGCGATGAACACTCTATTCCTCCGCTATAGACTTCAGTAGTCGGTGATGTTGTCGTGGCCGAGAGAAAGAGAAGATTTTCAAAGGAAATTAGCAGAAGCTTTATTTGGCTATCTCCAACAGTCAACTTTCACAATTAGCCGTGCTGCCTCTTATAACCTTAGGGTCGCCACCAGCGCTAGGAAGTAATTCTTGGTGCGGACTTCTTGGGAGAAATATATATATATATATATATATATATATATATATATATATATATATATATTATATATATATATATATATATATATATATATATATATATAATATATATATATATATATATATATATATATATACTATATATATATATATATATAATATATATATATATATATATATATATATATATATATATATAATATATATATATATATATATATATATATATATATATATATACACAAAGTGCGACTTTACTCTCAGCTACACATAAATTAGTCCCAATTATTTTTAATTACCTGGGCTTACTGGCAATAAGCAGACTTAAGTAACTTTGAGATTTGCAGTCACTCCATTGAAACAAATGCAAAGTCTGTTGTGGAACTTTATTTCTTTATTTTTGACTAACAAAATGGGCATTTTTTTCTGGCAAGAGCTACGCAACGAAGGATACACGTAATCACTTTTCTCTTACGCATGTTGCCGCAGAGAGAGAGATCACGCCGATATATTGCTATGAGACGAGCAGGTTAGTCAGTGATACTAACAGTCATAAATGAATTTGGACAATAGAAAAGAAGTGAACATTTTTCTTGAGACAGCTGAAAAATATGGTGAGTTTACAGAAAATTACAGAAAATTATAGCTTTGATAGAGTGGTAAAGAAGAGTTCAGGTCAGCTGACTCTCCTTTTTAAAGGTGAACTTCAGATGATATTTTAAGTGAAATAATTTTTATACATATATATATATATATAATATATATATATATATATATATATATATATATATATATATATATATATATATATATATATATATATATATATATATATATATATATATATATATATATATATATATATATATATATATATATATATATATATATATATATATATGTATATATATGTATATATATATATATATATATATATATATATATATATATATATATATATATATATATATATATATATATATATATATATATATGTATATATATATATATATATATATATATATGTATATGTATATATATATATATATATATATATATATATATATATATATATATATATATATATATATATATATATATATATATATATATGTATATATATATATATATATATATATATATATATATATATATATATATATATATGTATATATATGTATATATATATATATATATATATATATATATATATATATATATATATATATATATATATATATATATATATATTATATATATATATATATATATATATATATATATGTGTGTGTGTGTGTGTGTGTGTGTGTGTGTGTGTGTGTGTGTGTGTGTGTGCAAAAATGTAATAATACTACTAATCCATACACTCTGCTGAAAGGCACATCATGTGCTCATATGTTGTATTATATGATCTTGTTTGCACGAAACAGTTCTAACTAAAGCTGAATTTAGCGTAAAATATTTAAAATTTCCTTATGTAAAATTTATTCTCCACTCTTTTGATGAGAATGGAGGATGTTTTAAGTTATTTCACTGTGGCACTTTTATAATAAGCAGCATTTAATTAGGAAAAGTAATTTTCTAAATATTCTCATTTAGAATATAATTTTAACTGAAACACATGAATCAATGTTAACAATGCAGACCACTACAACCAAAACCAGTTTAGGTACGTTGTAAAAATTTCAGGGAAAACAATTATACGTTTACTAAACTACGTAACTTGTTTAATCCACAACTATTTGTTCAGATTACACTTGACTAATTACGATAAGAGTTTCAAGCCACGATAAGCTCAGAATCCATATAATCCATCATTTGTCACTTTAGATTGAATCCAGTGGACTCAAAACTAAGCACCGAAAAGGGTTTTCGTTTAAAATATATAGCTTAATTATTTATCCCCTTTAATATAATAATACATGAAAAATATGGTTGAATTCTTAACATGTTATTGTTCTAGGAAATGTAAAAATAAAATTATCGTGAAGTAAAAATATCTCAGTAAACAATATAGTACAATTGAAGAACAGAATATTTTTGAATTTTATATACTTAAAAGGAATATAGGGGAGAAGAAGCTACCTTCTATAAGTATAACTATAGAAGCTATAGAGCTATAGCTGACCTTCTTAATTGGACGTTTCGAGTTCTGCCATATATCATACTTGATTGTATCCAGTGTACGCGAAACAGGTACTTCATTTGATTTCTATCTAAAATCAATTGTATAATTCTTCAATTTTCAATAACAAGTTTCTGGAGCATATAATTGCAATTTTAAGATTTTATTATTTTTTTTTAATTTAAGGATAAATAAAAGGCTACCAAATAAGCACATATTAGTAACAAATAAAGTAGAATTAAAGATCATTGTTTTGATTTTCGCCATTGCCATGAAATAAACGGGATAAACAAGAGTATGTATGGTAAGTTATAACTCTTATTTTCTGAGTGAATAATCTTGGAGAGCGTAGGTGCAGCAACGTTCTCGAAAAATTTATAAACCAGTTTTTTTAATAATACTCTTTGTTTCTAGGAGATTATTAAGTATGTTTAACACTGCATGTTACATGAAGCCATGTGCTCTTCATATTTGTTGTCATCCGAGTGTAACTGTGATTAGTAAGACAATCAGTTCCGTTTATTCACATTTTATTGAAATCTGATTTCTTACCACATACTACTGATGATGTAATATATTTTTATCTGTTTTTCTTGATACAAATTGAAAAAAAAAACATTTTAGGTTTAAATTATTTTTCATAGAATTAGGTATAATTTTTCCAATTACATTTAGAAACACGGACAATAGTGGTTCAATGTTTACAATGACTACACGAAGTTAGATGACTTACAAATTAACAAATTCAAAGTAAACTGAATGAGTTGATTTGATATTCCTGTTTATTACGCAACGGGTGTGTGTGTGGGGGGGGGGTTCGTGGATTTGTTAGATTTTCTTGTCCACACAAATGGTAAGTTTTATACCACTTTACACAAGACAGTAATCCCTAACTAAAATAACTGTTATCGGCCAATCGCTTTTCAATGATATAAATTAGTTTGTGCTGTTATTACGAATGCATATACAATATACATAATTCAAGTTTTAATGCTGTCTAACTAAACTTTGTGCTCTTTACAATAAACCTAAGAGTTCACTCCCGTACTCATTAAGGATGCATTATTCCTCCACATGTAGTGCAAATTGAGTTAAATTTCACCATAAACTTTACACCTCTCGGAGAAAAACGAAGTAAGTTTAAGTAACCCGACCACACAAATTGTGGAAAAATAACAATGTTCACAAAATTTAGAGAATTGCAGCATTAAATTTTTTTATTTTTAATAATTAATTTTAAAAATTTAATTGTTTTTTGACGAAGTGAATAGATTGTCCAATGAATTCAAACCTTCATATCATGTTGTCGTAGAACTGTACACAGTTCTTTGGCAGTAATTTAAGATACAAAACTTATGATAGATAGAATATATCTTTTCAAGAGTGCAATTTAATGAGAGTATCGTATTATTTCTTTTAGATAAACTAAAAATCCATAAATATCCAATATTTTATACGATGAAAATTTATGAAAATTTCGTAGCAATTAAATAGAATAAAAATATGAAATCATTTATAAGATTTATAAGTATACCTTTAATATTACTAACATTTTACCACAATTTCTACAAATCATGCTTTTATACATGCAGTAGGTGAGTAGTACCAAATAATTATACAAAACAAAGCAAATTTGTTAGAATATACTCCATTATTGGTATTATATATTATGTATTAAACTTACTGCTATTTTATAATTTTAACATAACATCTATTCTTTTAACAAGTGCTAACATATATATATATATATATATATATATATATATATATATATATATATATATATATATATATATGTATATAAGATATGTATATATATATATATATATATTTATATGTATGTATGTATGACAGGGTCCCAGTAAACGACACTAGAGTCCTGACATTATTTTCATCCTTTATTTAGATCTCACCAACACTATACTCAACAATGGCGTCTCATATTGGCGCCCAACTGCTAACAAAGGCAGTTTTCACTGCTTCGAGGAGCTACAGGTCTGACCGTGGACAGTGCATACTGCTCTCTGCCCATATCACTGCGCGTGAGCCGTATTTATGTGGCTAATAACTCGAGGCGCGTTACTCCCATTAAAAGAATCCCTAATTAAATCTCTTAAATTACTCTATATTTTAAATCCTGACATATATATATATATATATATATATATATATATATATATATATATATATATATATATATATATATATATATATATATATATATATATATATATATATATATATATATATATATATCAGTAATGCCAAACAGTCACATATATATAGTATATATAGTATAATTTTAATGTATTTAGGTTGATAACAACAAATAGTTTTAATATGATTCATACATTTGGTTTTGCAATTTTTAGTGAATTTAATAAATTAAAATAATTGTTGTAGTTTATGTATTTAAGTGAAATAACGTAAATATTGAACTTCCTGAATTTAGATTCAAATGAGTTTCCTGTATTTATTTGAGACATTTAAATAGTAAATATTAATTTTTGAATTATTATGCAGATGAGTTTTTTTTGCTTATGTAACAGTATATTTAACTTAAAATTTATCTATCGAAACGTTCTTAACATTTAATTTAAAACGAATCAGCATGCATTAAACAAAAGTTTTCACAACAGGAGGATTTTTCCATCAAACCTTCATATGCTAATTAATTACTTCTAGCGACAAGAAAATATTGATATAAAAAATCTTTAAGATAACATAGCGTAAGTGTTTCAGTAACCTACCAACCTCACCTCCAATACTAGTACAGCTTTAAACTTTATTTGAAGGTTTATGACTGAAAAGCTTTATTCTTCATACCTGGTCAGAAAATCAATATAGGGTGGTGTGAATGAATTCTAACGGCGCCACTCTTTGATCTAAAGGCCATGATAAATGGACGGCATTATTAAGTGGGAGTATTTTCCGCGTTTTTGTCCACTTGAGCGATAATCGCCCTGACATTAGAATTTGGTTGGTTTTTCGGAAGTGATGAATTGTTTTTTATAGACTTCTAGTAATATTACATCTTAACAGACACCTCTTTTAATTTCATTTTTCAGGTTTTGTGTCTCTTCAAATTTTATTCTTTGTACGTGGTCAGATAGTCAATAGAAGGTGTGTGAATGGATTATTACAGAACCAGTTCTTGATCTAAAGGACATGATATATCAATGTGTTTAGCAGATGTTCACTTTTCATCTCAATTTCAGCTCTATTCGTTCCGACATTAGAAATTATGAAAGCCGTGGTATTTCTGATCGGCATCGATCTGATATCCAGAAGGATGCAAGTTGGAGGCTTGAGGCCGGGAAAGAACCGATGTGTTCATTGATGACAACCGCGGTACAACCGTGGTCAGAATGACCTCCAAAAACAGAAAAGATGAATGGACGTCATATGTTTGTTATAATATTGTAATATAGAACTCTGTGTATTCTTACGAATTTTGATTATAATAAGCTTTAGTCTCCATAAGTCGTACTAAAACCGATATCAGATGGTGTAAATATATTTAGTCGCTTTTATATAAAGACCGGAGTAAATGGATGACTTCATAAAGTAGGAGTAATTTTCGTGCTTTTAACCATATCGCATCCCACCTTTATAATTTGGTCGGTTTTTCGGGAATGATGAAACATCTGCATAAACACCGTCTTAAAAGCCAAAGCAACAGACAACTTTTATTTCATATTTAAATTTAATGAGTCTACGTATTTCACCCTCCATAATAATAATCAGAAACCTTAACATACATAACATACATAACGTACATAATCAGAAAATAATGAATACCTTGTGTTGTGAATTAAATTTATAATAACGTCAGTTCTTGATTGAGTTTATGATAAATGGACGTTTTCATTAAGTTCGATTATCATCCACCCAATTCTTCACTTGTGTCATAATCACCCAAACATTAACATTTGGTGGGATTTTAGGGACTGATGAACTGTTTTAAGACCTTATTCTATTAGTACAGTGCAAGATACATCTGTTTTATTTTTAGGCTTTATAATTCTGCAAAGTGTTATTCTGTATTTCTGATAAAAATTTAATATGAGTTGAAGGGATGGCAGTATAATGAAGGTAATTATTGATTTCAAGCCCCTCATGAGTGTTAATTATTTTATATAAAGTGCACTATAATGCACGGTGTCTCTAGGAAAATTTTTAACTTCTGCCCTATAATTTTATACTTGAAAAATACTTAATTTGATGATACATATGATTCTTTTTAAGAAGTTTCTTGTATTATAAAAAATTTTAGTTTTAAGCTTTATAAATCTACTAATATGAGTTATGTTATTCCTTATTCCGAGTTAAAACAGTACTACAGGATGGTATAAAAATCTTCCAATTACACTCCCCTGATCTAAAAGTGATCTAAGAAGGATTTAAAAGGACGTTACTATAATTTGGAAGTATTTTACGAGTTTTTGTCTATTTGAGTGATTATTTATTAAACACTAGATATTGCTGGTTTTTTCGGGAGGAATGAACTGATTGTATGGGCTTTTTGTATAACTATAAAGTATCTAACACTGGTGAATTTTCAAATCTGTATTATTTTAATGTGGCAAAAATTTAATTCAGAGTGGTGTTGGTTAATCTTAACTATGACAGATATAAAATCTCATTTAAATAGACATTCTGTGCTATTATTTTCCACTTTAACATAATTGTGTCTTCGGGCTTTATTCATCTGGACAAGTAGAATATGATGTTTTCTATCTGAAGTAATGAAATAAGGTTAAAGAAATCTAATTTTATAACGTAACAGGGAAACTTTTACTTCAAGCAGAATAATTATATCTTCTGTTTCAATAAGGTGAGATGAAACGTTTCACACTATTTAGATCATGTTATTGAACACAATCCATTTTATCTATCGTTTAATACTGTATGGATTATATACTGGGTACAATATCAGTTATTATGTTCGAATATTTTCATAAAATATATATCTAATTAATTAGTAATAATATATTTACCCATGTGCTATTTGTATTATATATTTAAAGCCATTATTTGTATATTTTATATATTATTATTTTACTATTAGTGTAAATGTGAGATGTAAGACATTTTTAAAATTCAACATTTTCCACTAATTTAAAATGAAGTTTGTTAAAACGAATAGTTTCTAAATTAATTATGTTCAAACACTACTATCGATAGTGTGGTAAGTAAGATATTTTAGAATGCCTTGAGACATATTTTGCTTATGCAAATTTTTTTTGCATAACTTGATCCCTCTGTTTTACGTATCTGGGATTTCAGTGATTTGTCTTGATGTGGCGATACTTGTAAAGCTAGAACAAAAGATATTCTATTGTCAATTTAGAAATTTTAGCATGTTTTATCAAAATGTTTTTACAATGTATCTAAATGTTTTTAGAATTTTTATCTTTCGAATTGCAAAAAAGACCAGCTACAAATCTAACTTCTTCATAAAGGTCTCTAAACCCAAAACACATTAGCTTGAGCGACGAACAAATCTCTGGTAAAAATAGCATTTGGTATTCATCTGGTAGCATTTGGTCTTTTTTGTGATTTCTAGTAATTCAGTCAAATGCTCAGCTATCTAAGTGATCATATCAATGCTAAATAAAAGGTTTAAAATACTTAATTAATTTATCACATAAAAGTTTTTATTTTGAACAGAAGTGGTCAACTTCAGCTAGAAGCTTGAAATCACTTATTGCTACTATCACAAAATCAACTTGTATAAAAATATAAAACTTTGTATACTCAAAATACATTTTACTACATATTACATATATCCTTACATAAGCTTTGATTTCGTAGTATAACTATTGATAATATAATCTGTACTTAGAAATTATACACCACGCTTCAACAATGATTCACTTTAAAATTTTTCTTTTCTAACACACCAAGTAGTTTATATATATATATATATATATATATATATATATATATATATATATATATATATATATATATATATATATATATATATATATATATGTATATATATATATATATATAATATATATATATATATATATATATATATATATATATATATATATATATATATATATATATATATATATATATATATATATATATATATATATATATATATATATATATATTATATATATATATATATATATATATATATATATATATATATATATATATATATATATATATATATATATATATATATATATATATATATATATATATATATATATATATACATATATATATACATATATATATACATATATACATATATATATATATATATATATATATATATATATATATATATATATATATATATATATATATATATATATATATATATATATATACATATATATACATATATATACATATATACATATACATATATACATATACATATATATATATATAATATATATATATATATATATATATATATATATATATATATATATATATATATATATATATATATATATATATATATATATATATATATATATATATATATAAATATATATATATATATATATATATATATATATATATATATATATATATTGAGCTATATTCAAATTGATTAAACTTTAAAATTTAAACTATAGTAGTTAAATTCTTACGTTTTAGTAAAAAGTCATTAATTCTTGCTATTTTTCAATGGAGATCTTCAAAACAACAATATTTTATGAAACTTTAAAAAATTCATTTCAATATCAAGTTTCTAATTTCATCAATTCCATGTCGTCTGTTGTACATTTTCAAAACTTTCTCAAAATAGTCTCATTTCAAAGTATTTTTCATCTTGCTTTTGCAATGCTTTCATTACATTGATTTTTCTTGACAGCTGTATCTTCATTATTAACAAATGACAGAATCCCGCATTTTGATTATCGATTTTCTATTAATGAAATGAACATATAATGATGGTTTCTCGATTTTGCCATGTTAGCGTTATCTGAATGAAAATTACTACGGTGAATCATAAACATAGTTAATTAAATATAAAGCAAGTAAATCTCTGCACAAAATATCTTTATTGGGAAGTAAAATAAAAGTCCAGGTATTTTGACACATTAATAAATTTATAAATTATTTATGTGTTTTCAATGAATTAATTGGCAGCTCAAGTTAAAAATACTGTTTCTTTGTGAAATAATTTCAAAGCATTAAGCACTTTATAATTTTATCCATACACTGTTCAGGATTTTGGAAAACATTAATTCCCAGATATGTCCTTACATCACTCGGTACTACCAGAAGGTGAGTTACACCAATTGTTTGATTTCCCTTATTTTCGTTTATTAGTTTTCAGTGTCTCTAATACTTAGTTATGGTAGTCCATATGTTTCCTTCAGTTTGCAGTTTTTATAACATAATTCTGGTATTACAATAAAGATCAAACTACAAAACAAATATAAATAATATGACAGAACAAATGTTATGTTTTCTTTTATGCTACAAAGTAGTAATTTATGTTTTATTTGCTTGGTGTTTCACGTTCTGTGTGTTGACACATCTAAATAAAAGAAAAATTAACTATACTCTTATGCTCTTTAATGCTTCTTATATATTTTGAATTATTTTTTTATAGTTCGACTTCAGGTAGAAATAGGCGTCTCAAATTTTAAACGCTAAGATATATACGAAGGTATATTACACTGTAAATAAATATTTACATTAATGAAAAGTGTACTAATTTTGACTTCCAACTTATGCTCATATTTAAGTGTTTATGGAAGTTTACACTGTGAAACCAATCAACTAATTTACCTCTTCTCTGAGTTCTTTGTTAGTGACGTATCTAATCAAAATTGCAGTATACTCATGGCAATTTACACAGTGAAATTAATCCACTAATTTGCCTGTATTCCCGAGTTCTTTGTTAGTGATGTATCTAATCAAATTTTCAGTTTACTCATGGAAGTTTACACGTTGAAATCAATTTACAAATTTGCCTCTTCCCTGAGTTCTTTGTTAGTGGCCTATCGAATCGACTTTTCAGTTAGAGTAAAACAAATTGACAAGTATTTTAAAATTATGTTTTTATACCTGTTGTATACATACATGTGGGATACATACAGAATGTTTGATCATAGACCTGCTCATCTTCAAATTTCTGCTTTTCTCCAAGTACTGTATAAACAATAAAATCTTATTTGATATTAAATTTAACCATTAACCATTATTTATTTAACCATTTTTTTTAAATATTTGCGTATTGGTGCATAACTCCTCCAAAAATATCCCTTTCCTTTATTTATTTTTATAATCTTTCACCCTACTTTCACTAGAAATAAATGGAATGCTTAAATTAAAAAGATTAATTATAGATCCGAGTTGAAAACAATTGCTATTGCAACTCCCTGAGAAACTAAGAAAAAATAAAATATTCTTAAAGTAGAATCTTTCATTTTAATATTTCATGCATTTAGAAATTTAAAAAAAAAGTAGTCGAGTCAATTGTATGTGGGATGTAATATTTATCATTCATATACATTATTTGATTCTTCCAAATCTTTAATATTTTTTGATATATTACTTATTATTTAATGTAGTATCCGGAATATTTTATGTCTTAGTCAAAACAAGAAAAAATATTAATTTTTAATAAGAAAAGATTTGTTTTTATAAATGCATCTCTAAATAAAATATAGCGAATATTATTATTACTTTCTCAATGAAAATAGCATAGATATTTTTAATATTCACAATAATGCACTCACAAATTTAAATTGATTTTTATTGTTTCACATAACGGGTTTTTGATGTAATATTTCATTTAAGTATCAATAGCAACTGCAATTATGCATTCAAATATCATTGGTTTAGGGTATCTATATAAAATCAATTACATTAAAGTAAAATATACAAAACTAATTTAATTTATATTAAAAAATCTTTGCAGTGTTAATTAAAAACCTTTCACGCACTGTTTTCTTATTTTTTGCAAGCATTAGGATTATAATGAAAATTTATATGTTTCTATTGTCATTCTTTTCCTACAGAGATCGTTTTTGCTTTCGTACTCCCAGTAGACATAGCAATTATAAAATATTTGAGAAAAACGTAAATTTATTTCCAAAGTTATGTATAAGCATAGATACATTTTGAGTTAATAATCTGGAAGATTCATGGATTTGTTATATCTGTGGAGTACGTTTCCGATATTCTCTTCTAAAAAGTCAGCTTTAGAGATGTGCCATAAAGTTTCTTAAACCTATAAGTTCTAAAATTCAGGGAAAATGTGAAAAATCCAGAACATCGGAAGTATACATAGAGAGATTACAAATGTCCAGTTTAAAGTTGTTACATTCCGATGGCTATTTGAGGTCTGGCGGTTTCATTGTCTTCACAATATACCATTCCTTTCCATTTTGTTTTGTATTCCCCCTTGCATTATTGAAAAATCTGACAATAAACATCTCCATCGATCTCATTAATTTAACATGTAACATATATTTTCGGTCTCATTATATCGTATCCACATCCTTCCTGCTGGTGAGGTATTTGTTTTCAAATTGTTTGGTGCGTTGTTGATTGTGTCCACTGTTTTGAAAAAAAAAATGTTGGTAACATTTGTCGAAGAAGGAATCTTAAACCAGGTCCATCCTTATGACAAATGCCTAAATCTGCGAGATTATTAAATCTAAAAGTAAACATGATATTGCATAATGTATAATGATAAATTGTTTTTTACATTATTGGTGTATAATTATTGACTATCAGATGGTGTGATAAACAGTACAAATAATCTTCCATTATATTCTTCAGTTTATGCAATATTACATTACAAGCTGTATCCATGAACTACATAGTGTATTTTGAATATTTATTAAAAACCGAAAACAAAGAAATATTGAACATTTTACTGCATCTGAGAATGTGTAAATATAGCCATAGATTCTAGTCTTGGGTAGTAAAATTAAATGAATGACTACCACAATGCATTCACAATGATAAATGTTATATGTTTACATAAACACTTTTAACATAATTAAATTTTAGCCTTATATAAAAAGTTTTTTCTATTTCTTCACTTGATTTGAGAAACCTTTTAAAAGAAGACATGTAATTACATTTTTGTTGGTTTTTTTTTTAAATTTTTCTCCTTATTATAATAAAAAAAAACAAATTATTTTATGCTTCATTTAAAAAATCATGCATTTTATTATACCAAAGTAGTAAACAATTGCTAATACCACTGCTACAGAATAGGGAAAATTTAAAAACCCATTAAATTTAAGTACAAGTTTCATTTAAAATATTTCCTACATTTCTAAATTAGAAGAGATGTTGCTTCATTTCAATTTGGAATATTATATTTATAATTGAATTACCTTAATTGATTCTTGCAATCTTCTTTTTTTTCGATAAAGTACCCACAATTTCGCGAAATAATAGGTAATATTTTATGTCTTAGGTGAAAGAAAAGAAAATTAATTTTTAATATTCAACCAATTTGTTTAAATGTACTTAAGTAAAGGGAAAAGGGAAATTATTATTATTATTATTATTATTATTATTCGTTTTCATCCACAGATTTATTTACTTTAAGGATTTTAATATCTGTAGGCATAAATTTATGTTAAAACTATATAACTTCTTTTAATTTTGCATATCGAATTTATGGTATTCTTATAGATGTATTTATAGGCATCGAATTTTTATATTTGTAGATCTTCCGCTGAGATTAATTACATATTTTTAAAATTAATTATTGAATTATAAATATAAAAGATAAAATGTCTCTACAAAATGTTTTTTGAATGATAGTTTTTAGCCAAATATGTAATTCGATGCATATACACTTATTTTCAGGACCATGTTTTAGTTGAAAAACATTTTGACTTATTTTATGTTTGTCAGTTAATTGAACCTAAACATGGATTTCTTATTTTGGCATTTAATGGTAGTAACTTAAAGAATATATAAGTGTAAAAAACCGTGTGTTATTACTGACATTAGAATTGTTCTTAGAGTGGAAAATAAAACTGATAGAAAATTTCTGGTTAGTTTAGTAATCAATTGTAATCAATTTAGAAATCACATGTTCATCAGTAAAAAATATTATTTCTTCACCATATCCCTTCCCTGCATTATATCATACTTCACATTTTATTTTGTACGAAGTTTCACATAATTTTTCTCGTTTGCCCATTCTCATAAAAATTCA
This sequence comes from Pardosa pseudoannulata, assembly GCA_032207245.1. NCBI lineage: Eukaryota > Metazoa > Arthropoda > Arachnida > Araneae > Lycosidae > Pardosa > Pardosa pseudoannulata. The sequence goes on along the minus strand of CM063502.1, from coordinate 71,976,393 downwards.
AAGAAAGTTCGATTTTCACGGTATACATGTTTTCTACGAAGAACTTAGGTGCTGCCATCTCCCGGAGATCCGAAGCATTAATACTCGTTACAATGAGAGTTTCTTTTAGAAAAAGAATTAATTTTTTCAAATTATATGATACCAGGAAGTAATAGCATGTAGAAACTCAAAATTATTTCCTATAAACAATAGATTTCGTTTTGTGTTAGACCTTTAATATCATTCATTTCAATTTTTTAAATAGCATTGTTAAAAACCACGCACGGATATCTTCGAGTTTCATCGTTGTAGTTCGGTATCATTAATTTCTTTTACATTGAAATTAGTTATATATAGCGAAAATTGCAACAAAATATTATGTTTCAAGATTCAAAATACGAAAGTCCTAAATAAAAATTTCAAAATTATAGGAGGAAATGGATTTAAGTTAAACTTTGTACAAGGGTGTAAAAAAATGGAGTTACATTACGTAAAATTTGCATTTTGAATTCTGTCTAATTAGCATAGTTTATAATATAAAGAGATGGAGTTGCACAGTTTTAAATAACAGTTTCGTTAATTATGGTTCAGTACATTCACAAATGGTGAAATTAGTTTCCCGAATTTCCGAATCTATGGTACCATTCTCAATTAACATGTATTCATTGTTATCCATGCACTCTTGTACACTGATGCCAGCTACTTATTCGAGAATAACATAAGTCATCCATAACTTTTAGTAATATCTAGTTATTTTTACTGGCTATCTCTCACTGTGGATGTTTCTTTAGAATTTAATGCCCACTGGGGATTTCGGCTAAAATATTGAGGGCCATTTAAAATATCAAGATTTCAAATAAGATGCTCTTCTCCTCAAAAAAATAACGAAAAGTGAAACGACAGATTCATGTATATAATAAACGTTTCATGACTGCATATCCCATTCGAATATTATTATTACTTTACTACTACTGCTAATAATAATAATAATAATAATAATAATAATAATAATAATAATAATAACAATAATAATAATAATAATAATAATAATAATAATAACAATAATAATAATAATAATAATAATAATAATAATAATCACAATAAGAACGAAAAGAATATCAACAAAAACAATAACAACAATAACAATAATGATAACAATAATAATTAATTATTTTGCTCAAAGTACACATAATAAAAGATAAACAGGCATAAAAAACACAGAATTGCTATAAAAACTTAGAGATACATCACAATTCATACCGAGATTAGCAGTGGTATATTTTCTCTAATGACACAACATAACAATTGTTATTATCCACCATATTTTTCCCAAAATTTGAAAATACTAAGTAAAAAATGGTAATTATTTAGTATATAAAAAAAGTTAAGTTATAGGATTGAAATATTATTCTTTGGTACGTAATAAATTTGTCCAAAAATAACAAATAATACTAATGTTATTCCCGAAAATGATTTTCATTTATAACAAAAAATAGTTTTTTAATAAAAAATATCAAATAATTATAATCCATTTGACATAGAAATTATCAAAAATAGTTTCCTAGAATTTTTAAATCCTTGGATGCCTGTCCCGACCCCAAAATTCCAGCTAAATGAAAGCTAAATTTTAAAAATTATCACTCACATTATTCAGTTATGGATACATAAACAGCTAATTCCTTCAATTGTTTACCCAGAATAACGCATAGTTAGACTAAAATAATCAAAACTTTGTATGGTTTTCAATTAATATCTCAGTTAGTTATTATTCTAGAAAGATAGAACTAGCGTTCGCAACTAGATTTTAATGTATGTAAAATTAGTTACATAGAGAATTTTTATAAACACTTATTTTGAGTGTTGCGTGAACGTAGCACTATCGAGTAGTGGGTTAAAAAGCTGGACTTCATTAGACGATGATTACTTTGTTAATATAGTACGTATAATGCTATTCTACAAGATAGTATTTTAACAGTATGTATGTGTACATACAAAATCAATGTTATGATCCAATACTGGATGGTTTTATTAAATTTCCAGAAGCGAAACATTAGTGTACATTGAACTGTGCAATTTAGGTGTTTACAGAGTAATTGTTTATAAATAATTAAAATAAATTTTAGTTGATATTAAAGCAATGCACCTTTTGTTTATAAATTATTTAAAAATGAAGTGCATTGCTATGTGCAAAACAGATTATTTTCAAAAATCATCGGAATTATGGTACTTTTAACTTTATCGGTTCAATGTTGAAAAGCGTAAGAAAAGTTTAACAAAATCAGCAAAAAAGGATACCTTATTTACACTCAAAATTTTATTTTTTATGTTACAAAAAATGAAAATAACTATGATATATACAGAAGTTCAAAGGTGCTAGAAATATGAAATAAGTAAATTATTAATGTATGATGGCATAATACTGAAAATTAATATACGTAAAAAGTATTAAAACTATAAAATATCTATGTATTCATAATTTACATTAACTTTTACATATACATGTATATATATATACATTTATTTATAAATATATATTTATATATATATATATATATATATATATATATATATATATATATATATATATATATATATATATATATATATATATATATATATATATAATATATATATATATATATATATATATATATATATATATATATATATATATATATATATATATATATAAATATATATATATATATATATATATATATATATATATATATATATATATATATATATAATATATATATATATATATATATATATATATATATATAATATATATATATATATATATATATATATATATATATATATATATATATATATATATATATATATATATATAACATATTCAACAGATTTGCTTTTAAAAAATGCTTTGATGTTCTGAAGGTTGTGATTCATATTTTATTTCACAAGTACTAAAAAAGTAATGTATTCCAGAGACTTTTCAAAAAAATACATCCTTTTATTTGTGTTACGCTTATAAAGAATTATCTTTATATAGGAGTATATCGCTGGAGTATTTTGACAAACTAACTCTAATAAAATCTGCAGTGCTATGTTGAAAGCTTTTTTAAAGCTTATAAAGCACAAAGGAATATAATCCGATTTCCTATAAAAGCTGAGGTATCTTGATAATAAAAAACTCATGTTATTTTTTACCAATAAAAGTACCATCTTTCTTCTTTGAATATATTTATTACTTCCAGGAGAGAATTAAATGACCTTTCTTCATTCTTTTTCTTTTAAATATTTTGGTTGGAAAAAGTAAAAATAAAGAAATTAAGAAATGCAATTTTATATATATGTTTCGCACATTGTTATAAAATAAATTAAAATGTTACGAGATACATTTTTATAAATTAAGAGGTTAAAGTTATAATTGTGAATAAAAAAGCAAAAGCTTATAAAGGACTAAAATATAACGTATATACTTTGGTAACTGATCCAAGATATATTATAGATAATAATTAATATATATATATATATATATATATATATATATATATATATATATATATATATATATATATATATATATATATATATATATATATATATATATATATATATATATATATATATATATATATATATATATATATATATATATATATATATATATATATATATATATATGTATATATATATATATATATATATATATATATATATATATATATATATATATATATATATATATATATGTATATATATATATTATGTATGTATATATATATATATATATATATATATATATATATATGTATATATATATATATATATATATATATATATATATATATATATATATATATATATATATATATATATATATATATATATATATATATATATATATATATATATAAACGTGTAAGCGTAAATATATATTATGTTTCATGCATGATATTTCCGTTATTTGGACGAAAGTGGTATAATTAATAATACTGTACATTTCAATTAAAAAAGAATATTTTCTCCAAATGGGATTATTTTTGCTAAGAACAAGATGTATTTCGAAGCAAATATTTTTGCAAAACATATAAAATGTGTATAATAATTTATTACTTTTTTTTCAAGATGTGTGACAAAAAAAATTAATTAATGTATGACATATTTTTGGCACCTAATTTTACATAAAACTACACATAAAACAAATCACTGTATACAGCTATGTTTAAAACATAGGTGCATTTTTAAATCAAAATTTATCTAACAGGCCTTTAACACGTATTTACAGGTCATTCCCCTTAACTAATCATTTTCGTTATTGTCTTACATGCATGACTATCAATATCAAAATTCCACTACTAAAATTAATCATAAATGAAAATCCTGTATCAAACAATTTTATTCAAACTCTTCAAACAATACTTATTATTTAGCGTCTGCAGTGCCTTATATATAAAAATATAGAATTTATGTTACAATATGTTAGGATTTATTGATAAGTTTGTTTCAATACTTCCTATTATTCCTCTGAAACATATTTAGTAACGTTTAAAATATCCCTAAGTATTAAAAAGTATGTCATTTATAATAGGTAAAATAAGCAACAAAATTACTAAAAATTCTAAAGAAACTAAAAAAAAATGAAAATGCAGATAAAACACATATAACAAATGAAATAACAAAGAAATCGAGTTAAAAATGTTATTAATTTTTAATCTTCAAATATCAGATTTTAGTATAATAAAATTTTCAAGGAATGAAAAAATATAAATTCCATAATTTATTGCTTGCAAGAAGAAAACACTGTACTTTACGAGAAACGCAATAAGTGTGACATTATGAAAAGGTTGCAAAGTTTTACATCTATGGACTTCTGCTTTTACAGATGAAGGCTAGTAGACCAGGCAGTTTAAAGCTGATTACAGACGGCTAAAAGTAACTAAGCAAACAGTAGGATATGAACTCCAAAATGAGATTTCAAAAAGTAGCGTCCTACTAATTTAACCATCGTTTGGGTTAAAGTTTACGTTTTGGGAAAGAGGGTTTAGTTTGGTTTGGAGTGCTATGGTTTACTTTTGAAACATGAGGGCTAATGAGACTGGGACCTACTGCTTAAAGCCCATTCCGATTCACTACGAATATCCATGCCACAATGGTATTCGAACCCACAAACACCAGTATCGTAGGTCAGCACCCTAACCATTCGGCCAGCACTCGGAGAGAGGTAAATTACACCATGAGTAATAATAAACTTTATACAACTGATCATCCCTGCACTGAACTTTTAGAATAGCATGCCCATTATATTAACATCAAAATTTAAGTATTCCTCGTAAAAATATAAATACAAAAGTAAGCTACACTTATTGAGAATAAAGTAAGAAATAATAAACACATTTATGTTTTAGAAAAAATAATAAAAATCCGGAGTACTCATAAAAGCCAGAATATTGAATATATAACTCTCAGAAGCAGACCAAAAAAACATCTGTGGCGCCGCAAGGACCATTTGCAATTAAATTTCAGTGAAAAAATATAAACTTTAGATTCCCAAAAAAATATTGAATCGAGTGAAGAAAAAGATTGGATTTTAATAACTATGTTTTTAAGTACAAAATGCCCTCAAATGGTTCTTCGGAAATGAACTTATTCTTATATTTATTTTATTATTTATGTCATTAAATTCCTGATTATATTAAAGGATAAAAAACTATAAGAGTACAATGTTTAATGTTAAATACCAGAAATATTTTGTTGAAATTCTGATTGATATGAAATTTTAAGTATATGTGAAAAGCATCAATGTATCTAATTAATTTCTCTCAGAAATCTATATTCAGCATATGGTTTGCATGCTTGTAAAAAGAAAAAGCTTTGAGCGAAACAGGTTAGAGTATAAAACGTTGGAATAAGTCGTTGTTTTCGGCTGTACTGATGATGGTCTATTTAATTGAACGCGTGTTATTGGTGAAGCTGTTTTACGAAAACAAGGGCAATGCTTTTGCTGCAGTCTGAATTTTGTCATAGAAAGAACCTTCGGCGTCTACCAATGTCTTCTAAAGGTAACCGGGCCATTATTAAAAGTATTAGAGAGACGGGAAAATTAGGAGTTCAATCTGGAAGAGGCCGTAAACTTACCACTCCAGTATTTGTTGATGCCGTTGACTCACAGTCACAGACATCAGAATTGAACTGTTTTCTTTCTCCCTTACCTTTTCTTAATACGGTTTAATTACAAGGTGATCGGAAACTAGTCAGTGAATGTTAATATTTTTCTGTATTCCGTTTTGGTAGTTTATTGTTTTAGATTTCACGTTTTTCTTGAAAAGGCGCCCTCTGGTGGATATTTTGGAGCTATTTGTTTTTCTTTTGAAATTTCTTGTATAACTAATATAAAAAATTTGGTTGAATTCCTTTAACCAGTTTGCGTTGTCGATTATAGAAAAAGCTTAATTATAACCACCCGATATATATAACAGAAAGTTTACTATAGATTTGTTCATTGTTCATACTAATTATTTTTTGGTCTGTTTTTGCATTGACAGTTTGAATTTGCTAATGAAATTGTAATATATCGAATCTAAATCCCAAAATTGCATCATAAGGTGTTTTATTATAATACAGTTTACTGTGGTTGTACACTGAAATTGTAATATTGTAGTAAATAAACAATTAAGTCTATTCATTTTTACAGAAATTTTCTTATTGCAGTTTAAATAAAGGGCATGAATAGAAAGAAATAAAAAAATTAGAGTTCAATGCACTAATGGATTCTTTATAAACAAATCAATAACCAGGAAAAATTTTTGTAACCACTAGTCAAAACTAAATTAAAATTTTATTAAAAAGGTATAAAAATCGGTGGTCGAAGGAATAACTCATTACATTAAATTTAATACGTTGGTGAAGCACGTTGATTTACGAAATGCCAATTAAGGAAAAACATATTTATAATTTTTAATTCGTTATGTCACGAATAAACAAATCTCAATTGAATGAGGTAGCTCCTTTAATTATAGCAATACTTATCTGCATTTCTTGGCACTAAATTTCCTCAGTTCTGTACAGATTTAGTATTGTAGAGTTGGGGATTATTTTTATTTTTAGAATTCATTTGCATATACCTGCCAATTTAATGAATCTATACTGGCTTATCCCATTTCTTTAATCCAGTAGTACACGTCATTGTAAATCTTCAATAAAATTTATAAATCCTAGAAAAATTATAATAAACATGTTTAAAAAAAACATAAGGTTTTTCTACATTTTAATTTATATAATTTTTAAAAGCTTAATGAAATTTGAACGATTTGTTTTTAACTGCGAAATTAAGGAATAAATAAGTTTAAAATAAATTTATTCAGCAATAAATATATAGTATATTTTTCACATATTTCATTTAAAACATAAAGATATATCCATAGCAAGAAATAGTACATAATTAACATTGCAGACGTAAATTTAGACATATGTCTACTATATAAACACTAATTAAGATGATGTTAATATTCTCAAGATTAAAGTAGATGAGATACGATCAATATAATCGGGTATTGAAAATGAAAAGAAATATTAAATTTCTGGAAAAAAATGCCAAAAAGTTTTGTCCGAATAAATTTATTTTAAACTTACTTGTTCTTTAACTGCGGAGTTAAAAACAAATCATTCAAATTTCATTAAGCTTTCAAAATTATATAAATTGAAATGTAGAATAACCTTAGGTTTTTTATTAAGTTTTTTGCATGAGCTTATTAAATTAACTAACGAATAATTATCTAAAATTCAAATACAATTTACATATAAATTTAACTAATATTGTGTCAGCTTTTTCAAGTCTTAGAGGAATAAAATATTTTTTGTTGATTTGTTAAATGAAACAAAAGAATTGAGTAAGTTATAATAATTTTTATAAATTGAAGAATGCTACTAGTAATACAAATAATGCTACACCACGATTATACTAAGTAACGCCCATTTAAATCACAAACAGGTTTCTTTTATTTATTGGTTTGCAAATTTCCCTTATAATTTTATATTAAATTGATATATAATTAGTATTAAAATATTTACATGTCAGTCATAATAACATTTAGAATTAGATTTATTATTCAATACAGAATACTTTGAAATATTTCACCTATTATTATAACATTTCGTCTTAATCTTTTGAATTTTTTTTCCACTGCATTTAATGATTTTAAATATTAGAACATAAGACAAAAGAGTTTTTAAATAGTGTATTAGAGTATTTCGGTTAATTGATCACCTAAATCCCTGCATTAATTTCTATTTTTAACTAAAAAAATACTATATTTTCATGCAGCTTGTTGAATGTAAAAATGTATCAAAAGCATGAAATATGAGAAATGATTAAGAGGATATATTTTATTAAAATTTTGTTTCACTGTATTTCAGATAATTTCTTTTTCATTTTATTTTACCATGCATTTGACGAAGGTTACAAATATTGTTTAACAAGAATAAAAGTGAATGAAAGATTCGCAAAAGATAAAGTAAAACCATATCAAAATTTAAAAGTACCACTTTTAAAACACAGATTCATTTCTCTCGAAATTTTTACAGAGTATTATGTCATGAATTATTTATACATTTCACCAACCCATGAAAGTAAGTTTATACCTGTTTTTACGTGTTAAGTTCTTTGTATGAAATTTTTTTTCTTCTCCGGAATTTTTTTTTCCATTTACCCATTCATTCTTACGATACACGGTGCTGAAAATGATGGATTATCATCGATCCATCACCCGCAATTTCTTTATATCGTTCAGTCAGAAACTGACAGTTGATTTAGTTCAGTCTGCATTCTAAAGATATTGAATGCCTTACAGTGTCATATCAAGATCAGTAAAAAAAAAAATTACATTATTACTTTGCATTGGTTGATTTTTTTTCATTACGGCTGACAGTGACTCTAGTAAAAGAGCCTTTCTAGATTTGCTGTCACCTAAACTGGGATCTTTTATAAATTTGGTTTGTTTGGAGTATTACGGTGACATTTTTTGCTACATGGCTTCTTATCAGATCAGAACCTACTGCTTAAAGCTTGTTAGGAATGGCTAAAAAAAAAGACATGACTTCATTCCGCTCCAATTCTCCGGTACCAAAATGTAGTTGCCTGGCTTGTTGACAATAATTTGGCTTATTTTATATGCAGAATTTTCAGAATGTAAAACTGGCTGAGTATACTTTTAGTATTGTAAGTTTTTATATTATTACTTTCTCAGAGTGAAACTACTATTCCTAAACCTATTTGTGCTCGAATATAATTGGTTATCTAAAAACAAAATTTAAATTTTAGAGACTCACCTTTTTCACTATTTTCATATAAACATAAATAATAAAATTAAGCCATGTGGGTATACTAAAATATATCCACGATGATGCGTATTCTTATATTGCAAACTTATTTCCTCTTACATATTTATTTAAACATTTTATTTTGAAAACCATTAGAGAGAGAAATGAATTGCATCTAAATATTCGTATCATATTTATAGTTATAATTTATTTTTGTATTTAAAATTTTCAAGATCCATATTTTAAAGATATGTGGATTAAAACTGGGTAATAAAGTCTGTCTATATAAACTATGGAACTTCATTCATCTTAATTAATTACACCATATTTAAAGAAAGAGAATACTTGGTGATTGCATGGAATTAATTTATTAGCTATTTTCTTTTAATAAAACACAAACATTTATGTATATTAATTTCTAGTTTTAATTTTAAAATAGCATTTTATGAAGTTTTTGTAAAAATGTATTTAAACTGTTATATAAGAGAATTTAATATATATTAAAACACCATGTTTAATTAAAGGTTTGTGCTACACTCAGCATATTATATATTTCGGTTACTTTGTTTATTTCTAGGATCTCTTCTATTGATGATACCAATATTGTTAAAAAACACAGGATTACTAAAATTTTCAAATTAGAATTCATAATAGTTAAAACAATTTAAATTATTGTTTATAAACAACAGATTGATTTTTTCCTTAAAAAAAATCATACTCATTTTCTCGTGTTAAATATTTAGTACAAAAGTTATTTTCTTACCTTTTTTTCCTTTTACCCATTTATACCTGCGGTGCAGAAAATGATGGATTATCATCGATCGATCACTGGCAATTTCTTTATATTTTTCAGTTAGGTACTGGCAGTTGATTTAGTTAGTCTGCAATCAAAAGATATTGAATGACTATGCGTGTCATATCATAATTACAAAACTATTTTATTGCTTTTCATGTGTACGTTTTTTCTTCATGGGAAATATATCTACAGAAAGTAGAAGAATTTTTAGTCAAGATATGCTGATTCTTATATTGGGCCCTTTATAAAATTTCTTATATATGAAGCGGTTATTTTGCAACACGAAATCTAGTTAGTCCAAATTATACTGCTTAAGATTAACTCTGAACAGCTATGAATATCCCTTTGGGCAGTGGATGTCGAACCCAAGAAACCATGTTTCAAAAATCAGCACATTAAACATTCCGATGATTGTTTAGATTATATTATAGAGTAGAATTTTTATTTAAACTTGTTCAAAATAGCGAGAAACCAATCACATTTCAGAGACCCTATTGATTATATAAACAAAAATAATTCTAAATCATTAATATTCATATATGTGTCACTGTATATTCTTTAAATTTTAATAAATCCTTCTTTATTTATTTATTTATTTATAAATTCCATTTTTATGTTACTTATTAATTTGACACGCAAACTGTATTTGAATATTTGTATATTCAATACTGTTACACTTTAATCTTATAGTTATCCTTTATTACAAGATGCTTTTAGATTTATAGCGTAAAACTGAATATTTAAACAGGATTTTATTTCCCATAAGGCATTGTATAATCACATTAAATGCTGTAGTAGTACATTTACGTATACACATGATATGAATATATGCATATTTTTTTTACTTAAAAAACTATTTTTTACATGATTGCTTTAGTTAAAATCTATCTAAATTGTCAAGTATAAAGAATAATTATACAGTAAAATAATATTTTTTCATTAAACGTTTAATTGCTACGGATTATAAAATAATTTGGTTTATTTGTTTTTTCAACTATGTGTTTGATTTGTAATTTAATTGTTATCAGACTAAATAAAATGAATGATAGTCTTGTAAAATTAGAGTTTTTCAAAGTATATGAATTTGTAACTATTTATACATTTGATAAAACGTTAAGAATTTTGTTTGTACTATTTTTACGTTATATCTGGGAAAATTATTTTTTTTTTAGAATAATATATTTTACTCATTCATACCTCCGATACTGAAATAATAGATTTTACATCTATCGATCATTTTCAATTCTTTTATATTGTTCAGCTAGAGAGTGGCATTTTCCTTAGTTTTTAGTTCCTAAATAAAAATAAAATTTTAGGAACACTTTATTTTCTATTCTTAAATGAAAAATTTTATATGATAGAAGACTTTTCACATCTTTCCAGGATACACCGAACCTCGAAATTTACACTTTTATAGATTTAATTTGATTTGGAGTGCAGGATTATATTTGTCTGTAAAAAGGCTAAACCATAGCTTTTTGCTGTTACAATTAGTTCCAGCAGTGAATGCCGTCGCTGCTATCAGTGCGCATTGACAGGGAGGCAAAGAATTTCCTGTTTCCTATCGTGCTCCAACCGTAACTGGCGAGGTCGTTTTTGCTCTACCCAATCTTTTGAATGAGTGAGTGAGTTCTTTGGAGTATTTATCCCTTCAGAGCTATTGGCAGGTCACAGAAAAGTAATAACAAATGAAATATTCAACATAAGTAAAGGCGGATTGCAAATGCTTTTAGTTTTCCCTGGACGCCACCTGCACTGAATATATGTCATTGTTATCAAGAACTAACATTACGCATATTTGGTCATTTAAACAAAATATAATATATCAATGTGTAATTATGAGTGAATGTTAAGCTATCTTCAATGGTAGGAAATCAGTCGTTATATCTTTCCGTGTCAATTTTACTTGAATGTCAACATTTTCTCAACAGACTTTATCCATTATTTTGCATGAGCTGTGTTCTCTGATTGAGATTTTAGTCTCTTATTAACAGTCCCCAGAACATTTAATAATACTTGCTTCAATCATATTGCCTATTATTCTGGTTAAAAATAGGCAAATAGAAGGGTGCTGCTCTTCGGTACCAGATTTTTCCTCTCCGGATCCTACAGCTGACATTTATTGTGGTCGTTAAGAATCATCTTTGGCCTGTAAATTGTGACAAAATTCCAATATAATAACACTCATTTGTGCTTAGTAAGAGACAGACTCCCGATGAAGCAATTTCCTCGTGCTCCGCCTAGCACGCATCTTTGTTTACTTCAGATTTGGATTTTAGTCCGACTGTCGATTTTCACAGTTCCTTCTTGGGCCTTGGTTGCTCCCATGTAGTATAGGCGCGTGAGTGCACCTTTTGCTTTAGTGATTGATTTCTTACTGTTTTATTTTTTTCACAAATGGCCGTCGTCATGTGTTTTCTTACCCAGGGACATCCACCTGTCTGAAATACCTGTCTGGTTGTATATGTGGTGCATTTAATAGGATCTGGCCTCATTAGCTCTTTTGAGTAAAACAGTAGTTTTTAAGAGCTCTGAAATAAAACAAGCCTATAATTACTAATATCTACTATTACAGTGGAAGATGAACCCAAGTACTCTGTTTTAAAAAGTCAACTTTCCAACTATTCAGCCATCAAGGAACTTCTTTAATAGAATAAAAATTTTATATATCTTTATAAAATTAGACATAATTAATCAACGTCTTATTACGTAAAATTGATTTAGGGCAACTAAAACTAATCACATAATTATAGATAGGTTTATTACTCCCAGTACCGAAAGGCAGTCCTTTATTTGTAACCCTGTTTATTGGGTAGAATTTTCAGAAAATATTACTGCTTAGCTTCTTAACAGCAAATTTTTCCATTTTAAAAGATCAAAGCTTTCGACATGAATCATTTAAAGGGCGACATCATCTATAAACCTTAAAAAATTCTATTTTTTATTTTTACACTTTTAAAACATCTAGACATTTTTTAATCATTTCAATCAAACCCCATTAAAATATTCGAATTATAATCTATAAAATTCTAAAATTTATGCATATGATATCATAGCTTTTACGGGAACTATAAAAACTTTAAATGCATTTTACTGAAAATGGCTTTTTTTTTTATCTTGAGAACCCTATAAATAAGAAGCTATAGCTCAAATTATTTACGAATTTGAACAGCCAATGCATTATAGACCTACGATGAAACTCTATCTACTTTTTTTGATGTTGTTTATTTCATTTAGTATTTATAGTATTTGAAATTCAATTACTAAATATTATTTTAGATTCTTTGAACATTTAATCCCCTATTGTAATATTTTTGATATATTTGAAAGTTAAATAGGTATAGAATTACACCTAATAGCTATTGTTTGCATAAAAGCAAAAATTATTAATGAAACTCTGTGTTGTTGCAAATCTTCACACAGTGTGTCAGAAAAAACTCCTGAAACAAGGTATAGCTTTTCATTTTTTATAAATCGTTCTCATTTTTATGCAAAAAGTAAATTCAGCAAAACTGATTAAATAAAAATAGGGAAAATTGCTGAAAATCCCATATATTTACGGTAAATATTTTAGAAGATGGAATAATGCGAAAAAAATTGTTGGAAGTTTGGAAGTAGCTTAAAGGTGATTAACGTAAACAGTAATGCATTGACAGAGTCACGTTAGAAAAACAATTTTAGACTACAAGTAGCCACAATATGCAAATATTAGAAGCACATTTTAAATCATTTACTTAATGAAATTTCATTTTTAAAATCATTTATCAGCTTGACACACAAACATCTGCTGAATATTCATATTTCCGTTACTGTTACCATTAAGGTTTCCATTTAATATTTGTAGCAGATCATTTTTAAAGATTTCAGAATCTAAACTGGATACCAAAACATGTTTACTTAAGCTTTGGGATTTCTTCCATTTTATTTAATGATTTGATTTTTCAGAAAATGAATACATAATCGTATCAAATACTGTATCAGTTTATTTTGGAAAATAAATAACCCAAATCCATATATTTATTTCTGCTTTTACTTTAATATTATATCATATTCATGCAGCTCTGTTTTTCGAGAAAGATATTTAATTATTGCACGGGAAAAATGATTATCTATTTAAATGACATTTTCTATGAAATGTTTACACTGAGTTAATAAAATTTTGCTGCATATATTTTTTTATCGTGTATTCTTTGGGGGATTCAATCGTTATCCAACGAACATAAAATGGATAAACATTTGTGCAAGAAAATATACAACAGTTTAAAATTTGAAGGATCAAATTTAACACAGATTGATTTAACGCAATGTTTTCAAAATATTAGAGTATAAATAATCTATACATTTTGAACAACTCTTCAAAGACAGTTCATAACTATTTTTTTATGTTGAGTTCGTGTGAAAACATTTTATCTCTTTGATTTTTTACAGTCTTACCTATTCATACCTACGCTGTATGATGCAAAGACTGATAAATCATCATCTTTCACTCTAAGTATTTTTAATTTTCTGAATTTAGAAACTGACAGAAATATGCTCATAAAATATATTTAACATCTTCTTAATCGTAGTAGAATTACTAATAAACCAATTTGAATAACTTTAAATTGGTTCCTTTAACTTCCCAGACAGACAATATTTGTATGTGATATAACACTTCTTCCCATTTATAATTACACTAATATCTGAACATTAGAAGATACAAATTAATTTAAACTTTTTTTAATCTTATTTTAGTTGGGAAATAAACTTGACATTATATCCCATGAAAGAAGATGCAGTAATATTTTCTTTCATTGCCGGGCATTTGCCTTTATTGATAGCAAAGCCGCAGGTGTTTGATGCTTTTTTCATAGTGGAGGCAATATATAGTTAAGTCAATTTTGCTTCCTATGAAGGAATGCATCTAAACCTTATTCCGGAATCGAACCTTACAGAATTTTGGAAGATCTTTTGGTTAACCTTCCTTATCTTCAAAATACTTTATACTATAAGTTAGGTATACTTTGAAAAACACTTAATTTATCTGTGGTAAATGAGTAATGGGATTCAATACAAATTCATCGGAAAATAATTATTTGATTTAATTTCTTGATCAGATAAAATTTAAATTTTGCTTTTTGTAAAATTTATTAAAATTGGGTATCCGTACGAAACTGGATTTCTGTTATTTTCACTGAATCTATTGCTTTAGTAATTCTTATTATTATAAGACTGAGTCGTTGTTTTTATAACTGTGAAAAATGCATATAACTATAGTTTTATTTATTTATAAAAATAAACCTATAAAGTAATGGAATTTTATTTATAGAAACAAAATAATGAATATGAAATAAATTTTCAAGCTTTATTTTCTATAATTATAAATAATTATATGATTAGAATCATCTACATTTTGATCTTAGTTGAAATACGAATTTTTGAACTGATTTTAATCATCTGTATATTCAAAATTTATTAATGATATGCATCTGCAGTGATTTCAACATACGATGTAAGCAAGATATAAGTTTCCCCACTTCTGAGGACTCTATTGTTCTTACTATTGTTCTTCTATTGTCTATACTTCTATTGTTCAAAATGAGGTAAATGAGGTGCAATTGGAACTACAAATAATTCAAATGATGCGCTTGACATTTATTACATAAATATTGTTAATATAAAAATCACCCTATAGGTGGCACTGTAGCACATATGATATTTACTTAGTTTCATAATGTAAGTCAGGCATTAGTTTCTTGTTTGCACATCATGCCTCCGTTGCAAGAAAAAGCGCTACTGGTAAAACTGTTTTACCAGAACCAACAGAACTCCGTTGCAGTTAGTTCTTAATGAATTCAGTCGTACGAAGCGGGTAAGAGGATGTCCAATGTCTGCAGGTACTTTAGGCAATATGATCTTTCGCCAGATATTACTAGTTGTGAGTTTTGGTCATGAGGTTTCCTGAAGGGCCAGATCGACTGCCAAATGTCAGCATCTGTGCGAGATCTGAAGGACAGCAGTCAGCAACATGCTCTTGATATTCAGACAGACTCATTCCGGTTAGCTATGGAAACTATGGTTCTGCGATTAAAGCGTATTATTAAACAGGAAAGGGGACATATTTATCAGTTTTAATGCTAATTTTTAATGTTATTTAGCATTTATAAAGCATATTGAATTCTTTATATGTATCACAGCTCCACCTATAGGTGGAAATTTATACTAAAATATGTTATGTAATAAATGTCAAGCGCATCATTTGAATTATCTTTGTTTCGCATTTGGACCAATAGAAGGTATTCCAGTGTCCTCGGAAGAGAGGAACTTATTTTTTGCTAGCCCTGTACATACGTATATATTTATAACAGCATTTTTAAATGAACTGATTGGTAAATTCATTCTAATAATCCCTTTATTAATTCAGAAATTTATGCAAATTTACCAACTAATTACCAATTAATGAAATTAAAATAGAAAATATGAATGCCAGTTTCTCTTTTACTATTTATATCAATTTAGAAAAAAACAGTAAAATAGTTTTCTTAGTTTGTGCGTAAAAAAAAAAAAATTAAGCTTAACGCTCTGAGGCAGTGAGTGAACCATATGAAAACTGCTATATTGAAATTGGGAAAGATTCAATCACTGACTTTTGCTTCTTCTTCATTAATATATGCTTAGTTGAAGCACCCAACATAATTTCTAAACACGAGATGTTCCGGTTTCTGTACAGTCAATGTGTAATGATTCCTTATACAGAGAAAAATAGTGCCTTCAAAATTTAAAAATCATGATAACTTCTTTTATAAATTCAGCTGTCGAGATATATCAGTATTTTTGTTTCTAGTATTTTCTAAGTATTTTATTTTGTTTCGGGAGATATTATATAACTATTCTGTTTCAAATAATTAATAGTATTCATATTAAATTCTGTATCAGTAGAGTTTAGTAAATAAATAACCCAAATACATATATTTAATGTGTAAGGCATTAGTTTTCATTTTAATGTGTAAAACACATCTTACTTAGTACGGATTATTTATTCCTCATTCGTTACTTCTCAGATTTCTAAAAACATAGATTTTTTTTACATGAAAATTTAATGATTTCTGATATTTATAAAATCAGGTATACAATTATGTTTTCAGACATAGCAAATTTACATGCCTGAATTTTAGTACTACTTTCTTAGATCTCGAAATGCATCGGTAGTATCTCCTCAAATCTTGAATTAATATTTATATAATAGTGCACTAATTCGTTCAATAATTGTAACTATTCAATAAATTTGTTTAAGGAAAAGGTAAACATTATGATAATTCAAAATAATTTCTTAAATTGATATTGTATCTGAGAAAGTTAGTTTTGATAATTTTTGATGATTTTTAAAATGTTACTTAACTTTTTATTTATTCTTTCAGAAGCAGCACTAATTATGTTAAGAGAAATATTCATATCTATTTTAAATTCATTCTTTCTTTAGATTATTAAAACAGGGTGTCTCATTATTTTCTGAAATATCAACATCGAACAGGTATATTATTTCTAAAAGTTATATTACTCAAGCTATTTACATAAATGCTCAAAATATATTTAAAGTAAAAGTAAGGAAAAACATATGAAAAAAGTTATAATTAATACCAGAATATTTTTAAAAGTAATAAAATTTAAAATATTTTAAAATGGGATTAATTTAATTATTCTTTAAATTATTAGTGTACAAAGTTTCATAACTATTAGTGTATAATTTCGTAAGCGTTTTGTCAGGCTCAATTTGTCTTTAAGGCAAAATATTTAACATAGCAATATTTACATATAACATTACATATATTCAAGAATATACAATTAAGCCTTTATTATATTCATAAATACATAACGTAGCATTTTATATATTAATGAATATATAACAATAAATTGTTTAATTTACACCAGATTAAATTTTCGAATTAAATGTCAGGGATTTATTATTAAAAAGGTCGTTTAGAGTCATATTATCTGAATAATCAATTAAGTAATTATGAATAAGAAAAACATCAACGAATAAGAAATTTATAAATTTTGTATGAAATTTCAAAAACAAATCCTAAGAACTTTAATAAATACTTAAATATTACGGTGAAAGTTTGGACGCAGAAATTATGAGTATCAAAGCTTGATAAAATTAGGAAAGTGATACATGTGTTAAATCCTGATGTTGGCCAACAAATACTCTTAATATCCAATAAAACACAAACATTTTACGATATTATCGGTCTTAATAATTCTGCTTAAACAACTATAAAATTATTTAGAACTATAGTACCAGCAGAGATAAAGTTTTGATAAATATATGTGTGATAATGTATGGAGATCTAATGCTTTCCGTAAAATAAATGGCGTGGTTGCTAGACTTCCAAATTCGCTATACTTTTATGTGCAGGATAATTAGGTGCGAAGCAAAACTTTTTACTTATCATGATAACACAATGAATTTTTCTTCCCCTCTAACTCTTAATGATGAAACTAAAAGTACCTCTAAAAGAGTCATATTTAGCCTCTCATTAAAAGTTGTAGCTTGTTTTATTTCATAACTGCAGTTTCATCTTATCTACGGCGGAAAATACGGCAAATTGCAAAGGTTTAATGAAATTGAAGCTTAACCCTTGAACAGAATTTTAGGAAATTAGTTTCACCGTGGTTATAAAATATTAGGCATGCTACCATCTAAGGTCAAATGTGACCTAGTTTTATAGTCCTGTTAGAACATAATTTTAAACATAATTAAATTGTTTAATTCATTGAAAGAAACCCATCTTAATTTTAAGATGGAAAGCAAATAATGACACCTTAATATTTATTCTGATTTTAATCCTGTTATTTTCAAACCAAATTCAGAAATAATACAAAACAAAGTAAATTTGAAGTTTAATTAAAGTTCAATAACGTTTTTGTGGTAAAATATCTCCTAAAGTCTGTAATTTAGTTACACAGCTTTTTACTAAATTCATTAGCGATACAGTGATAATAAAGTGACCTTAGATGCTAAAAATTTCTTTATTTTGTTTTTAATTAGTCTTCTTAAAAATTTAATAAGTCATTAACATATTTATATATGAATCCCTCCCTAAAAAATAAAATTCATTAAGAATTATTTATTTTAATTGTAGAAACATTGCAATTGCTCCATACACTTTCTGAAGTAATACTGATCTTTGATTTTGCAATAAAGTTTTTGTTCTTAGAACAAGCTTGGTTTTTATCATAATCTCTCGACGAAAGACGAATATGAAAGGTATTTCTTTACTATACCACGAGCTTGAAATCATTAGTAGCCATGCATTTTCTTATACGTTCTCAATTGGTTCTAAACAATAATTCTCATTTAAATTTCAACGTAGTGAATAAAAAATTAACCATAGTGCTGCAAGATATAAAAAAATGGCAATCATCAATGGATAATTTTAAAAAAATAATAATAATAGGGAAGATAATCCTTTATTAGATCTTTAAAGTTGTCCTTATTGAATTAATAGATCATTTTTTAAACGTAATTATTGTAAAATATTATTTAATATGCTATGAAATAAGCAGTTAGAACAAATCCAAATTAATTCAATTAATAAATAAATCTAGAAGGTATTAAAAAATCATAAAAAATATTTTTATATGTTCAAAATTTTTATAAAGAAATTATCGTACAATCTAGTACTAAATATGAAATGAAAAACAGTTATGTCTTCTAAAATCTTTGGTTCAACAAAAAGAATTTAAATAAATTTTATTATACTTTAGCTTCTTTGAAAAATCCCCTCTGCTTGAAAATTTATAAACACTTACTCGGACCATTTTTGATGTGGATATAACTTTTCTGCATTTCGTAATACGTTTGAATTATACTGTAATATATCTTACCTGTATTTTAGTAAATTACTGAATTTTAGTGAATTTTATTACATTACTAAGTATGAAAATCTTCATTTTTAATACGTCACGTAATTTTAGGATAGAGGACTTTATAAATAGGGAACACTGAGTTTGAGCCGTCTCTAAGTACAATGCAGGTGATATTGAAATAATTTTAACTTATCAATATATTTTGTTATCAATACATTTAACTTTCATAAATAAATTTGTTATAGTATGTCAATATTCAGATTCATATCATTAATGGCATATTTTTTGTTAAAAAGCTCTATTTTATTATTCACTATTCATCTATTATGTGAATGTTTCTAGCGATTTACCTATCTCACTGCAATTTAAGTATAATTATGAGAAGAGATCTAGGTCAATTTATTATTTTTAATATCACATTTAGACTTTCTCTTTAAAAAATATGTAAATTAGATATATATAAAAGTAGAGGTTTTTAACTTTTCCTGTTACATTAATTAAATAAGTAAGATATCTCGGTGAATACTACAATTCCGCATAATACACTAAATTTTATCAAATATTTATCATGAATATATCAAATATTTATTAAAAACTATTAATTTAACAGCATAATGCATAAATTAATGAAAAAGATTGTGAACTAAGGAATACTTCATAATAACGTATCTTTTGTAAAAATTTGACAACATTTAAAGTATGCAAGTATTAATCTTGTTTTAAAATGAGAATGATATTTTTCCGATTCCCCAAATTTCATATTTATACATATAACAATACTTTAGATAACATGCTCAAGTTTTAGTGTGAAAGGTAATAAATTAAGGATAATAAACCTTTTTTATATGTTCTAAATAGTTGAATGATACAATATTTCATACAGTATTTTATTTATTAAAAACTTTCCATTTCCTCGAATCATTTTATGAAGTTTGTGAGGTAAGATAAAGAAAATAATTAACTATCATGAAATGTAATCGAGAGATATCGATTTTCTAGATTAAATTTCATGAGTTTAACAGAAATAAAGTTTAAATAAAGTGTAAAAGATTATGTGTTCCCTAAATTAAGTATCCTCCTATAAGTTTTCGCATTAACACAATATTAAATCACTCCAAATATCACGCATATATATGTATATATATATATATATATATATATATATATATATATATATATATATATATATATATATATATATATATATATATATATATATATATATATATATATATATATATATATATATATATATATATATATATATATATATATATATATATATATATATATATATATTGTAGCGAAAATCGTTCCTTAAAACAAGGACGCTGTGGCGCAGTCGGTAAAGCGGCGGACTCGTGAACGGGAGTTTCTGGGTTCGAAAACAAGCGAGGCAAGCTGCCTTTAAAAATTGATTTTAACTTTGATTTAATTTATGTAATTTAATTTCATTATGCAAATTTATGTAAATTTAGTTCCTAATTTTCTGCGGGCCTTCCAAGTCTGGAAGGTTCTAAAAGTGTATATAAGCAGGATTTCCTTCAGTTGCGGGGTAATAAAATCTTGAACTGGTCTTGAGCGTTTATCAGTCATTTCACCAAATTCAGTTCATTTCATCTACGCGACAGTTTGGTGGAGGCGCCGGGTAAAGATCGTATTGCAATCAGTCTGGAAGAAACTGAGTGTCGTCGAAGCCGTCGACTCCAAAACCTTCCCCCGGAACACTGACTTTACGAAGGCAAGGTGAGGCAAGTAAAGGCGAGGAAAATGACTGAGCCGGAATTTAAGTCCTCACCGATTCTCTTTACTCCAACCATGATTAGAGAGCCAAGATAGCCGACTATCTTTAAAGGCGAGCCCGGACAGGATCCAACAGAGTGGTTGAGGGAATATCTTCGGGTATCAAAATTCAATCAATGGGATGATACCTTGAGTTTAGCAAATGTGTATTTCTTCCTAGACGGAACGGCGAAGAAATGGTTTGAGAATAATGAGGACATGTTGCTATCATGGAAGAAATTTGAAGATAAATTAAAAAATACTTTCGGCAACGAGGAGTTGTATATAAGGCAAGAAAATGATAGACTCAAAAGTCGTGCCCAGGAATTTGGTGAATCTACCCAATCGTACATTCAGGAGGTTTTGAGACTTTGCCAACAAGCAGACCCTAGCATGTCAGAGGACAACAAGTTATCTCATCTTATGAAAGGGGTAGCCGAGGATATTTATCAGGCACTATTAACAAAAGAAATTAAGACTGTTGCCGATTTTATTAAATGGTGCCAGCATATTGAAGAAATTAATCAGAAACGGATTAGGCATCAAAAGTTTACAAGATTACCTAATATCGTACCAATAGCCTCCATCGATTCATCGGTCCTTGATTTGACGTCCTTAATCAGGAAAATCGTTCGTGAGGAAATACAAACCATCACCTCGTCGCAAACAGAGGAGCAGGAAATAGGACTACAATCCATTGCAGCCATTGTCCGAGAAGAAGTGGGAAGATCTCTAAATCCTATTTCTGAAGCAGGCTTCCAGAAACCCCTCTCGATACCCAAGCGCCGCATCCAGCCGACGTATAGGAGACCGGAGACTACCCGGGACCAGTTTCGACATGTAACGTACGAAAAACCTAGGAAGACCGACGTATGGCGTACCACAGATAATCGACCCGTCTGCTTTCACTGTGGTCGACCTGGACATGTTGTAAGATACTGCAAAGATCGAAAGGCTATTTTCGATGATTACCGTCGAAACTTTGGACGTGAAGCCCTCTCAAATTACAATAGCAGTCCGAAAAGAAAGCAACCGATCAGCCGCTAGATCACAGTCGCCAAGCTCCAATCGAGGTAGTTCACTGAATCGCCGCTTTAGATCCCCATCACGATACCGAAGGCCCAGTCTGTCGCCGAGTCGCAGGAGTGAGGAAAACTAACTCGGGCGACCTGTGCAGGAGGTAAGGCCGCAGTGAAAGAAAATCATCCGACGTACACCACAGCCAAGTTAAAAGCGAACACCACCTGTATCACCGCGAATGGACAGTGTGTAAAAGCTCTCGTTAATTCTGGTGCGATTATTCTGTCATATCCGAAGAATTACGCCGACAATTGAATATTCCTACGTTTATTGAGAATGGACCTATACTGAAAACTGCTTGTGGTAAAACTGTAGCCGCCTCTGGACGCTGTGTATTAAAAATAGACTTGAACGGGACTGTGAAGCCGTTTGAATTTCTCGTTTTTCCGCAGTGTAGTCATCAAATGATACTTGGCTGGGACTTTTTCCGTGCCACCGATGCCGTTATTGATTGTGGAAATCAAGAGCTCCAACTTGCCGAAATCCTTCCATACAATACAGTCTCAACTGAATCAAATTGCTCTCTAATCGCCGCATCGAATTACTTAATTGAAGCTAACTCTACAAGACAAATATCTGCTTTGAATTCAACAGTGCAAGAAGCAAATGGAGCTATGATTGTTGGTAGCGAAGTTCTGAAGTACGAAAAAGAGTTATCTGTTCCAGCTTCAATTGTCGACATTGAGAATGGCTGTTGTAAAGTGTGGGTAACGAACTTTTCCCGACGAACCCAACTGATACCGAAAGGGATGAATATAGGCTGTTTTGCGACAATCGAAAATAACGCCATCTGCTCTCTGAGTGACAAAGTGGAAGAAACTCCCAAGGAGCACAAGTCCCGAAAACGGGTAACTCGAGAAAAGTTAAAAGAAATTCTCGATTCTGATCTAACTACCACTGAAGAAGACGAACTATTGAACCTATTAGAAGAATTTAGTGACATATTTGATTTTAAGAGAAATTCTAGGAAAACTCGATGTAGTTCAGTGAGGCACAAAATCAATACAGGTGACAGCGCCCCAATCAAGCAACGACCTTACCGTGTATCAGCCATCGAAAGACGCTTGATTGCCGAAGAAGTACAGCGAATGCTAAGAGAAGACGTGATACAGCCGTCAGATAGCCCATGGTCATCTCCAGTCGTGCTTGTGAAGAAGAAAAATGGTGAATGGCGTTTTTGTGTTGATTATAGGAGATTGAACAAGATAACCAGAAAGGATGTATATCCATTACCTCGCATCGATGATGCCCTGGACTGTCTAGCGGGTTCGAAAATTTTCTCTATGATGGACCTAAAGTCAGGCTACTGGCAAATAGAGGTTGACGACAAAGACAGGGAAAAGACAGCCTTTGTGACTTCAGATGGTCTTTTCGAATTTAAAGTCATGCCGTTCGGGCTATGTAATGCCCCCGCAACTTTCGAACGAATGATGGACACAATATAAGAGGTCTAAAGTGGAATATTTGTCTTTGTTATCTAGACGATATCATTGTGTATGCACCGAACTTCGGAGAACATCAAATACGCTTGAGGAAAGTCCTGAAGTGCATTAAAGAAGCGGGACTAACACTAAATTCTGCCAAATGTTCATTTGGGAAAAAGAAGCTAACTATACTCGGACACCTAGTTGATCAACATGGAATATATCCCGATCCACAGAAAACAGCGGCTGTGGCAAAGTTCCCTACCCCGGAAAATGTCACGGATGTCCGAAGTTTTCTGGGTTTATGCTCATACTATCGACGATTCATCAAAAATTTTGCTGAGATCGCAAAACCCCTGCATGACTTATTGAAGAAAGACTCAAAATTTTCTTGGAACCCACCTCAGATGGAATCTTTTTCAACACTCCAAAAGTTATTGACCAATGACCCTGTTCTAGGGCATTTTCTCCCAGACTCGGAAACAAGGATACATTCAGATGCTAGCGGCCATGGCCTCGGAGCAGTTCTGGTACAAATCCAGGATAATAAAGAAAGACCAATAGCCTACGCATCAAGGTC
>CM063502.1:71944115-71946615 GCA_032207245.1 Pardosa pseudoannulata | reverse complement strand
TATTTTATCTATATTTAATGCTTATACAGAAGAAGGTTTTCTATTCTAAATTTCAGATTTCTATCATTAAGAACATTTGCTGTGTTGAATTAAAACAATACATTATATTTGAAGAACAATGTATCTTATTGTGTTTAATTGTGAAATAATCCTTTAACTGTAAATTCTCCTTTTCATGAGAAAATTACTATACATTATTTATCATGTATTGTACATTATTTATTATTTGATTTTTCACACTGAAATATCCATAGTGGGGTTTCATATTCAGAATGTTTATTCTTAATATATATAATAATGAAATGTTATTAAACAACTGCGCAACCTCACACAGAGCAAAGAAAAAGTAGCGTATTTCCCTATTTTTTAAGGACAGTCATTTCTTCTTTTAGATATTTTTACAGCAAAACTAACATCGATTCTATTACATCATTAAATTGCAAAACTATTCATTATATATGTATATACGGCTAAATAATTTAACGTTTTGTGAGATTAAAATGCTCCTAAATCTACCCTATTTCCGAACATGGGACAGGTTGACATTTAAAAGAGTTTAGCTTATTTAGCATCGCTATTGTTAATGTTTATACTCTATAGGATTTCGAACTTTGAATTTCAGATTCCTATCATTAATGGCATTCATTCTACTAAATTAAAACGGTACTTTATTATTGACTGAGCATATTTCTAGTTGGCATTACTTGGAAATTACGCATCTCAGTGCAATTTATTATTAAACATTATATTTAAACTTGCACACGAAAATATCTATAGATTATATCTTATATTTATATACACACACATATATATATAATATATACATATATATATATATATATATATATATATATATATATATTATATATATATATATATATATATATATATATATATATATATATATATATATATATATATATATATATATATATATATATATATATATATGTGTGTGTGTGTGTGTGTGTGTGTGTGTGTGTCAGGATTTAAAATGTATATTAATTTTAAGAGATTTGAATTAGGGATTCTTTTACTGAGAGTGACGCGGTGTGAGGAGTTAGCCACATAAATGCGGCTCACGCGCAGTGATCTGGGCAGAGAGCAACATGCACTGTCCACAGTCAGACCTGTAGTTCCCCGAAGCAGTTAAGCCTGCCTTTGTTAGGAGTTGGGCGTTAATGTGAGACGCCATTAAAGATGATTGTCGTGTAGTGTGGTTTGAGATTTGAATAAAGGATGAAAATGTACGCATGACTCTAGTCTCATTTAGTGGGACCTGTCATATATATATATATATATATATATATATATATATATATATATATATATATATGTGTGTGTGTGTGTGTGTGTGTGTGTATGTATGTGTGTGTGTGTGCGTGCGTGCTTATGTTTCTAAAATGGACAACTGGATAATTTACTGTTCATAGAAAAATGTTAAATAACTCAAAAACGTCATTCAAGGTAACTAATATGAATATTTCTTCTTTATTTGAGTAATTTTTCTGTGTCCTTTTACATACGTTTATAATTTAAAATCGTTATTCGATTTTCCTTTATACTTCAGTACAAATTACGAAATTACTATTTATTAACCGAATACAGTAATATGGATTACTAAATTACTAAAATGTTCTTTAAGTATTTATATTCGGTTAAAATTTTCGAGATTTTTTTGTCATATTAAATTGTTTTTATTCAGTACTTTCGACAAGAGTTAGCACTATCTCTTAAACTATCTCTGAGCGAAGGATAAGCCGAGGATAAAAACTGTTCAGCTTGTTTAACAATTCTTTGTATCTGTAGTTGTAACACCGCAAAATTTTGTTATTTTTCTTATATTATTAGCGATTTCCTAACAGGAGAGTAGCGGGGTCGAGACTCAAGCAGACCTAATATCCGCAATATTCATTAAAGGCAGCTAGGGCCCTTAAAGAAGTTGCTTGATCGCAATTTTCTTTATATTTCTGATTCTCTGGATACCTTTGGAGGTAACAAGCAAGGCATGGAGGTCTTCTTCTTGGAGTCTGCTTCTAAAGTTATAAGGACCGACTATTAGAAATGAAACCTCTCAAAGTAATAGTAACACTATTTCCATCAGATTTTATATGACATCTAAATAGATACGACACTAACAAACCAACCAAAGATATTTTCCCAACTAACGACATGGAGGTCTTCTTCTTGGACTCTGCTTCTAAAGTTACGAGGATCGACTATTAGAAATGAAACCTCTCAAAGTAATAATAACAATCTTTCTATTAGAAGTTATATGACATCTAAATAGACAAGACACCAACAAAACCAACCAACGATAGTTTTCTAAGTATTTGATGTTTGAAAAAATATTTTAATTCAAATTTTATACTCTATCATTAATTTCATATTAAGTTTTTCTTACATTGGGAATATCATGCTAAAAAGCTAAAACGGTTTATTTTTCAAGATTTGAAAAATAAAATTTGTTTCCAGGAATATATTATACCAATAAAGTGGA
>CM063502.1:71931615-71939115 GCA_032207245.1 Pardosa pseudoannulata | reverse complement strand
AATATCTTTATTGATGCTGATAACGAATCTGGTGCAAAAAAAGTAGAATTTAACTGTGGAATTAATGAATCGAAAATCGATTGCAGTAAAAATTTGACATTATTCTCATTTTAAATAATTTGAATAATTTGATTAAGCGAATTTATTACTTTATAAGCTAATACAGTAATAAATTCACTATTTTGAAACCTATTCAAATAATTGGAGGAGATAGCGTTTTTTCTCTCCTTTCACATTTAAAATACCATTATCTTCATCCTTTGAATCGGCTACATCAGTACACTGAGACTCTTGAATGCCAACTGTTATCCTAATGATAACAATTGCCATTAGGGTTTTATGATAATATGGTCTGAATTTTAAAAAATTAAATAAGTTTTGGACTATATTACTAGAGTATTTAAGATTTTTATGTCGAAAATAATATCTATTGATGCTGATAACGAATCTGGTGCAAAAAAAGTAGAATTTAACTATGGAATTAATAAATTGAAAATCGATTGCAGTAAAAATTTTACATTATTCTCATTTTAAATAATTTGAATAATTTGATTAAGTGAATTTATTACTATATAAGCTTAAAAAGTAATAAATTCACTATTTTGAAACATAAACAAATAATTAGAGAAAACAAAGTTTTTTCTCTCCTTTCACATTTAAAATACTATTATCTTCATCCTTTTAATCGGCTACATCAGTACACTGAGACTCTTGAATGTCAATTGGTATCCTAATGATAACAATTGGCATTAGGATTTTATTATAATATGTTCTGAATCTAAAAGAAAATTAAATAATTTTTGGACTATATTACTAGAGTATTTAAGAATTTTATGTCGTAAATAATATCTATTGATGCTGATAACGAATCTGGTGCCATAAAGTAGAATTAACCTATGGAGTTAATGAATCGAAAATCGATTTCAGTAAAAATTTTACATTCTCATTTTAAATAATTTGAATAAATTGATAAATTCACTATTTTGAAACATATTCAAATAATTGGAGAAGGCAACGTTTTTTCTCTCCTTTCACATTTAAAATACCATTATCTTCATCCTTTGAATCGGCTACATTAGTACACTGAGACTCTTGAATGTCAATTGGTATCCTAATGATAACAATTGGCATTAGGATTTTATTATAATATGTTCTGAATCTAAAAGAAAATTAAATAATTTTTGGACTATATTACTAGAGTATTTAAGATTTTTATGTCGAAAATAATATCTATTGATGCTGATAACGAATCTGGTGCAAAAAAAAGTAGAATTTAACTGTGGAATTAATGAATCGAAAATCGATTTCAGTAAAACTTTTACATTATTCTCATTTTAAATAATTTGAATAATTTGATTAAGTGAATTTATTACTTTATAAGCTTATAAAGTAATAAATTCACTATTTTCAAACATAAACAAATAATTAGAGAAAACAAAGTTTTTTCTCTCCTTTCACATTTAAAATACTATTATCTTCATCCTTTTAATCGGCTACATCAGTACACTGAGACTCTTGAATGCCAACTGTTATCCTAATGATAACAATTGGCATTAGGATTTTATGATAATATGTTCTGAGGTTTAAAAAAATTAAATAAGTTTTGGACTATATTACTAGAGTATTTAAGATTTTTATGTCGAAAATAATATCTTTATTGATACTGATAACGAATCTGGTGCAAAAAAAGTAGAATTTAACTGTGGAATTAATGAATCGAAAATCGATTGGAGTAAAAATTTTACATTCTCATTTTAAATAATTTGAATAAATTGATAAACTCACTATTTTGAAACATAAACAAATAATTGGAGAAGACAACGTTTTTTCTCTCCTTTCACATTTAAAATACCATTATCTTCATCCTTTTAATCGGCTACATCAGTACACTGAGACTCTTGAATGTCAATTGTTATCCTAATGATAACAATTGGCATTGGAATTTTATGATAATATGTTCTGAATTTAAAAAATATCATTATATATATTAAAAAATATTACTAGATTATTTATGAATTTTATGTCAAAAATAATATCTTATAACGAATCTGCTGCAAAAAAAAGAAGAATTTTAACTGTTGAATTAATGAATTGAAAATCGACTGTAGTAAAAATTTTACATTATTCCCATGTAATACTCACCATGCAATAATGTAATACTCACTTATTTTATTATATGGAAAAATAAAGAAACTTTGTGAAATTGTGTATTAAGAAACTTATACTACCTTCTATAATAACAATTACTTAAAGAAATGCATTTTAAAACAAATTTAATGGTATCGCTTCTTAATCACACATTGTTACACAAAAAAGTTGATAATTTAAAAAATCCTCATGAAAATCCAGTCCTAAAAATTTTACACTTACAGACTTTTTAACCATTTCTTCATTTCTATTGACCTTATCGTATTTTCTTGCTAAAATATTTTTTTACTTAAGGTTTAGTGGAATTTGTTAATATTTTATTATGATATTTTAACAAACTAATAGTTTTTGCTCATATTATTAAAATCAGGGTTTAAAGGGATAAAATTTCAATTTTGTGAAACTGGCGAAATCCAAATTTTTATACCATTCCCCCTCGTTCACTATTATTATAATCATTTAAAACTCATTTTAAGATTCATAACTCAAAAAGTTCTATTTCTCTGAGACAAAAATCGAGCAAGATAATTAAATTCAAAGTTTGCTGAACTTTAAACATTTTTTTCGCTTTCTTTTGGAAAGCGTTTAAAAGAATAATTGTTATAATTCGAGGTTAATATCATCCTCCTGTCACTTTTACAGTGAAAGAGGCACATGTATTAAAGCTTATTTTACGGAAAACAGTGTTGCATCTATTTTACTATGAATACACCCCTCCGTTTATAATCAGAGTACCTCCTACATTTCGTTTTAAATTGGTCATTGCAATACCATTTCAAAACTGTACTAATCTTATTAACTTTATAAACGGCAGAAACAACACAGAAAAAATATTGAAAATATTGTAATTTCGCAAAATTTGAATTTAAATATTTCAGCCAATTTTTATAGCAAAGAGAGTTGAACTCCTTGTGTTATGGTTCTTAGAACAAGTTTCAATTTTTAATGAGTCTAATAACGGAAAACGAGGGAACGTATATGAACTTATAATACATATTTCTCTCAAAATTCAAATTTTAATTTTTAAAATACAATAAAATGAATGCATACATTTTTTGAATTTTTTTATTAGTTTTGACGCAAGCCTATGACCAACTTTTGGGGAAAAAGTGCAGTTTAAGGACATTACTATGCACCCTGTATGTGCATACACACACACTTATATATATATATATATATATATATATATATATATATATATATATATATATATATATATATATATATATATATATATATATATATATATATATATATTATATATATATATATATATATATATATGATATATATATATATGTGTGTGTGTGTGTGTGTGTGTGTGTGTATATATGTCAGGTATAAACTGTAATCAGGTAAAAATATGTCAGGGGGCAGTTGGAAATTACGTGAGTTATAAACGAGTTTAAAAAGGGAACTCTATTACAATAATAAAATAAATGTAAAAGACACAAGGTGGGTTAAGCTTTTGGGGTCATCCGGTCAAACGGAAAGATTTTTGAAGAATTTGATGATTAATCGAACCGATATGAGTCAGTTAGCACATGGACATGGAGCTGTCAACACACTCTAAGCGTGTATTAAACGAATAAATGAAAATGGCACAAGCTTTGCTTTAAATGAAAACATGAATTAAAAAGACTATTTTCCATTCACCTTAACTCTGGACCACGATATATATATATATATATATATATATATATATATATATATATATATGGCAACTATACTACGGAGTATTATAAGGTTGTTGAAGCAAAGACAGTTATAAACCATGTTAAACTTTATTGACTAAAACTGTTTACCAGCATATCTTTACCTAATATAATGTATTTAACCCTAAAATAACTTCAATATCAAGACTTATTTTCATGTTCAAAGAAAATAAGCCTTGAACATTTTTCCGTCACTTAACATAAAAAGCATTTTTTTCTGTTAACGCTTCTTTGTGAAGTAATCAGCTTTTTTATTCTTCTGTTTTCCTGTTCTGAATTTAAAGTGACAGGATTATGCCTTAGGGTAGACAAGTACGTTGGGTATCATTTACTTTAAAGGAATCTTTCTTATATTTAAATATTACGCGATACATTTTTATGGGAAGAATTATTTGTATAGAGAAGACCAGGGCTAATTATTTAAAAATTATATTAAAAAACTAGTAGATGTTTTTTCTCGACGTGATTACTAAATATGCTTAATTTACTTGCTGTTAATATTTTATTGTTTTAAAGTAGCTCAATTAACGATATTTCAAATTATTTTGTTTATGGATATTCATTTACATAAATAATACTCTTAGAATATGCTCCTCTATGAATCGTATCGCTTGATGAAATAGGATAATTTATTAAATAAAATTTATTGAGGAATAAATGCAAATATGACAATTTACAAATAACAGACATATTCATTGTATTTAAATAGCAACATAATTAAAACCAATATCAAATTTTTAAAATAGATTATTAAACTAAATATGAATGGAGCTATAGAAAAGATATGTACAGACGATAAATGTCTAAAATTATGAAAATATTATATGTGTATATAAAATCTTATTAAAATTAAATATTACATTTAGGTATAAATGACAAATGACAATGAAAAACATACTGAAATATTAAAAATGAATAATTCAACATGAAATACAAAATTACAATAAACAAAATTGAATAAATTAGGAAGCAAATTGTAGATTGAATAAAATATATTTTAGTGATTAAATTGAATTACTGATAATAAAAAATATCTTATTTGATTTTATACCTTATGAGAACATATTTGTTGATACGTCATGGGATACATTTTGGAATGTTATAAATTTAAATATTTTTGTCGATATTTCATAAGATTAACATCATTTTATATTGAAATCAAGGAAATTAAACATTTCAAAAGGTCTAGGATTCCGATGAAAGCTGAATATAGCAGCAGTAGATAGTTGTAAAAAGCAGTTGTAGCTATGAATAAAACTTTAACAGATATAGGGTCAGTGAATATGAAAATCTTCATAAGTAAATATTTAAAAATTTATCAAATTCGATTAATTTATTTAAGATTTTAAATCACATTTTCAATTGTACAACTGAAAGCATAATAAACAAAAAATACTGAATTATTTAAGTAATCATTAGATCCAGAGAAAATTTTTAAAATCGCGCTTAAAATTAATAACACAGACAATTTATTGATTTTTTAATAAAAAAAATTTAATAAATGTGCTTGGTTAAAAAAAACTATACAACAAATTTTGTATCTTCAGAAATACTTAATGTGTATATAATTTTTATTCGTGAATTTATTTCAAGAGATTTTTTATATTCTCAAGAAATATATCGTTTACTGACGATTTTGGAGATTTTATAACTGTATTAAAAATATATGTCCAAATTATTGTGAATCTATTATAAACCGTGTGGATTTATATAAAGAATTAGTATACAGACATGCATACAAGCATATAATTATACATTCGGTTTTATATAGTGTATTTTATTTTAGAGGGATGAACATCTGGTTATTGGTTTTTTCTAGATTCCTGAAATTTCTCCTTTGTCCAGATATTCCTAACAGTATTTCTTTAGTAGTTCCGCATATCACCTTTAAAAAATTAAAACTGGATTAAATTATAATCTCCATTTCAAAAGTTGTTTCGTAACAACTAGTTTTAACGAAACTTGAACACCTTGCCTTTTATTGATGCATTTTATGCATTAATATATGTAAGAAATATTATACAGTTCTACAGTACATTTAAATGTTTAATCACTTGCATGATCGCCAGCCTTTCACGTGGTTCAGCAGTTTGAAAATATCTCCAAGCATTTTATTATAAATAAATGCAGTATAAAAGGCATTTTAATTGTTTTTTTAAATTAAATTTTAAAAATTGCCATCAAATTAATATTTTTAAACATTTCAAAAATGTTTCAGTTTGTTAATCTGAAGAAATATTTTTGTAAGAAATATTTTTGTTAAAACTGTTCCATTCATCCCAACACACCCCTATATATTTCATAAAAGAGAATGTAGAACATTTGTACAGAGTATTATGCAGAATATAGATGAACATATTATATTCAAACACATAGTTATATAATATAATACACTTTATTGACTGGATATGTTTAAAAACAACTTCCGTAAATAAATTACATTTTAACTCTAACATAACTTTAGAAAAAAAATTTAGTTTTATGTAAACAGAAAATCAGTCTAGAACATTTTTAAGTCGTTTAGCATAAAACATTCATTTTCTTTATATTCCCGTTAACGTCTCTTTCTGAAATAATCAGCTTTTTGAGAATCTTTGTTTTCTACGTCCGAATTTAAAATGACAAGATTATGCCTTTAGGTGGATTTAAACATGATAAATATCATTTCCTTTTAAAATTTAAAACAATGTAACTTCTAAGGTCTATTTGTTAGACACTATATTTCCTATGTATGTATGTACATGTGTGTGGGGAAGAAAAAGAAAGAATGTATAGCAAAATAATTTAACTGATATATTCACTGTACACACCTAAAAAAAGTTTTAATTTTATGATAATCTTCCTACCTATCTTCTTAATATAGCAAATTATAAACAAGCCTGAGACACTGATAGTTACAAAATATTTTGAACTTTATTGGTTGAAAATGTGTACAATAAATTTTCCGTTAGAGTATTACATTTTAGCAATAAAAAGTCAGTGTTCGTGCTTCGTATTTTCTAAAAGAAACTACATCTTTAAGATACAGTATCTTTGCATAAAAAAGACATTTTTCTCATCCCATTGTTTTAAGCTTTTAATCTTATGGTAACATTCTTCTGTAAAGTAAGTATAATTAATTTTGTGTTCTTTTGCATTGTACTAACATAATATTCTTACACATGCCTGTTAATGTTTAGTTTTAAATTTAAAATCAATATATATTCTTCTGTTAATTAGCCGCTACACATTTTTCCATTTAAAAAAGTGTAATATATATATATATATATATATATATATATATATATATGTGTATATGTATATATATATATATATATATATAAATATATATATATATATATATATATGTATATATATATATATATATATATATATATATATATATATATATATATGTATATATATATATATATATATATATATATATATATATATGTATATATATATATACATATATATATATATATATATATATATATATATATATATACATATATACATATATATACATATATATATATATACATATATATATATATATACATATATATATATATATATATATATATATATATATATATATATATATATATATATATATATATATATATATATATATATATATATATATATATAT
>CM063502.1:71904115-71926615 GCA_032207245.1 Pardosa pseudoannulata | reverse complement strand
AAATGAAATTAGAATAATAATCATTTTTTACGTTACTTACAAAATAAATAACAAATTAGTAATGTTTATGATATATATATGAATACAACATAAATACAATATATATCATTTTAATAAGCACTTATGCTATAAAATTCTAATATGTGAGGGGTGTCCCCCCTTAACCCCGTTGTAATGAAAGAAATGTAAAATAAATTTAATAACAGATGTAAATTGGAAAGAGGGAGACAGTAACACACCATTCTACTCATTGCCTCCTAAAAAACCTCCAAAAAATTGCCAAGTTTGGCGGGAAAAATACGGCGTCTATAATGCATCTGTACCTACGATTTAATGGAACACCAAAAATGGTCCAAATGGATTAGTTGGACGTTTTTATTAATAATAAAGAATTTAGTTCATTACCTTAATCATGAAGCCTTTAACTAAATATAACGAGTATCTTTATAATATTTTTAAACTATTTAAAGTTAGGATTTTCCCATCATAATTTCTTAAAATAAAAAAAAATAAACTAAAAAGGTTTAAATGTAATGGTACTTAACTCACAACATTACATGCTGTAAATGACTGTAATTTTTTTCCTTATTAAATGTATTAAAAAATAAGAAAATTAACAAATAAAAAACTTTAAAATAAATAAAATTAATATTGTCAATCATATTAAAAAGTTAAGAAGAAATCTATTTTTAGTTGAATACAACACAATTGTTTTTATATACAATTTAAATTTTAAAGTAAATGAATATAAAAAAAAGTGTTTAAAGTGTAAGTCAATTAACATACAATTACTTAATACATACCTATTTCTAATATAGCTGGTCAAATGACTGTAATTTATGTTTCCTTATTAAATGTATTAAATATGGATATTGGGAAGAAAATTAACAAATAAATTTCTTATAAATAAATAAAATTATATATTGTCAATTTTAACGTATTTAAAACAAGAAGAATGATAGTTTTTAGTTCATTATACAACACAATTGTTTTTATTAACATGGACCTTACCTTTTACAAAATAGAAAAAGTGTTGGTGAGGTCACAAAATTATCCTAACAAGCAAAGATTCAATGAAAATCAGAAAAAGCAGTTTAGCATATTATTTAACAAGTTCTTTATCCGACATGTTCCTCTCTTTTCACAGTATCTTTTTAATAGCCCAGTCAAAGTGTTAAGTAATTTATATTATTTTTCTTGCCTCAATTACATTTTCATTATTTATTGGATAATAGTGTAACAACTTTTATTTGCAATTATGGATCAAATCAGCATACTTTTGCTCGGTGCTTTAAAAAATTTGCTTAAAAACAATAATAGGTAAGGAAGTAAAAAGTAAACATATCTTATTTATTTTATAATAGTTAGAGTGATCATATGATTGTTTTGTGCTAAATTAAAACAGATATTTTTAAACTTGCAAGTACTTAACAAATTATTCTCATTATGATGTAAAATTTGTAGAATATCAAAAACTTATTTAAATTTTATGTTTACAATCTCAAATCCCTTTTAAATTTGTAAAAAAAATCTGAACTTATGAATGGCAAATTATATCATTTATATCATTCAGATTTTTAATAGATGTCTTTAAATTTTTGCATCAGACCCATGTCGTAATTTATAATTATATACTTTCTGTTCTACACCAAACACAATTAAATACGGTGATTTTGGACAGGTATAATATTTGCAACTAAATCCAGTTTTTATTCAATATCAGATTAATTTCTCTTTACTTCATTTGGATATTTTAACACTCTTTATTTTACAGCATCATAACATCTTGTTATTTTGATATCGCTCCAAGCATTACAACTCATATTTTAAGCAACCCTGCTATTTAATCAGTTAAATAAATATTAGATTACGAGCTACAAATTAAACACTACTTTATTTACTTATTTCTCTATAGTAAAATTTTGTTTTGTTACATTACTATAGACGTTTTAAAGTTTAATATTCTATACATTACACCGATACTTCTCATTAGGTTGTAGCGTTAATGAAAAAGAATTGTTTCTCTTTGAAATTTTGTATCTTTTTTTAATACAAATTAACAAAAGAAATTTTAATTGTAAACAGCTAATTTTCACATGTATAGTGTTTAAAGTTTTTAATGTATGTGCTTTAATACCTTGCAACAGTTAACAAGTGTAATAAGTAAGTAAGATACATCATCATTCTTTATCAAGTTAATACAATTAAAAGAGATGAGTTTCGATAGTATAATATTTATAACTGGCAAGTTCTGTTTATACACTCTCCGGTAATGCCATCAGATTAGCTTAAAACAGTTATCCCCTTTGGCTATTTTATCACTGTTTATTTTATGATATCATAACAGCTTTTTATTCAGATATCGATCCAAGTCCCATGATATCCAATGCTATTTTAAAGAGTTCTTCTTTTAAAGAGTAAAATCAATATTAGATAACGAAGTGTAAATTAAACACTATTTATTTATTTTCCTGTAGTTTAAATAAACTTTTAAGGAGATTTTCCTTTATTTTACATTACAAGAAAAAATTTTAACTTTAACGATATTTCTTATATTTCACATGTTCTTACGTAATCCTGTAGATGTCCTAAAATATCAATACTTTCTGTCTAAAGTAGTTAGGTGCTTTCAGTGCAAAGATTTACAAACAATATTTTATAATAATTTTTAATATATAAATAATATTTATAAAAAAATTTAATTGCTGTAAAATCATTAAAAATTGTTAAACATTCAAAATGTTTTAGTTACTATATACATGATTTTTCTGTTATTAAAATTTGACAAAATTGAAACAAAAAGTATTTTTTTACTTTACGGACAATAACTCTTATAAAAATATAACATATTTTTTGTACAATATATCAACATGTAATTTTTATGCATAAAATAAATAAAAGTAAATAAAACTAAATCATCTTTATTTACTGCAATGCATGCCAATATAGTAACTCAAAAAAATGTATAAGAAAAATGTACATTAATAGAAAATGCTAATCAATATCTTTGAGATTATCATTAAAACTAAACAGTTATATTTTATTAATTTTTAATGTTATTATTATAAATGTAACTGATAATGTATCATAGGTAATTGAAAAATACAGTGTTTAAAAAATCATTTAAAATTTTAGTAGGGAAAAAGTACTTATATTAATCTTTAGTTACCTGTAATTCATTTGTAACATATACCTTCTTGTAGTTGAGCAACAAAAATTGTTCTCTATTTGAAAAGTTAATTTTTTTTTTCTCTGAAACTATTAAATAATTTTTTAGAAATCATATAACTACATGACTGTCATATACTTTTAAACGACATTAAATTTTCTGAAATTCTTAAAATAAAATTTGCTATAATTTATCCTTATTTTCTGTATAAAAGCATATTTCGCAAGAGGAATATATTTTTAAAAATAAGGATATGTTTACAAAAATACATTGCTATGTTATCAATCAGGACCAGTGTGAAATAGATAGGATGTTTCATGCTTAAATAGAATAATCGTATGTAAATAGATAGTATACGTTTCGTTTTATGTACTAGCAATTACATGCGTACAAATAGTTATATTGTGCAATTTAAATATCCTAAAATACAAATAAGTAAAAAAGATTCCACACAGTTGCTTAAAAATAATCGTTTTGCTGTAGTAATGTACTGAAGGTATTTTATACTTTATCATTTTAATAGTAAAAATAAAGTAAGAAAAATCATAATTTAAATTTATCTTACAATAACTATATTTCTGAATATTCTATCGTTTATTAAATTTATCTTGAAAATCTTGAATTATGTTTTCAGTACACAATATTACCTGCATATACATATAACTGGTTTGTAAATCGGTCAAAAGTCGATTCATAAAATATTTAGACAAGTAATAACAAATGATTAACGACTTTCATTATTGAGTAAACAGTTAACGAACATATTGTTTAAGAAAGGTTCTTGACACTCTCCAATCATGATACTTTGAATGATGGTGATATAAACACAGTTTGATGATGTTTACAGAGAAAACTTTGGAAGATAGAGAAAATAGAAGAATTAACTCTTAATAAACAGATGAGGTATATATTTTACTTTAACGAATTTAAAGTAAATTCAGCAATAATAATTAGACGAGAATATAGAACAGTTACTGAAAATCAGATGTATTTACAATGATAATTAAAAATATAAGATAAGAACAAAATAAAAAAATATATTGCGTTTAAACCTTTTTAAAATGTGATGTGTTCCCTTAACATGAATGACATTTTAATAAAAGTTTGGTTGTTATAGAACGTCTTTTTAAATGCGCATTAAGTGTAAATCAATTTCTTTGTTTTTTACTGATGTTTTAATATTAACATAAAAATAAATCTGGATATCGAATTTACGTTTATTAAATGAAACTTAATAATTAATTTAAAACTTTTTAACGCCCTTATTACTTGGTCCCTGCTTTGTCTTCCTCCATTGCGAATCTATCAAACCCATAATAAAAAATCGAAACTTAAATATAGATATTAACCATGCTTTTATTAATATTTGTAGCAAGTTAAAAAGTCAGTAAGCCCTTACATAAGAAATTTATAAATAGCGATTGTACAGTATAAAATTATTTAAAATCCAAGTATTTAAAAACTCATTATTTTATTATTAACACCTTATTACATTATTATAATTAAAACTAGTTTAGAAGAAGTTAATCAATTATTTAGAAGTGATCAATATATTCCCCGATTCGGATACAAAAAATTTAAATATGGTGATATGAAAACTTTTATATTTTAAAATTACTCTAAAGGTAGATTCTTAAAGATTAGAATATAGTAAAGTTAAAATATTAAAAACATATATTTAGAACGATAAGAAAACAATTTCAAGTATAAACAAACTTTAAACATTTTACTTGCATACGATTATATATTTATATTCTGTATGTATACAACTATAAGAATATAATAGTCTAGAGAACAGTTACAGCCAATCAAGTAATTTGAAAAAAAATTAAGAAACTAATCTTATGTGGACACATTATTGTCTTGCACGCTTATTAACTACTTTTGTGTTTCACTTCTTTTAAACTTATTTATTTGAATTCAAGATACAAACCTCCAATTCTTTAATAAATTGGACTCATATACAACTGCTAAAATATTAACTTTTAATATGTTCCAAAGCTTTTGCAACAATAATTCAACAATTATTAGAATTATATCCATGTATGAGTAGTATATATAAATTCAAAAACTTGTATTACGTATTAATTCAAAAATGAGTATAGTTCAGATACTATCTTTTGGCGGTGACCGGAATCCCTTTAATATTTTCTAATTGGGATTTTTGCTTTATAGAGTGCATGTTTCAATAAAAAAATAAAGGTGACCAACTAAATGTTTGAATAGAGCGAAGTACAAAATTTTAGAATTATACGATTAATTGATTTTGAGCATTCAACAGCAATAATATTCCCTACATTAAAATGTTTCATTGTATAGAGTGCAGATTGCAACAAAAAGACAAGTGTTCAACTGCATCTTTCAAAAATCATTTACTAAAAATTTCAAAATTGTACCTCTAGTATTTCTTATGTTATCCAAATTATGTACATACATCATACAATACATACATCATACTACGGACAATTGTGAAAACGGAACTAGTGAAAATGCATTCGTTGATGACCATATATGATACTTAAATTTTCAAAGTTTTTGTACTGACGTAAAGGTGTTACGCTTAACAAACTCAAAATAGATTCAAACATTGTCAAATTTGCAATTCTTATTGAAACCTGAAGAGTAAATGTTTCATCAATTAAAATATTTTCTTTGTTATTTTATAAAAGTAAGGATTTTAATACAAATGACACTAACTTATCTCTAAATGAATGAACCATCTTTGTTCAACGCTTTCATTATGAAATTAAAATAAAACATTTATTATGAGAATTAATGAGAATATAATAAAGTTAACGACCATTATCGTATATCAGTGTGAAAAATATAATGGATTTTCAGAAATACATTTTAAAGTTCTTAATACACGAATTCAGTATATTAATAATTGCTCAACTTCCTCAAATTCACCTATTCGTTTATTCAATTTATTGACTAAGATTTCTTTCAATCTGAGAACTCAAAGTTTTCTTTCTGATTCTGTTACAGTGTGATTTGAGAATAGTCATTACCTTAATTCATACACTTACTGTAGGAGAGGGAATTTCGTTTTGTTTTATATTTTATCTTAATTAACGTCCCTTATAGCAGACGGCAAATACATCCTACTCTATACTAGTAAAAGAATAGCATAAGAGTAAAATAATAGTAATTGGAATAGAAGATACAGATCTTGACATACGATATTTACAGCAGAATCTAAAAAAGATAAATATATGAAAAAATACTTCAAATGTAATATACATTTTTACATTAATTAGATATTTAGCATTTTTTATACCTTTGATTATTTTTACTATATTGTTAAAAATAGTTCAGAAAACGCCTTTTTACGAGAAACTTATCTCCCATTACGTAAATTGTTTCTCGTTTATTTTGCGAAATATTACCGTCTTAATATTTAATTGGATTCAGTGTACTTAGTATAAAAGCTATCATTATCTTAGCGAATTAAATTATGCATTGAAATTTTTCTGTGTTAAGATATTGAAAATTTTCTCTTTGAGCTGCATTTTGAACGCAAATTGGCACGTAAAATATGGTCGTTCTTCAATTTCGACTTTTCCTATCTGGTAGGGATAAAGTTGAACTAGTCATGCCAAATCAGACAATCAGATACGAGAATCGCGAGACTGTATCTTGTATAATGGAGTGGTGCACTGAGTTGGAGATAATTTTCACTGCAAAAAAAATTTCGTATAGAATATCAGGGACACAAATATTGGGTTGATTCACATTATTTCTATAGATAAGAGGGCCACAGATGTGAGAAGCATACCTTTTCATTTCTTTCTGGTGGTATTGGTATAATCGCCATTGCAGTATGAGATTCCACGCCAATGTAGAAAGGTGAGATGGTTGATTTGCAATATCTCTGTAGATAAGAGGGCCACAGATGTGAGAAACCCCATCTTTTCATTTATTTCTGGTAGTATTGGTATAATCACCAAAGCTAGTATGGGATTTCACGCTAATGTAGAAAGGTGAGTTTGGATTACTTAGACAGAATGAAAAATGAAAAAGTCTCAGCTAATTTTGGAACTTATAACTCGCTCACATCTCATTGATATTATGCATCATGTTACTGGCACTTAGGACACATTCATCAACCAGTAAACCTTGTTTCAGTATTCCTCTTTTGTTGTTGTCACTATGTATCACTACGTTGTATTATGTGAGTTAATTGCTTGCGCTGTGAAACCGTTCTTAAAGGTATATATCCCCTTTCCAGCATAAACTTTCGCGGTACTGACTTGAGGATTAAAATATTTTTACCTTGTTTCGCTACAATATGTGATTGCTGCCTATTGGGATTAGATTACTGATAGTTTGTTTATGCTTGGCAATATTAAGCATAACCACCTAGGAAAGCAAACCATCTGAAAACTGATTAAACTGCATCAGTTCTGTAGCAACTTCGACAGATTTTCTTTCTTCTCTATCTATTTGATAGC
This sequence comes from Pardosa pseudoannulata, assembly GCA_032207245.1. NCBI lineage: Eukaryota > Metazoa > Arthropoda > Arachnida > Araneae > Lycosidae > Pardosa > Pardosa pseudoannulata. The sequence continues at coordinate 71,918,992 of CM063502.1, read as the reverse complement.
GGTAAAAATACTAGTTTTTTTATTTATTGTAAAGAAGTTAAATTTTTCAATTGGAAGACTTCGTATAGATGTGAAGTACAGAAAAGCGATACACTTCTTGAAGATTCACGTTTTGCACTTTTATAATTTCTTAAAATTTCTCAAGATTTTAATAATGTAGATCATTTTCTACATTAAAAAAATCATTTAAAATATGTTAAATAAGGAGTTAAATTACAACCACATTATTAAACTATTTGAGTTTCATTAAATCAGTTTTGAGAAATACTTTAAAAAATGGAATGCCAAAATGTATACGATCAATGAACATTTAAAATTTTTAATTAATTATAATTTACTTCAATAAAACAAATATTACAAATTAGTAACAAAATTGTGTGAGGTAAATGTGTAATTAGAGAGATAGGAATTTTATTAGAAAATGAGTTTGATATGTCAATATTTGATCTACTGCTAAAATCAATAGCAGAAAAATACATACATTTCCCTAAACAAAGCAGCAGGTACGTATAAAAAGGTTATTGCTGTTAGTAAATGTTTTTATTAAAACAGCAAAAATCATTTCATTTATCAAGCTCAAACAAAATTTTGTAAAAGAGGAAATGGATATATCATTCAAATGAGCTAGAATAGTGATATTTTGCAATGTTTAAGAGGTGCATAATTAAAGTCAGATTAAAGAAAATGAACTAATTCCTTAATATTCTGTATGATGATTCAAGAAATACTGATACAAAAGCACATTATATGTGTGAAATAGTTCTTGTGTAAATGACTGTAACGTGTAAATAAATGATTTAGATTATTAAATCATAAAAATATCACTTTTAACAAAATTATATTAACACATAAAACAGTATATATATATATATATATATATATATATATATATATATATATATATATATATATATATGCAAATGTATATATTACTTAAATATTTCTATTTACTTTCAGAGATTTTCAAGTAACTAAGTCATTACACATACAAAGGTAAATTCCCTTTGTGCTTTTAGCATGAATTTTTAAAAAAAGTTTCAGTTTTCCAACTATTATCCCCATTTTTGAAAACTGCTTTCTATAATTTAAATTCTGACTTTGCATATGTAATCTATTTCTTTCCACCTACTTCATTTAATCTTTAGTTATATCTTATAAATTTCAAGTATGGAATGATTTGGATACCTCAATTATGGGAGTAATAAGTTCAATGTGTGGTACTAGTAACTAAATAGAGATATATTGTTTAAAGAGTATTCTGAAAAGTTTAATCATCCAAGAAAAAGTTAAAATTTAATCTTCATAAAATAGTTAGGAACTCTAGAAAGCTAGCTACCATACACCACAAAAGAGAAATCGATAACTAAACTGAAACTAAACTCGAATTGATAACTAAACTAATAACTATTTGATAGATCTGAAACTTCTCTATTCTAAAAAATTTCTAAAGTTATGTTTTAAAGTTAAAGTCAGTAATTATAAGATAATCATTTCTTCTTTAATTTAAAATTTTATATCTTCAAATGATTTATATAAATAATAGAAGATGTTTTCAATCATATAAACACAACAGAATGATCATAATTTACTTCAGGGGTTGAGTTTTCTTAGCGTTTAATATTGATGCTCTTTTAAATGTAAAATTTGTGCTCTTTCTAAAAGAGTACAATTTTTTCAGATTACAACTTTTTCAGGGCAAAAAAAAATTGTTACATTATTTTTTACATGAATGCTTAATCCTCTTATAATTCTTATAGTACAACTTAGTATAGATAATGTTTACATGGCAGTATATAGAGCTTTTCACAGTTTATATCGTTTATATCAGTTGATAAACACATGTAAAAAGAAATCTGAAAAAGTCACATAATAAATTTAAATAATAATTCGGATTCATAAACGCATAATTAGGAAAAATGTGGTTTTAAATGTAGAAATATTCTTCTGAAAAGATTGCGCTTGATTAATTGCTGAAAAAAATTTCTATAGCGTAAATGACACTCTAAAGCCAAATTTCCTACAAATATATACCTTACAGGTGATTGCTACAAAAATATATATCTATATTATATATATATATATATATATATATATATATATATATATATATATCTATATTATATATATATATATATATATATATATATATATATATATATGTTCAATCCTTTCAAAACTACACGTCTTAAATCGAAATTGATCTTTTAATTAGAGTTTTATATTTCCTTGTATATCTATTATGTTGATCAAAGTTTGTATATATCTATGATCATCTAAATTTAAAAAATTGTAAAGTTGTATTCTCCTTTAGTAAAAGAGAATAATTCTGTAAGAGTTGTTCTTTTCAGAAATGAAAGTGTTATCAGTTGAAATAGGATGGCAAAAGGGATCTAATTAAATACAGTTCTTAATAAAATAACTTTTGCTGCTAGTTTTGGACAATTTAAGAATTATTTGTCAAAATTTTTAGAAAAGAAAAAAATGCGAAAGTATCGATTAAAAAAGTAAATTTGTCTTCCTTTCATCATTCGAAAAGCTAAACGGTTAAGAACTTTTTCTTCTTTTTAAATAAATATAAGTTTTTTTGGTAAGCAAGATTTTTTAACATTGATCTCTCTCATGAATATAAATCGTTTCCAGAATTTTAATGACTTCGTGTTGTAAAAAGGTAAAATGGAAAAATTGAGAGCATTTAAAAGAGTAATGACATCAGTAAATTTTACACCAAGATTTTTCAGCTCTTTAAAGCGATATGAAATAAATTTAAAGACCAAAAGGAATTGATTAAGTTTATTTTTTAAAGTTTTTTTAAAATTTTGAAATATATTCTAAACGATACCTCCATTTTTATTTGTTTAGAAAATGTTGGAAATGAAAGACTGAAATTCTTAAGGGAACATATTAGAATAACTAAAGAAATTTTTAATGAATGATACGTCAAAAATACGTGAAAATACTCTTTGTTATATATACACATTTAATCACACTTTTACGAAAACAGAAAGATGTCCAATGTATTCACTTTTATATCAAGAACAGCGGGTCATTTTGTAAATGAGTTCTAAATATGCAGGCGTAGAAAATATCCTGCTTTGGTTAGTTCTAATATTCAAGAGAAAGAAAGGAGTGGTGAAAAATGCACAGAAAACAAAAGATCGTATAAAGTATATGTCATAAAATTTCATTAAGTTCAAGACTGGAATTTCTGGAGATTTCAGAAAGTCTTAATTTAAAAATACGACATGTTCAAACGTCTGACGGACATTTGTAATACTGTAAAAATTCGCAATGATCTAAGATTATATGCTACCTACAGAAAGTTGCCACAGTATATCTTATATAACTCATTGTAAAAGAGGAATAATAATACAACCCTTGAGTATAAATCAAGTACCATAAGCAGATTACAAAAATTGCTAAAATTTTCTACGTATCAGAATTTCCTGCTTTCAACGTCTACAGAATATATTTTCATTGAAGAAAGCACACAAGTTCACTGAATTTCATCAGAAAATCAACTATATATATATATATATATATATATATATATATATATATATATATATATATATATATATATATATATATTATATATATATATATATATATATATATATATATATATATATATATATATATATATATATATATATATATATATATATATATATATATATATATATATATATATATATATATATATATATATATATATATATATATATATATATATATATATATATATATATATATATGTATGTATACATATACATATATATATATATATATATATGTGTGTGTGTGTGTGTGTGTATATATATATAGATATGTATGTGTGTGTGTGGGTGTGTATATATATATATATATATATATATATATATATATATATGTATATATATATATAGATATATATAGAGAGAGAGAGAGAGAGAGAGAGAGAGAGAGAGAGAGAGAGACGAATAGAATAATCATATCATCTTATTATGGTAGGTGGTTGATAAACACATTAATATAAGACGTTTTCAATCATATAAATAGAAAAAAATATTCTTCATTTACTTCAGTTATTGAGTATTCTTAGAGTTTAATATTGATGTTCTTTTATAACTGTGCTAAACTGAATTTAATAATTTAAAAACTGTTAGAAAATTTGTCATAATTGTATAAAATATTGTATAATGCTTTTAAGTCATGAGTTTTGATTTGTACTTAATTCGTGGTTTAAATGTTGATGTCAGATATAGGAGAGTTATTACAATAATATTCAACTATGAAATTAAACCTTTTTAGGGTTTGTTAAACCTTTACTGCCATTCTATCAAAACTTCATTTATCACCATAATAACCATCACCATATTAGCACCATATAATTTATTTTTATTCTAAAAAAATAGTTATATGAACTATTTCTCTAAACATCACATTCTTTTAATACCGTTGGAACTAATATGCAATTAATAAAAATACTTTTTACTAATTCCTTTGTTGCAATGCAAGTTAATCGTATGCAGAACTTTGCAAAACTCACATTTTTTATTTATTTTGTTATATTCATTTTACTTCATTTCATCTATCTCTTCAATTTACTTCATTTACTTTATATACTCTTCATACAGTCTCAAGATGAAATTTTAGTATTTTTCATTCATATAAAATAGTTATTGTATATATAGAACCATTTACATAATATGAAAGTAGCTAGCTATCATACAAGTATTATGAATGTAGTATTTGTCATTTGAAATCAGATGAGTTTAACTCATCATTATATCCAAAATTCATTCAAATAGCAGTAGTTTCACATGCTGTATTATATCATAATTTAAAAAAAAAACTGTATAATAATATTGTATTTATAGAAGTTCACACAAGATAATTTATTTTCTTCCGGTTTTGGTTCTAAAAAAATTATCTTTTTTATTGGCGTAAATTTAAAACTACTATTGACACACTTCCTTTCGGAATTTATTACATCATGCTGAATATATATCCTTCAAAATTGAGCGAATACTTTCGTGTGTCAGCATTTTTACTGTTTAAACAGTATTTACTCCCAACTTCAAATATAAACTTATTGTATTCCATAGCAGTAAATCTCCAAAAATATTTATTATCCTTCCAATATAATAGCGTTTAAGGAGTCATCTATATTCGTAAAGAGTAAAATTTAAAATGCGTAATCTTAATGAAATGAAATGATATCAGACTAAAATAAATCAAACTGTATTTGGTATTTAAACTGTTCATTTACGGTATTATTTTCAACAATTAAAAAATTAAGGAAATTTTTCAATATCTTAAATTTTTAGAAGTGTTTTATATAAAAGCAATGTTGTTATTTACCTTATTTTGAAATATTTTATCCATTTGATTTCAATTTTGCATTGTCAATAAAGTATCTTTCAATTGATAATCATTTCATTTTATTCATTTTCTTTTAAGAACTTGAAAATGTTTCTTCTTTGAAATTCTTCTATAGAAGAAAAAGCTCAAGTGTCTTTTTGCAGAGAACATTACAGCCCTAAATTTATAATCTTTGCTATATTTATAAATCAAAAAGAAATTCTTCCTGACAAGTAATACAGAAATTTACCAGCGTTAAAAATTCGGGCTCATAAATTTTAACAACCCGTTAACTTTCCTAGATATGATAATGTCACACATTATCCCTTATTATCTTTCTAGACATTGTTTTTCCTACAAATTATGTCTTTTTGGAAAATAATATTTTACAGAAAAGTTGTAATTTAAGCGTAAAAATTATTTCCCAAACAGCATAACCATTCAGAATATTTACAGAAATATTGCATCTGCACAGTAAGAAAATAAGGCTACTTTATCTTAAATGTCAATTATAATAATGGTGGAAATTATAAAAAAAAATTATATTTGATTTATTTCCAGCATATCTAAATCTCAGCCTCGAGGCAATTCAAATTTCCTAATTTGTATAATATTTTCTCTAACTGTATGATAGAAAACGTTGTAATTGCAAAATATTTCAGCTTTCAGATTTCAACAAAAATACTCATTTGGACAATTCCTGAGTCTATTCTGAAGTTTTAATGCAATCACGCTTTAATGCAGCTACAAGCACGTAGAAGGGGATTTAAATATTGAAATTTTAAATATTCATTTTGACAATATGAAATCTTTGAATATCATATAGATGCAAAATGCATACACACACAAACACAAATATATATATATATATATATATATATATATATATATATATATATATATATATATATATATATATATATATATATATATATATATATATATATATATATATATATATATATATATATATATATATATATATATATATATATATATATATATATATATATATATATATATATATATATATATATATATATATATATATATGAAATGGTCCAATGTTAAGGCGAATAGAATAATTAGTCCTTCGCAGTAAAAACACTTCTTTATTTAGTTTTGATTTTCCGTTTCGGGCATGGCTTGAGCCATCTTTATTCTTTCGTGGCTAAGCTAAACGTGGAAAGTTGTTGTCAGTTCCATGTCCACGTGCTAACTGAACTTCTCGCTCGATTAATCATCAACTTCATGTAAAATAAATTTATGCCTGACCTCATTACCCCAAAAGGTTAAGCAAGTGCGCGTATTTTCATTTATTTTATTATTATAAAAGAATTACCTTTTTAAGATCGTTTATTAACTCACGTAATTTTCAACTACCCCTTTTTTAGACCTGTATATATATATATATATATATATATATATATATATATATATATATATATATATATATATATATATATATATATATATATATATATATACATATATATATATATATATATATATGTGTGTGTGTGTCAGAAGTATTTTATTTCAAATTTAACAGTTTGAGTTTATCCACAACTCTACGAAATGCATCGTTTGTGGTTTGAAACACTACGATATGTTTTTTTCTACACATCGGCAAATGAAAACATCACCAATTTCTTAAAGCTTATTGGGAATGAGTACAGATATTCATGCCTGCATTAGGATTTGAATCTATGGACGAGATTCAGTGTACTACAGATTGCATTTTCGTGTTGTATTTTTTATGTGCTGATTATAAAATAGTAAAAGAAATATTATCGGAATGTAACGTAAGTGTACGAAATATATGAAAAGTATCTATAAGATTCTCGTACTTACGTTCGCACAAACATAAACATTTGGTAAGTACAGTTAAGATTTATTTTTTTTTTTTACGTTCATGACACATTCTTTGGCAAAGAGGCAATTTAAATTTGATTAGAAAAATCTATAGTTTTCATAAGACAACTTTAGATACACTATTATTTTAATTTATGTTTTTATAATGCTCCTTTTCATTATTATCCTGAAATCATGTTAAAGTTGATTCGATTTATAGATTAAGAAATTGTGTGCAGTTAAAAGGAAACACACTAACAACTCCAAGCTATAGGACTTTATTAAAGATAAATAAAATATTTTTGTTTAAGGGGTCATACCACTCTTATATCGACAAAAAAATCAGTATTTCAGAAAAAAGTATATGTTCCCATATGTATGAAATTCAGTTTTAACCATATTAAAAATTTAAATATTGAGAGGAGTTATGAATGAAAACGTGTTATTTGTTCAGCAAATTTAAACTTGCAAAATTTTAACTTGATTTTTCTCAATTTGTGTTTCTTTCAAGCATCGCTCATGTTATCTTAAAAAGTTTTTAGTATTTTTCATGAAATTTTTACATGTTGTAGACAATATAATTTTCATCACATTCAACCTAAATTTTCTTGTATATTTCTCAAAATATGTTTCCTTTTCGATGATAAATTTTTAATTTTTAAGGAAAAAATTCACTTTTTTCAAATATTTTTGAAAGTATATATGTTTTTTAAATATATACAAATTTATGTCCAAAGTTATTTCTAAACACTGTAGTATGCTTTAAAACAATAAATTTGTCTTAAATTTAATTATATTTTTAATAATCATGCATGTTAACCTTAATATTATATTTAACAACAAAGTGATTCTTATTTAAAACTTTCAAACAAAAATATTTTTTATGTTTCAGAAATGAGTGACATATCTGTGTGAAGATAACAATTTGTTAATGTGTTTTAAAAAACTATTTGCAAAACCTGTAGTTTTCAAAGTATGAGAAGCTGAAAATTATAATTATTTTTTTTTTTTTACTTTTAAGAGTTGTATGACCCCTTTATAAGTTAAATTTATACAATTAAGGATTCACTGCAAAATATGATCAATGGCAAATAATCTAAGTGTAAAATAAAACTAATTAGAATGAACACGTAAAGATTTCTTACAACTATAAAGATAACATAATTAAAAAAGAAATAAGTCATACGAAAATAAAAATAATTTTATCATAATTCAATTGTTTCCCCAGTTTCTTGTTACTAACATATCATCATAAAGATTTGCATAATTCTAAAATTAATTTATAAATAATTGATACACAAGATGAAAGTTTTTTAGAGGAAGTAAAACATTTTAATAGGAATAATTATGAATTTTTTTTCAACGTTCATTGCATAAAATTAATAAATCATTCTTTAGATGTTTAAAAATTTTTCTCGCAGCAGATAGTTAATAGTGATAACAAAATATTTAAAGTTTATTCAATGCAGATTACATTTTTCCAATTTCCAAGCTTTTTATGAAAACCCATTTTTACATCTTTAACAAAGGAATTTAATTAAAAATATTCTTTTAATTAATAAAATGTTTTTCACATTTTTGCATTACAAATTAAAAATTAAGCTAAATTATTTACAATGAAAACAAATAATATATACTTTTCAGTAAAATGCTTTGATAAAAAAAATAAAATTAAGAGCTAAATTACATTTCCTGATAAATAGACTTTTTTGTGCTTTTTTTAGTCTGAAACAAAATTAAATTTTCCCAACTAATTTAATATAAAATTTCATTACGTTTAGTGATGAAGAAGTTTTATTTATAAAGTAAAAAAAGAGGATCAAAAACAAATGTAGTAGTAAAAATATTATTTACAGAAATAAATTCCTATTGCAAGTAATTTTGTCTTTCAAAGTAATTTAATTGCCTCTTATTTATGGTACTTTTATTTTACTTCTGGACAAGTAAGAGTCGTAGAGAATCTAACTTGGACATCCATATCACGTTATGGGAACAATGAAGGCTATCAAAGAGTATAATAGAAATCTCAAGAAGGACTAGTGCGATGGCCTAACGCAATCATAGAAAAATAAGCCCCCGAAAGAAATTGTCGAACAAATCTTGAATGCTCTTTTATAGCAAGAAAATTTTCCTCCCTTAACAGATCCCTTCTCTTTCTGTTTCCTATAGACAATCTTTCAGTTACAATTCAACTCTTTAATAAATATTTTACATTACTTTTCATTACGATATAATAAAATTTTGCCTTTGGATAAATTGCATAAATTTCAATAAATTCCATTGATTTGGTTTGCTCTGAATTTTTCAACAAAAGCTCCCTTAAATAGCTAATTATTTTTAGATATGCTTAGCATTAGGTAAATTGAAATTTAAAATCTTCACAACAATGAAGGAAGATAAAACAAGAACAAAATACCTATAAAAGCAGTATAAAATAATTAATAGATTAGAGTGATTCTTACTTTGAAACAAACGAGAATTTAGATTGAAGACAAGGTGATCTTCCCAGTTCCAAGTGCTTGGCAGTGTTAATGATACTGATTTACAATCCAAAATTGTAACAATTAAATTTATGTAGGGAATAAAATCTTTAAAAAGAAAAGAAGATTTTATTTTTCACCCACATGTATTAGAGAAATAGTTATTTTATTCGAACAATATTATTAATTTGATTAAAGAGAAAGAAAATAATACACCCATAAAACTTCAGTTTTATTGGTGAAAATAAGAACAGTCATTTTCTATGAAAACTAATCTTTTTTAAAAATCTTTTTTTAATAATCTCTTGATTTTCAAACGTAGTATTATGCTATGAATTCATATAATGTACTATAAGATTTTATTTCTTTTAGGTATAAATGTTAATTAGAAACATATATTTACATGCAACATTACTCTAACAAGATTGTTGATTGCTAGTATAAATAATAATATGACGAATCTCACGTTAATTGAGAGATTACACTATCCACCAATCCACAGATAGCAAGGTATGTGATTCAATCTACAGATAGTAAGGTGATACAAAATGATCTATAAAACAATGAAAATATAAGTGATCGCCCCTGTTTTATATATTTTAATAGGTGTTAATTATATTGATTTACAATCTAAAAAAGGGAAAAATAAAATTTACGTTAATTGAGAGATTACACTATCCACCAATCCACAGATAGCAAGGTATGTGATTCAATCTACAGATAGTAAGGTGATACAAAATGATCTATAAAACAATGAAAATATAAGTGATCGCCCCTGTTTTATATATTTTAATAGGTGTTAATTATATTGATTTACAATCTAAAAAAGGGAAAAATAAAATTTATATTCAGATTAAAATATTTGAAAAATAAATTTTTTAGTTTGCGTCTACTTGTATTAAAAATATGTCATTCTGTTAAAACATTCATCTAACTTCAATTAAGAGAAAGTAAATTGATCCAAAATTTTAGTTTTACTGTTGATCATATTATTATTGGATAATATTTTTTAATGATATCTAGTTTTCAAACATAGTAACGTGCAACGAGTTCTGATTAATTATTACACAGGTTTATTTACAGGTTTATTTTCCTTGAAATATAAACGTTAATGAGAAATATATATTTATGTAAAATTTATCAGACTAACAAGATTGCTGATGCTGTTTCAAATAATGATCCAAAGGGTGTCTCGTTAACTAACAGATTAGAATCTGTGATTCAATCTACAGATTACCAATTTAATAAATACTTTATCTTAATGTATTATTTAGTTGTAAATATTGTCCCAAATATTCTGTCAAGTAGAATCATAAGCCTAGAATATAGCAGTGTAATTATTTACTCTAATCTTACGACTGTCTCAGCATATTCAGCACGATAAACGTATTAGAGTACACAATATTTCAAACCCTATTAATAAATAGCTATTAATGACCATAATGGGAACTTGTTATATTCCTTATCGCAGATGTATATTTAGTTTTAAGTTTCTTGATATCACTAAATCTGAATTTTTATCAACTGTATTAAATTTCGTTTTTTATTTTTAAATTCAATAAAAAAACTAAAACAACTTAGTAAAAATTTAGCAAATTTTTCCTAATTTTTATTTATTAATCTTAAGAATACATATTCTTAATGGCTCTTTCCTTTTTTTGCCGATTTCAAACACGATGAAATACGTTATTTTAGATTTTTACCACTTTAGATTGTCTGAGAAAATAACATTCCTAAAAATTAATAAATATAATCTGTCGAATTTTGAAGGTATTTATATTTTGTGGGAAATCAATTTCTATATACTGAAAGCTGCCAATAGGTGTATTTAAAACAACCTGTTCAAGTAGTATATATGAGTTTCAAGTTAATCAGTCCATCTCCTCCAATAAGTTCCGTTAGTTTAATTTCAAACATGTTTAATTAAAAAAAGACATTTTAGTTGATCTGCGGATATGATATAAAAAACAATAGAATTTAAAAAAGAAGATTTCAAAAAATGCATAAATGCAAATTTAATCAAAAATCCAAAATCAATAAAATCATAAACGGGTAAATTTTAAATATATTTCAAAGATTTTGATGCATTTTTTTTAAACTTATAAATTTTATTAAACATATATGCCTAATACTTGTATTACAAAATTAAATACATAAATTCAATTACAAAGTTCTTGTACAGATGAGTCAGTTTATTTATCATTGATGTAAAATGCTTTGTTTTCTCTTTATCAACCAATATCATGATAAAGACTGTCCTTTATTGTTTTAGTTAATAATTTGTTCACGCTATCTTTATTTGCTGCCTCGCAAAATGCTTCCTCGTAATTGCTGCCCATTAATTTCCAGATCCCACTTTTTAATCGTTTAACTTTATCTTAACCTTAATTTCTTTCATAATTCTGTCTTCACGGTTCTATTTTCCCGCCTTTCTCATACATCTTCTTTATCGAGAAAGTCTCTTGGGAAAGCTGTGGACATAAATTTCGCCCTCTTCCCAACAACATGCTTTTATGGGGAGCAGAGGAATATTGCCTCCAACTGCTTTCTTCTTGACTCCTCTGTTTCTTTCCTTATTTATATGAACGTGTAGGATGACACGTGCTTTCGTGAATTGACCCAACTGACAGCCTTATTCAAAGCTTGTAAGACTGATATTAAGCTATTCGTTACCTGGAAATCAGTTAGCTCTTTTTAATTTTCCGCAGCAGGAAAGAAACGGTACTTTATACCTGATATCGTACAAGTTTAACGAAAGTGGATTTCTAAATCTAAATTATACGATAACATACCATATGTAGCATGAAACAGATTTTTCTTTTTTTGTAATGGAAGCTTTCATTATATCTATGCTCTTAACCAATATCGAAAATACACTCTTGAATACATTTGCATGAGTAAAATCATTTAATTTAATCGGAAAATTAACATACGTAATTTTAATTGAATTATAGGTGTTTTGTGCAATACAATATACAAAAAATGCTCAAATAAAATTTGAAATTGTGTATTGTAAATATATTTCCAAAGTTTTTGATCTAAATTTTGTTTTTTAAACCTTGGAATTGTATTGGAAATATTTGTCTAAAGCTTTGAGATACATTTTAATCATAATTTGTCATTTTATGTATATTTATATTTCTATGTATTTAATAAAATTAAAACATGGTTTTAAAATTAAGAGTAATTTAACGATGATTTAATTCATTTAATATTGACAAAAATCGGCTGTTCTTTCTTTTGCAGAATGTTATCTTATAGACAGGTCTTTTCAAATTTATGAAAAAGCAATATATAACTTAAAATAATTTTTTATACAATCATTTGTTCTAATACCTATTTACCTTAACTGTAATATTCTAAATAATTATCTATGCACTCCAACATCACTGTTTTAGTTAATAATTTGCTCACCCTACCTTTATCTTCTGCCTCACAAAATGATTCCTCGTAATTGCTCCCCATTAATTTCCAGATCCTAGTTTTTAATCGTTTAACTTTATCTTACCCTTAATTTCTTTCATAACTCTGTCTTCACGGTTCTATTTTCCCGCCTTTCTCATAGATCTTCTTTATCGAGAAACTCCCTTGAGAAAGCTGTGGACATAAATTTCTTCCTCATCCCAACACCATGCTTTTATCAGGAACAGAGGGATATTACCTCCAACTGCGTACTTCTTGAGTCTTCTATTTCTTTATTTATATGAAGGAGTAGAATGACACTTGCATTCTTGAATTGACCCAAGTGGCAGCCTTATTCAAAGCTCGTAAGACTGATGGCAGGCTATTCATTATTTGGAAACTAGTCACCTCTTTTTAATTTTCCGCTGCGTGAAAGATGCTGTATATTATTCATACCTGCTTTCGCAAAAGTTTTATGCAAACTACGACATCAAAGAATTTCGGAGTTTAAATAATATGAAATGAAAATAGTGCAAAATATTTTTTTATTATAAAGGCTCCAATTATATCGACAAGTAAAAATTAACTTAAACTGAAATATTCTTCTCAGTTGAATGAGTAATCTTGAGTAGGATTAGTTTCTTTGATTAGATTCAAGTGTGATTAACATTTGTTTATTTATATAATTTTTGAATAGGAATACTGTAAATATAATTCATAGGTTTTGAATATATTGTGTAGTAAACCTACGAATTATAATACTTATGTATACCCTGCACATATTGTAAATACAAATCTAAGTCTTTATATTACGTTTTTAATCTCATATTTCAATTCTTAGGTATTTTAATTAATAATTAAACATATTTAATAGTAAAATTTTTATTTTTGATTATTTACTTCACCACCGTTATTACAAAATAAATCACATCATAAACATATTTATGTATATATATATATATATATATATATATATATATATATATATATGTATATATATATATATATATATATATATATATATGTGTGTGTGTGTGTGTGAGAGAGAGAGAGAGAGTACATACATATATATATATATATATACAGATACATATACATATACATATATACATATATATATATATATATATATATATGTGTGTGTGTGTGTGTGTGTGTGTGTGTGTGTATTTAATGTAAAATATTCTCAAAAGTTCTGTTTTATGGGTGTACTTGATTACATCTATAGAATGAACTGGTGCCATACAGATAATTAAAGATTTAGATTATTTTAATGATCCAACAGTTCTTTTCTTTTATTGTTACTTTTCTTAATTTATGAATAATGTGTATGTGAATTGTGCATAGCAAAAAATATGCAGGTTCGCCGTAATGAAACTTGTATCTATTTTAAAGCTGTATACGGTTAAAATTATAGTTCAGAAAGTTTGGAAATGTTGTGTTGGACGAAATAAAGAGATGAAAAGGTATTTGAGAAAATAAAAATTTCATAATTTCCCCATCAGAGGGAGCTTTTTGATAAATAACACATTTAGCCAATATTTACTCAACTGGAATATTTTTTACGAAAAGACATGTTAAATATGACAGCCATCATTTTAACCTACCGTTTGAAATCTTAAGATAGAATGTTCTACAGGTGACCACGATGTGTCCCGGAAAATTCTGAACACAGGCATAGTTCTTGGCTTAACAAGACTGACTAAATGTTTGAAATGCCCTTAAAACTAAAAGTCCCATGAGTGGATGTTTGAAGATCGGTTTAGCTACACATTAGGAAAGTAGCGGCTAATGAGAC
>CM063502.1:71876615-71899115 GCA_032207245.1 Pardosa pseudoannulata | reverse complement strand
ATTTCTTAAGAAGTTACTATGAGTTATCCCAATCTATAACATAGTCTATAAAATTTTGAATTATAACACGGATATTGCATATTCTTCACAAACGTTTAAAGATCATTTTTAATTAAACAAATTTAGCTTTAATTAAAATTTGTGCCAGTAAAATAGCACGATAGTTAATTCTTTTAATGAAACATTTTATGGTGTTAGTTACAAATAATAAAAATACATCATAAAAGTAAAATTGTTGTGTTTTGCAGCGTCCTTTAAATCTAAAACGCAGAAATCAATGATTTTATTATTTTTAAAAGATTTCTTTTTAAGTAAAAAATCATCAGCATCACATTCCAAAACAAATCCAGTTTAACAACTGGTGAAATTATGAATTTTTACTATATATATGTATATATATATATATATATATATATATATATATATATATATATATATATATATATATATATATATATATATATATATATATATATATATATATATATATATATATATACATGTATGTGTGTATATATGTGTACATATGTATCTATATGTATATATATATATATATATATATATATATATATATATATATATATATATATATGTGTGTGTGTGTGTGTGTGTGTGTGTGTATGTGTGTGTGTAAAAGTAGGATTTGTAATCAATTAACAGTGTCATAAAAGATAATCTTTTAATTTACGATGGATGAACTATTGTAGTGTATGTTTAAAGTAAAATTAAAGATACACCATATGAAAAGTAATTAAGCGAATTTTAAGTTAGCATCAGATGGAAATTTAATGTTTCTTGTAAATAAGTTCAACAAGGCTGCATACATATTAAAGCTAAAATGATATGATAATTTTATTTGATTAAAAATTCATATTATAAATAATAATAAATTCATTAAAACCTGAGAACACGGCACATAAGTCGTCTAGAAAGTATCTCATTTAATCGCAACAAACCATTAAGTACTTGAATTTCAGGGTTTGAAAGATTTAAGTGATAGCCATTAAATCCCTGGCTCACATCCAAAATAATGAGCAATAAAATGGAAGAAAAATGGTGAGATTTACTGAACATGTTAGACAGATATGAAGCGAAGATAATTTTTATTAGGCTATATCTGGAATATATGTTCTATTATCCGTCTAATATTGAATATGTTTTCGGGACAGTAGTAGTAGGGAGTTATTTTGCACTAAAGTTAAGGGTACAGTTAAAGTTCAAAATTAATTTATTTCATTTATTTAACAAACTGCTAGAAAATCTGATATGTTATTAGGAATATATTTATTTAAATGTGTTTGCTATTTCAAGGTAAATCTTAAAACAGTTTGGAAGATATTAATTAATTATTGATTTAAGAGGAAAGCGATTGAAAATTATTCCTTATACATTGATTTTTTTTTCCATAAGACATGCATTCTTATTCACAGGATACCTTTCAGACTTTAGACTAAGATTTAGTTGTCCCCTACGCTTTTCCTGGAAATATAGTTATAAAAAAATAACAGTTCAACCCATTAACGCCCAGCGTCCTCAATTGAGGACAGCCAAAATGTTGTTTGTAGAGTTTTTGTTTTCTTGAAAAGATTCTTCCTTTTAAATGGAAATAGATATTAATCTTATGAATAATCTCCCAAGTTTTCAAATATGCTCTTATTTATAATTTTGTCATTTCGATCGGCATTTTGTGGTTTTCAACCTTAGAATAGGAACGTATTATGGCCGGTATTCTGAACGTATACCGGTCAAAATCATGCCTAATAGCCATATCTGTAATAAGTCATCACTTTTCAGAACTTTTCCCATATATGATAGCAAATAAATCTCTTATCATGAAGTTTTCCTTTTTTTTTTAAAGACATCTTATTATGTTATAAAATGACACCTCCTCACTAATGATGACTTGATGTCATATTTAAAAGTGTTTAAATTTCATATTTTGTTTTATTCTAGGTGTCTATAATAGCTTCTATGTTAGGTATTTACTAATATATAGTCATCAGAAATATCCGGGCGTTAATTGGTTAAATATCCATTTATCGCGTATGAAATATGAGCAATAATTCATTTTATTCGAAAAAGGTTAGACTTTGCTATAAGATATACATTAATTTAATTAGCTTTTATTTTATATTCTACAAAGTAAATAGTCAATAAAATAATACTCGATCGTATATCAGCGTTGTATGTACACCTGAAAAGTTTCAAATCTTTATCAAATTCATTAAGTTTATTTTTAAAAACTTATGAATTTAGTAATTAATAATATCTGAATTGTCCTTTTTTGGTAATTATTATATTAAATATAAAGTTTCGGTTATTAAAATACCGTCTTTGATTGTTATCTTAGTTATTTTTTGCTATTCATGTTAGAAATATCAATTTTTCAAACTAATTTCGTTACTGTAGCCGTATTTTAATTGTTACAAAACAGCATGGATAATGAAATTAATAGATTCCAAAAAAAGCCGGGAGTGTAAAAAATATAAACTTTATTTATTTATTGAACAATTTTTATAGAAGTTTCCTAGCGCTCAGAATAAAAGCTAATACACTCATGTTTTCAAAAGAAAGAAAAACTCTTGAAGAAAGAACAACCATCTTTCTCAAATTTCTATAAATCCATTTCAACGATATTTACTAGTACTTTCCATTAAGTTCACCTGCGGAGATTAAAAAAGTAAACAAAGAAAAAAACTGTCCTTGCATGGTTCACACATTTTATATCCATTTCTATTGGCCTTAGTCATATGATTTTTAGTGGTTTTCTAATCCATGTTGGATATTGTAGGGAGGGAATAAAGATTCTTTTCGCATCAAACGTTGCCCTCGTAAATTGCTTCTTTCTGATGTCTTACGGGAAATGCTTTCTTGATCGAAATAATAAAACTGTAATCACGGGGATATAATGAGCTGTCTTTTAAATTGAAGGACAAAACTGTAATTACACATAAAAATTCTACATGAACTTACTGAAGCTATGAGAGAAAAAACAATTAGGGTAATTATTTATTTGGCAGAATGACAAATTTTTCAACTTTCTTAATCTGTAAATCTCTACGAAATAATTAAAACAAAACGCATCTTAAAATAACCATAAAATAACGTCTTTAGTAAGATGATACAAAATAGAAATATTTATATTAAAATTTTATGAGAAATTGAGTCACAACAGAAAAAAACTTTTCAAATTATACAGCAGAGTTTGAAATTAGGAGGTATAACAAAATATTTATTCTTGGAAACAAAATTTTTGATATTTCAGAATTTTCCTATATTTCCTTGTTTATCATTGTTTATTTATTTTGTTAGAAATTTATTCTGCTTATTAAGAGAAAATCTTGTACCTCACTTAAATTTTATGCACTGCATAATAAAGTATTAAATGAATACCATTTGTTATTTTCTAAGTAGACAAGACTACGAGTTTTTGTAATAGTTTTTTTGTTAATAGTTTAAACCTTTTTAAAACTAGCGACTTTGAAAAGGTAATGATGTTTAAAGAATAGGAACATAATGTCATGTTTAAATGCAGCAGTGTTGTATTATTTATTTAAAATCCCTGTATGTAAATTTTTACTTTTGCAACTTTAAACATCTCAATTTGGGAAAAATAAAATTACAGACATTTTGAGAATCGCAAAAATATTTCTCAGTTACAGTAATTTTATTGAGACATTTTTATTTTATAATTATTTTAAATTACGATTTGTTTGAAAGTTGTAGATTGAATTTCATTGAATTTATTGCTTTTGAATCCTTATTATAGTTCTCACTTTATCTATTCTTCCTTTGAAATATTTACATTCTTTTAAAAAAATATTTTGTATATAAAATCTATTACTGGTTTATTTTTTCAAAATGAATGTATAAATAGTCTTATTAGAATTGCCTCTTTTAGAGAACGTAATATTTTATATAGTTATATAACTTGTTCAGAGTGTGAAATATTCCCTAGCAACATCTGCATGTAACATTTTTAGATATCTCAGAAATTAGAGTTAAATATTCATTCTAAAAAATAAGACTTAATTATTCCCTTAAAATATCTCCTTAATAGGAAATTAAAATATCCCTTTAACAAAAATTATTTGAAACTAATCGAATAAATATAATTGCTTTATAGCAATTAAATTCTACTTCGGTTTCTACAAAGAGAGTACCTTGAAAAAGTGCTAACATAAAAGTTACATTTGAAACTTTCATTACAATTTGCACAATTTGACTTTCTTTTCTGATCTGAAAAATATTATTTAAAGATCTAAGACTATATATTTCATTAGTTTTTATCCTATAACTTTTCAGGTTAATGAGTAGAAAAGGGTTTTCTTGAAATATATATTTTCATTTGTGCATCATCATATGTTTGTATTAGGTAGTCGTGTATTTCTTTGTGTCGTTGACTCCTTTATTTCCCAAAGCAATGGGTTTATTCAATGTTGAAACTGGAAAAAATGCCTTTTGAGGTGTCTTTTAATTAAGTTAATATCTTTGGTACTAAGCAGTTTACCTTGTCACAAAATGTACATAAGTATTTAATGAGCTCGAAATTTTTTTATCGATTTTTATACATTTATACATTTGAGCATACAGCTTATATACATTTGAGGAATAGAAGCATAAAATTTCAAGGTAAAATAATGCTAAAGGATTTATGTATACGTTGATATGCATCACAATTTGTGAAGGTAGCAATTTTTATTTAAATCTTTTAAGAAAGATTCAGCATGTTATTTATGTTATTGTGTAAATTATGTTTCATGATTTCTGACTTAGCATTAATGCTATACTTCATATTTTTATTACAATTTACCTATTTCAAAATTTTACTGTTAACTTTAAAGTGAAGAATAGGATTAAAATATTTAGAAATTTTGGTATAATTTCATTATTAATTTAGAGCATTATTTAGCATAAAATTTAAAAAACGTGTAATGAATGAAATTCAGGTAATAGTGATGTTTTAGCTAGACTTTTCATGAAAAAATTATTTAAACAACTCAGAATGCCAGCTTTTTAAAAAATATAATTTTTCAAAATCAATCAAAGAAGATAATCCTTTTCTTGAAGCGTATAAGACTGTATGTATAAAATTTCAATAATATTATTTTTAAATGCATAATTATATTTTATTTTCAATCAAAAAATTATAATTTATTATCAATCAAAAACTTATATTTGTTTTTAATTATATCGTTTACTTACATGATAATTAGATGTCTTTTAGCTTTTTAAATAGACCATATATAAAGAGTAAAGATAGTTTTACATTCTACAGTCCATTACATTTTACATACCTTACCTTCCGAATACAACAAGATGAATATATTTTTGAATGCACTTTAAAATTAATGTTATTACTAGAATGAGCTTTTCTCTAAAATATTTTTCCATTGCATGTTTTGAAAATTTTAAAGTATAGTATTTGTAAGGGTTATCATTTTTGACTATTTTTATTATACAACCGATCTGTTATTTTTTGCATTTAAAAATCAGCAAACCAATTTATTTTTTATTTTTAACAAATTTTAGCTGCTATCCATTAAAGGTTAAAGCACAATATCAATAAATGGTGAGTTTGTGAAGATTTTTCATTTTCTTTCGTTTTCATTTAGTTTCGTTTTCATTGACTTTTGAAAACAAAAAAAATATGGTTTTAATATACAAGCTGTGTTTTCTAACAAATGTGCAAATATTGGTAACAATTAGATAAATATTATATGAAAGTTTGTCTTGATATTTTGAAAAGCTATGTTCGATTACAGCTTTGAATTAAGAACAATTTCAATTTAGAGAAATGCTTGGGTATAACTCACTTAGGTTATTAAAAGGAAATCCCATTGCAGTAAAAGAAAATCATATTGCACATTTTCAGATTTTCATATTACGTTGAAAATGTTAAAAAAAATATAATGTATTACACTTCAGTAGACTCATATTTTAAGCCATCAATTTCATATTTTCTCTAACAATCTGGGGGTATGCCAAAGGGTAGCAATGTTACTAGTTTCATAAAATATTTAATTTTTACAGTGAAGAAACAAAATATATAAAGCAATGTAATAAACACTATGTAACTCTATGTAATAAAAATGTATAATTAAATAATGTGTATTGTAAAAATTTTATCTGATTAGTAGGATATTTTTTGCTAATTTTCTGTTTTATAATAAAGTAGCATTGAGACGAAACAACACATATTAGACAAGACTAATGTCAGATACCTATTTATCACACTAAATAGCTTACGATTTGCTAATGATGTTAAAAAATACTTTTAAATGCGATATCTTTTTGGTCTGTTATATTATGAAATATTTTTATATAATGGGAACATAGTATATTTGGATTTCCAAAGTTCCATTATAACAACCTAATTTTTTGTTAAATATGAAATAAAAAATCCACTCTGTATATAAAATAGAATAATTTTTCTTATATCCTTAATAAAACGCTAAATTTATAAAAAGAATTGTTTCAGTAAGAAATACGTATAAACAAACAGAAAATAAGTACATGACAAAAAATAGAAATACACTTATACGCAAAAAAACCTTTTAAAATTTTTGAATTATCAATTAAATGTTTATACCAAACAAAAGGTAACTATATTTTTATTCTGTAAACCTCAATTATATTAATAATTTTACAGCACCATATAGGGTAAATCTTTTCATTTTTCTTTCTTAACAAATTTTTTATTTTATTACAGTTTTCAAATGTGGGATGCCTTAGAATTTTCCTTTAAATAATAAATAGATATTAATTTAATTTAACCTGAATGTGTAGTTTCTTATAATGCCTTTTAAGTATTTTGTTTCGAGTAAGTTTATATTTTTTTCATTTTTTGTGCATTTTAAAGCTATTTTTTAAAATATATTATATTTCAAACTAAAAAATTAGTTTTTAATTAAGTTATTCACATTATAATCCTTTAAATAATAAATAGATATTAATTTAATTTAACCTGAATGTGTAGTTTCTTATAATGCCTTTTAAGTATTTTGTTTCGAGTAAGTTTATATTTTTTTCATTTTTTGTGCATTTTAAAGTTATGTTTTAAATATATTATATTTCAAACTACAAAATTAATTATTCATTTAGCTATAGAATTATAAAAAGGTAATAGGCTCTCTTACATCAGTACATATAAACAGTAAATTTCTCACCTATATATTATCTTATCTTCTAAATATTTTAGTCAAGTAACATATCAGTAGCTTAGATATGTTTAATCAGCAAAATATGATATAATACGGATGTCACTGAAAATCGCTCTAAATCAAAACGGTAAAATTACTTTGAACACACTGTACAAATTGATACATAAACACTGTAAAAATTTATAACACCATTGACATGTATTCATATTTTATATCTATTTCAACACTTAAAAATAGGGATCTTTAAAAATAAAGATAACATTTTTCACTTGAATGTATTGGAAGTTCTGTTTTTATTTATTTATCTCAGCGTTTAATTTCTCCCAAACAAGTTTGGACATCTGCGCTCTGTAATTTTTTCCCTTTCGTACGAGTAGTTTTGTTTCTCTCTAAGAGCTGCAGTAGGAGCATTTGTACTTGTCTTCCAATATGTTATCCGATACGACATGAAAAAACAAATTGCTCACTAGAAACAATAGCAGAAGAACAGGAATAAAAGCCAAGAAAAATATTTCATATAAATGTAATATCGTTATAGTATCGAAATATTTTTTAAATAAGAATCAATGGGTGTGGGTTTGAA
The DNA here is from genome assembly GCA_032207245.1 of Pardosa pseudoannulata. NCBI lineage: Eukaryota > Metazoa > Arthropoda > Arachnida > Araneae > Lycosidae > Pardosa > Pardosa pseudoannulata. The sequence continues at coordinate 71,891,369 of CM063502.1, read as the reverse complement.
ATTAGTCTATAATTGAATTATAAAAAATTACAAATTATGAAAATTATAATACATATTCTTCTATAATATTATTGAAATTTGTTAAAAGTTTATAATTTGTATTTGTCTTCCAATATGTTATTCGATACGACATGAAAAAACAAATTGCGTACTAGAAACAATAGCAGATAAACAGTAATAACGCCAAGAAAACTATTTCATATAAATGTAATATCGTTATAGTACCGAAATATTTTTTTTAAATAAGAATCAATGCATATAGGTTTGAGATTATTCTATAATTGAATTATAAAAAAAATATATGAAATTTATAATACATATTCTTCTATAATATTATTGAAATTTATTAAAAATTTAAAATTTGTACTTGTCTTCCAATATGTTGTCCGATACGACATGAAAAAACAAATTGCGCACTAGAAGCAATAGAAGAAAAACAGGAATAAAAGATAAAAATATTTCGTATAAATGTAATATCGTTATAGTATCGAAATATTTTTAAAATAAGAATCAATGGGTGTAGGTTTGAGATTAGTCTATAATTGAATTATAAAAAATTACAAATTATGAAAATTATAATACATATTCTTCTATAATACTATTGAAATGTGTTAAAAGTTTAAAATTTGTACTTGTCTTCCAATATGTTATCCGATACGACATGAAAAAACAAATTGCGCACTAGAAGCAATAGAAGAAAAACAGGAATAAAAGCCAAGAAAAATATTTCATTTAAATGTTATATCGTTATAGTATCGAAATATTTTTAAAAATAAGAATCAATAGATATAGGATTGAGATTATTCTAAAATTTAATTATCAAACATTACAAATTATGAAAATTATAAGACATATTCTTCTATAATATTACTCAAATTTCTACTTGTCTTCCAATATGTTATCCGATACATGAAAAAACGAATTGCGCATTAGAAACAATAGTAGAAAAACAGGAATAAAAGCCAAGAAAAATATTTCATATAAATGTAATATCGTTATAGTATCGAAATATTTTTAAAATAAGAATCAATGGATATAGGTTTGAGATTATTCTATAATTGAATTAAAAAAATTACAATATATGAAAATTATAATACATATTCTTCTATAATACTATTGAAATGTGTTAAAAGTTTAAAATTTGTACTTGTCTTCCAATATGTTATCCGATACAAATTATGAAAATTATAAGACATACATTTCTATAGTATTATTGAAATTTATTAAAAATTTAAAATCTTTATCTATTCTATAAATGACTAGCACATAGCCCGTCTTATGACGGGATCAGTAAAATTTTTAATTTTCCAGAATTATAAAGTACCCTATGAGGCAAGTAAAAAAATAGTTTGTTTTTTGGCTGAGAATTATCTGGTACACGCTCAATAATTTGTTTATCTTCATACTCCTGTACAGTTTTCCGATACTACGAATGCAATTTAGAATCACGTTGGATTCATTTAGAAAGATAATTTAAAGTTTTCTTAGCTACGTCGAAATTATCGTTATAGGATGGACAGCAGAGGTTTTAATATTGACAGTGATTATTTGACAACATATGAATGATGTCCAAAACTTAGCGAATCGACATTAAACTGTGTGATTATGTATAAAAAACAAACACACAAACGAACAAAATTCTTAATTTTCAAAGATGTATAACTTAAACGCTAGATATGTATTAGTACTTGAAATAGACTCCTAGACTTCTACGAAAATAATTTGTTGTTAGGTATTAATAACAAATTCTTATAAGATGATAGAATTTCCATTGCAACAGAAATTAATCGATGATTAAATTTAAAATTATCACATATGTACCTAGTCTATTATTTAAGTCAAATATAAAAGAAAATTATTTACTTAATATATAAGTTCGGTGAGAAAACGTATGAAAATAATGCAGACGATATTTAAATAACTTTAAATAAGAAAGGATTAAATGGGATGGTTAAAGAAATGACGTAATAATGCTAGAAAATTGTTATTTTTACCTATTTATTATGTGATAAATTGATAAATTTAATCGCCTTCTCTTAACCGGGGAAATAGGGCTTGAAACAATGGCATTAAACGCTCTAAAGGGGGAGAAGGGGGTGTTTTGAATGTTTTAATGTCAACAGTATTTTTTGCTGTGATATGAACCATATTTATACCAATTTATTTTAGAATCGGATGGATAGTTTAGGAGAAGATAAACTTTGATTGCCTTGAATTTTCCTCACCCTATCTCATCCAGAATCAAACAGGAATGCCTCTATCCATTCCAGGTCCAACCACTTCATAAATTCGAATAGAGACATACAGATTACATAGGGTATTACTATATAAGTAATAATGGTAAACTCATATAATTATTTTGCACTAAAAAATTTAATTTTAACAGAATTATTACTTGTTTATATTTTATATATATTTCAACACTTCGACATATTGGTGACTAAAAGATATAACTCTTTCACTTGAACGATATAAAAATTATAATGTTTTAATTTATTTACTTATCTCGGCGTTAATTGTTTTCTTAAACAAGTTACGGAATCTGTGCTCTGTATATTTTTCTTTCGTACCAACAGTTTCGTTTCTCTCTAAGAGCTGTTGTAAGAGCATTTATTCTTATCTTCCAATATTTTATTGGATACGATATAAGAAACAGATTGGGGGCTGGAAACAATACCATATGAACGTGAAAAAATTCAAGAAAAATATATCATTTAAACGTAATATTTTAAAATATCCGACCATATTGGTTACTTTTATGATTGCATTTAATTGTATAATGAATAATAATAATGAAAATGTCTTGTTCTTACTTGGAAAACACTTTGAAAATCCATCAAATTTTGAACGAATGTCACGCATTTGTGTGTTTATCTAATACAACACTGAGAAATAAAGCCAGCTTAAAAAAATATTATTTTACTTGAAGTCCTGTCTTTTTTTTTAGAAAAACCCAGTGTTTAAATTCTCCTAAACAAGTTTAGACATCTGTGCTCTGTGTTTGATTCCTTTCGTATCAGTAGATTCGTTTTCCACTAAGAGCTCCAGTAGAAGCATTTGTACTTGAATTCCAACATGTTATATCACACAACATGAAAAAAGGCCTTGCATAAAAGAAACTAGCAGAACTAGAATAAAATCAAAAATAACTTATTTTAATAACTTCTGATTATACACACACACACACACACACATATATATATATATATATATATATATATATATATATATATATATATATATACATATATATATATATACATATATACATATATATACATATATATATATACATATATATAGATATATACATATATATACATATATATATGCATATATATATATGTATGTATATATATATGTATATATATATGTATATATATATATATATATATATATATATATATATATATATATATATATATATATATATATATATATATATATATATATATATATATATATATATAAACAGAAAAAAATGGCGAGAAAAGAATATATTTTAAATCTTTTCTCGCAGTAAGTTTTTTTCTGTTTGCATATCAGAAGAAAAAGTACATGACGCACTCTTTCTTCGCTTTGAATTTCATTATGTCATTACTATTTATACTGTGTTATCCTCATTTTATTATTATGTATATGTATGCCTGTGTATATATCTATACGTACACACATACATATATATATATACAGTGATGTTAAATTTCTGGAATTGTTAGAGCATGGATATCTCTGGCATGTATTTCATATTTTTTATGAGTTCATCTACAGTACATAAATTTAATTACATTACAAAAAGCAAAAAAGACAAAATATCAAATATTGTACAGATAACGAAACACGAAAAATTAATTTTATGTTTGAATGCATTGCGAGAAAATTTTTTATACGTATAAGTTATGACTATATTAAAAAATTGATTTACTTTTACGTAATCTTTAATGATGAATTGAAATATCTATCTATTTTGTCTTTCAAAAGCAAAATCTACAGGAGCAGTTTCCTATGTGTAGAATTTTGCTATTCAAAATATATTTTCAAAATGCATCAACAAGCATACTTTTATTGTGTAATACTAAATATAGCTTAGGATATACTTTCTATATCGAATGTCATTTGGATTGAAAAAAAATAGAAATGTTCGCTATGTACATATTCAACAATTTTAAGTTAATTTTTCAAGAACTAACTACATTTTAATTAAATATAATAATTGCTTAAAATATAGTTACATAACTCAATACAATGTCCTTTAATACATTTTTATTCTTCGTGATTTTTTATTCATTAGTATTTTTTCTTCATTTGACAATACGAAAGACACTCACTATCCTGGCCAAGGTCTATCTAAATTAATATCTTTGACTTACGGAATATCTGTTAGGTACTCTTTTTCATTCGCATCATCATAAGAATCAAATTACAATTTTTGCATTGTCTGTTCGCCTGTTAAAACATCAGAAGTCATTTACATTTTAAAACCGCTGAGCGCGTCTTCAATTCCATAACAAAAGATAAAAATGTGTAGATAATGGGAATATTTAATAATTATCAGAGTGCAAATTATATATATATATATATATATATATATATATATATATATATATATATATCAGAGAGAGAGATAGATAGATATAGATATATATACATATACATATACACTCACACATACATATATATTTATAAATAGTATATATATGCATATATATATGTGTGTGTGTGTGTGTGTGTGTGTACTATTTGACAATTAAGTTTTTTATTTAGTACAATGTGAAATTTTTTTGTGAAACATTTAGAATGTTACAATATCATTACCATAATATATATGACAGTAAATTGTAATTCTTAAAACACTTTACTGTCCAGAAACTGAATAAACTAGCCGTAGATTTCTTAATTTTCACAATAAGTATTTCGGATATATCTATTTATTATAATATTAGTTTTCTAAAATATTATAAAATAAAATTAATGATACTTTTCATGAATACTCAGTAAGATAGTATTTCCTTTAGATACTTGAATCTCGTAGTAAAATCTTTATTATAGTAAAATCCTATACCTAAAATATAGTTGCTCAATATAGTTTCATTTGAAAATTCACTCATTTTTTAAATTTCAAAAATTGTTGGAGTAAATTCTAGAATTTATAAGGAAATGGCCTTTAAATGTTAAAAATTCGAATAATTTAAAGGTAGTTTCAAAACTAAAAAAGCGTTATAGTTAAAGAAATAGCGTTATAGTAATAGAAGAAAGGCACACCTTCGAGCAGAACTATACAGAGTAAAGAAGCCGACTCGGAAGTAGACGTAGGAATTTTGCTTAGGGAGCAACGACAAAAAAAGACAATTCTGAGTGGGAATTCAGGCTGATAACATCCTCTACGCTTGTAGCGGCAAAATATGAGAACAAATAAATTCTAAATGACATAGCACTGGACAGAAGGATTACACTAAAGAAGTTTTTATGTATGAAATCAAATGTGTCTTCCATGCCTTAACCACTCGTCCATGTATACATATATATAAATGTGTGTGTAAAAATAATGTAAACTTAGAGAATAATTAGTTATAGGAAACATGAAATTAAAATATTTCCAAATTTTTATTGTAAAGGGTTATTAGAAGTTCCTTTCAATTTTTAAAGAGAAATTTGTCATAAATGCTTTGCATTTAATACATATTTTTTTAGAACTTTTCAATTTTAATTTTAAATATAGACAGTATTTTGTAAGGCAACATTTTAAAATATTTTGAATAACTGATTATTCTAACCAAATTCTATCTAAAGATATAACCATTTAATGAAAAATATAATATGTAGAAATTTGATACTAAAGCGATAAAAAATGTTAGGACTAATTCCCATAAAGATATTTTCCCAAATTCTTAAATAAAAATAATATAAATTTTGAAGCTGAGGAACAGTTTATTTTAATCTCATTTAAGCATAACATTATCTATTAAATACACCATTAAATGACGCTCTGTAAGTTTACTTATATGTGGTTCAGCATCGTAGATTAGAATATTCATGAACATTTCGTTATAAAGCGCTAAACGCTGCATAATGATGAGATATAAGTTTGGTATACTTTTGACCTGCTTGTGAGGAAAAGTTTTATTAGTTCTTGGTTACTTTACAACATCTCACATATTCATTATCCATACCCTAAGTATTTTGTTTAGTAAAATGTACACTGATTTTTTACATTTTGCTTTGATAATTATTTGTTTAAACAATAACATAAAATAATAAAATAATTGTTCATGTTTTCTTTAAGCCTACAAGTTTTATTGATTTAATTTTAATAAAACAAAACGTGACAGTTGAGTGTAATTGGATAGCTTAAAGTAACCTCTGATAGAATAAATATTTTGACATAAGATTTGCACTTTTAGGTGGCATTTTAAGCTTATCAAGTACAATACAACTGTATTCGTTTTTCATCCTTTTATTGAAGCCCATTCAAACATATCTATACATTTTCTCACTTTAATAAATTATATTGAAATTTGAAAGAGTGATTGGCTGCGTAAATTATAAAAATATAACCTTTGAAATGCTAAATGATACAATTTACAAAAACTTACAAAGTGTCCCCTGTTAATAAAGGAACTCATCTATCACAGCGCTAGTTGTAAGACTGGTACTTCAATACCATATACTAATATTGATTTTCTAGCTAAATGAATCAGCATGCATTTCACTCTATTGATTTTCTGGCCTTCTCTATCAAAGCAGTTACACTTTGATTTACTTTGCGAAATCCATCATCGTGTATGACTTGAGCTTGTTCCACGCTCTCAACCGAAATACCGCTGAACGCTGTCCAAACTTTAAGTGACAAGTACATCAGCTTTCGAAAGCGAGGAAGAAGCTATTTGTGATAACATACATTTTTTTAAATTAATCGAATTGTACACACACACACACACACACACACACACATATATATATATATATATATATATATATATATATATATATATATATATATATATATATATATATATATATATATATATATATATATATATATATAATATATATATATATATATATATATATATATATATATATATATATATATATATATATATATATATATATATATATATATATATATATATATATATATATATATATATATATATATATATATATATATATATATATATACATATATATATATATATATACATATATATATATATATATATATATATATATATATATATATATATATATATATATACATATATATATATTATATATATATATATATATATATATATATATATATATATATATATATATATATATATATATATATATATATATATATATATATATATATATATATATATATATATATATATATATATATATACATATATATATATATATATATATATATATATATGTATGTATATATATATGTATATATATATATATATATATATATATATATATATATATATATATATATATATATATATATATATATATATATATATATATATACATATATATATATATATACATATATATACATATATATATACATATATATATATACATATATATATATATATATATATATATATATATATATATATATATATACATATATATATATGTGTGTGTATGTGTGTGTGTGTGTGTGCGTGTATTTGTGTGTACGTGTGTATCATTTTTAAACTCAAGAAAATTATGACAATTAAATATGCACTTACGTTTCAACTCTTATGTTAAATATAGATATGAATGGTAACTCAAATTGTGTAATATAAATATGGTATTGATCTAAATATAGTATGATCATGTTATAAGTCTTGAAGTAGTGACTAACATTTCAGATGAATGATAAAATAATTCTGATGTTTGGAAGAAAACATTTTATGGGTGATCCAGGACACATAAATATCAAAAGAATTACATATTTTAAAATTTCAATCTTAGAAAATATTACACGTTTGTAATTGAAATAATATAAACTGTCTGTTTCTACGATAATTATATCAGCACAGATTTTATTTTACGTTTTATAGTATTAGTGAACCCTACTCTTGACGGGATAAGGTAAATTCCTTTAAAATAATCTTAATACTTAAATTACTCTCTATCAGCCACTCTAAAAAAGGGTATTTAAAAAAGGTAAGGTTGATTGAATTATTAGTTATTTTTGCAAGCACTTTAATCTAATCTTATTAAATTAGTCTTCACTGGAGCTTAAAAGAGAGTAAAATGCAAGAAATGATAGATGCTTTTTCTTAAAAGAAGAGTACGGGAATTTATAAGTTCAATTATCTAAAAAGGATTATTTTTAAATTGTTAAATTGAAATTGATACTTTTCAAATTATATTTATATACATGAGTAAAATTTTGTACAGATATTCATTGATATATTTTCCTTCATTTATTAAGGGATTTTTAATTAAAAGCAATATAAATATATTTTCCGTTTTCAAAATATTTTCAGATTAAAAAATCACCAGCAATTATGAATTATTAAAAAAAATTAAGCCAATATTTTTAAAAACCAAGAACTTATTTATGATTGTTTTCTCTACTAAAACTGAAAAAATTATTTTAAAAGAATTATTATTTTATGAGTTCTATCAAATTTAAAAGCATTTAGTTGTTAAAAGTTTTAATTTCTTTTACAATGAATCAAAAGATATTCTAACAATTGTTTATGTTATTAGTAATTTCCGTATAAGCAAATATCTGGAGAAAAAATATCAATATAAAGTCTTTTTAAGTTTAAAAAGTTGAATTATTTTACCGGATGCCACTAAAATACTTTAAAATAATTTTCGTCCCTCTCTATGCAACTTTCACAACTTTTGTACAAATTTGCAAAATTAAAAGCTCTATCACTGGAAGAGATCCCAATTCTCAACTCCGTTTTACAGTATCATCGCTGTGCATGTATGTAAATCTTCAATATTTTAGAGACCCTCAAAGTTTAGTTAAATTGAAAATTTCCGATGGCGACATGTATGGAAAATACGATGAATGCGATGGTTTAGTAATTTGATGTTAAGCCAGAACCATTTTTCAAGAATTCAGGTGGAAATTCAAATAGATTGACTCGTTGGAAAACCACCGCACAAAAAGTCAATAGTAAGCATATCAAGAATAGCAGTCGCATATTTCCAAGTATATTTCTTAAAGGAACATTACGGAACTGGACGAAGATATCACAGTTAACCAGGTTGTACCAATTTTGATTTGGGGGGAGATTTACTCTACATATTGTTCACAACTCTTCTTCAAAAGTGAACACACGAGCTAAGTTGACGTTATTTCTATATGTAAAAAATGCTACCAAGGACAAATTCAAGGAGAATTTTGCAGAGGACAGGAAAAATGAATTCTTCAAACATCCCTTTCTATTTAAAGAACATTGTTTAAAGTAAGATAAAATAGTATAAAATAAATAATGTAGTTTTACAATAAATTAAAGAACAGTAATGCATTAAAATGCGTGAATTCCCCTAACAATGTATTACTTCAAGCCGCAGCCTATTATACATAAGCAGGCATACAATCACATATATATGTGTGTGTTTGTGAGATTCTTTATACGAATATATACACACACACATTTACATACTGTTATTTATAAATACAGATTTTCTGGATTGAATAATTAGAACAACAATACTCACTCAGTGATCGTAAATATCGTTTACAGGACTGTACTTATAGACAGACTTTTTCAAAGAAAATTCCAAAATACGTATAAAGCCAAATACTTTGTAAGTAAAGATTATTACAAGAATAAAGCATAATACTTGCATATGCATGCCGTTCAGTAAGTAGCTGCTGAAAATGAGCAACTTACATCATTCGGAGTGCCAGAGCATATCGTACAATAGCTAACTACACAGATCTGAATGTAGTAGAGTCCACTAACAGGAGGTATCATACTGGCAAGCATGTATATCTATTTCTTAAGAAACTAGGAGTTCGATATACCAGTTATTTACCGATTCCTATGAAAAAATCCAACGATGGAAGATCGTGTGCTTCAGTTGGTCTAGTAAATAAATGTCTAGAACCAACCCACTCATCTTTTTCTAAATAATTACCTAAATAAAACTAAAATAATTACCAGAAGAATATATGTAAAACAAATTTTCCTGTAATCTAGGACAAACGCACATATAATTGATAATAATAGATCATTAAATACATCACAAAATAATCTCAAGTATAACTGCCTCCTGAGCTTTTGAGTAAGTAGACATAAATATGCAACTAAAAACCAGTAGATCTGGTATTTATGGTATAGATTTTTAAGCAGATTGGATTTTTTTGTTTGGTTTGTAGTGCTATGGTCTACTTCTTTTACCCCAAGAGGGCTAATGAGACCGGGACCTACTCCTTAAAGGGGACTTCGAAAGGCTGCGAACACCCATGCCACAGTGGGATACGAGCCTACTAACTCTCGTACTGAACATCAGAGCGTTAACCATTTGACCATCGTTCGGCGTTATGCAGATTGCACTTTATATATATATATATATATATATATATATATATATATATATATATATATATATATATATATATATATATATATATATATATATATATATATATATATATATATATATATTGGCTTGAAGAGGTTGCACGTGGGAAACATACTCCATTAATATTTAAGGTATACACGAATACAAAAATAGAGCATTTTAGGCTCTCTATTGTTCTAATATCATTTAACTAAAAATAGAATCGTTCTTAGCAATCATCTGGCAAAAAGATTTTTAAAACGGTTATGTTTCTGTAATATTTTATGCATATTGCTGTAACTCACTTCGAACTAGCTTGCTTGAACTTGAACAGTCAATTCATTACCACTTCATTGCAATATCAAGTATTCCGTTGGTTGTAGAAGTTTTCAATAGACACTCCAGGCTCTATAGTATAGACGTTCTGTAGAGAAGATGCTTGCATCATTTTGCAGTCCTTTTACAATACGCGAATAATTTCTTCAGTGAGATGATCACGTATTTGATATTGAGACTCCCTATCAGTTCAATGTGAGTTATAATTACACTGACAGGGCTAAAGTTACAAACATTATATTATATCTCATTGTGTACTGAAAATATAATTCGCTTATCAAAGTATACGCACTTGTTTAACGAAAAAAAAATTTATAGTAAAAATATAATTTTAATTTCTTTGTTATATAAATGAGTTATACTATTTGTATTATTCCTTAAATTATTATTATTAGAAATATGGTTATTTGTAATATTTAATATACGGTACCACTCTTGTTATGTACAACATGGGCATATACGTACACATTGTATATAGCGGTGAGAAAAAAAGAAATAAGTAAAGTAGTAGATGGATAGATATCGATATAAGCGTGACTTTCGTTAAAAAATTCGTTAAAATGGAAGAAAATTCTGTACTGTAAATAGAATATATTACGTAATTGTTGGAAACGAAATATAAAACACTAAATTTTTTCTAGTTTAAAAAATCTTTTTAACCAACAGAATTTTTTTGGCTAAATTGCAAAAGAAAACTGAATTAACTTTAAATGTTTCGTTAGGAAATGGATACACTGTGTCCTTTATTTAATTTCAAAACTTCATGAGTTTAAATCTTAGTGAATGAAATTATCCATTCACCTACCAGCTAATTAATTTTATAAATCAGAAATTGGTTTGATTATGGTAACATATTATATAAATAACTAAAGAAAGAAAAAAAATTGGATCTAAATAATTCTTTAATATTTAGATCCAGTTAAATACTGTTTTAAGACCAATATATCTTGATGTACTGTTATTTATCCTTTTTTTTTTATCACAAATTCTTTAAAATTAATTTTCTACCTAAGTATAACATATCATCTGGCATCACATACAAAAACAAAATTGATATTCAAAAGCTTTTTCAAAACAATTTTTTTCAGAATACTTTTGTAAGCTATAAATTTTAACTTATGTGTTTAAGTTATCTAAAAAATAGCCTTTTATGGTATGTCAAATATATGGGATATTGTATATGTTACGAGCATGGTAAATTAAAATGATGCCTCAAAAAAGTGCATAAACATTAATATTTAAATATTCTACATTTTAAAATATAGAAAAATTGTACCTACTCTACTGTTTTTCTCGGAATATTTCAAGAAATTATGTTTTCATATGCAACTCTAAAAGCAGTTTTATATTGAAAATAGTTTTCCAGTATGCTTATGTGGTCTTGATACATATGTATCATATTTAATGCAAATTTTATGGATTAATAATTCTAAAATAGGTAATCCAATTACCCTCTTTAATACCTAAAGTGAACCACATAGTCAAAATGCAAAATTAAATTTAACCATTTAATCATTTTCTAATCAAGAATAGTTTATTTTTAAATATAGGACACGAAAGGAATATCAAAACTGTGCAACAGTTAAAAAAGGTACTAAACATTTTAAAAATAATATATAAGTTATATAAACTTGAGGAATTTCCTAACGCGATACAATTCTTTGAATGAAATGTAAGCCTTAAAGATATAAGGAAAGGTTTGCAGTTTCTAAAATTCCAAGGAAATGAGTTTAAAAGTTATGAATTAAATTATTAGATACCTTAATTGCATAATAGTAATTGGTATGGAAAGAATCGTTGAAACTTCCTAATCTCATTGAATTAACTAGATTCAAAAGTACTCATCTTCAAATTCCTATTTCAAACTTCCTTTTCACAGCATAATATAATTACCAGAAACGAGTTTATAATAGAAAACATTAAATCCACTTTATTTTAAATTAGATAAAAAAAATTAATGAAATAATTACAAATAAATATTACAAGTAATTAAGGATAATTACAACGAGTGTCTTTTCTGCTGTAATTTAATTTATAAAAGTATCTATAATGCTGTCGAAATTTGATTTTTTTTTAATTACAAAAGAAGAGCAACAGTAGTATATCTGTATGTACATATAAATGAGACACAATGCAGTTTAAGAGGGTAATTGGAATAGGTAGGAAAATCTTTAATTTTCTCAGTTGAAGCAACAATGACTTTTTTTAAAAGTATATGAATACAAATACCCAGGAATTAAGACAATATTATCTTATTTTTAAGAATTTTTTTTCAGTTTTGTATTGAGTTCTTTTTTAACTTTATGTTTCACAATTAGATCATAGGAGTTAATTATATAAATAGATTACATAATACCTATAACTTAAATTAATTAAGCGTTTAACACACATGGCCATTCATTAAAAATTATTTTAATAGTACTCTCAAAATATCACATTTCGCTCTGGTAGTGAATATAAGATGACATTGTAATATACCATAAAAAATTCTTGATTTTTATGAGTTTAAAACTCAAGCAAATTCACTTAAACTAATATAGCACTTTTATAATTTTCTAAAATTTTAAGAATGATAATCGATAACTGAATATGTAGATAGATCAATATTTCATGTGTTTATGCAGCCAGTTTGAAAATATTGCTAAAACCAGTAATTTTTTATACATACATTATTAAAAGCAATTTAGGGTCAAATGACTTAATGAAACCAGCTCTCTCGATTCCATGGCCTCGTTGAATTTTTCTGAGTAACTTATCTGCTTTTCCACATCCAGACCTATTTTTAATTTAAGCGAGTTACCAACTTAAGGCTCTCATTTAATAACTTTTAAATTAATTTTAAATTAACTTTTTTCCTACATTTAGTGGTGAGTACTAGCAATTTAACTTTTAAATTGGTCTCATGCTCTAATTATTTATTTCCCCTTAAATTTTAATTATTAATAACCTCAATTTTTGCTATCTTAATTCTTGTTAAGTGCACTTTTTTTTTATTTATTTGAAATAGTCGAATTTTATGCTCACCAGCAGTAAACGCAATGCCTCTACATTTTATGTTTAATATTGGGAATAAAGGGCCTTATTAATGATTCTGGTTTTAATATGATATTTAATTAAGGTATATTCGAAAACATACTTTCTGTGTTTCTAGGAATATATGATTAGACGTCTTGCTGATTAATTTGTTATTATTACTTTAGTTACATAGTTTGTTATGGTTTGAATAATGGTTCTACTAACTTTTACAATATTTTTAAGGAAATTTGTATCTTGTACAAAACAAATGTTGGATTAATATATATTACAAGAAATGTAACAAGTTTTTTTTTCGTGCTCTTTTAGTTGAATTATAATGTATTTCACAGAATATGCTAGTGAAAAGTAGATTATACATGTGAAGTTTTGCTTTACCTCACCGGAAAAGAATTTTATTAAGATATACAAGACCTGCTTGATCTAATGTTTTATTGAATTTCTGAATAAAAATCAGTAGTTTTTCGTGTAAAAGTTTAGTGTATATTTCCTGATATCTGTCTGTCGTCTAGGTCATTTGGACTTTGAATTGTTACCCTGAAAAATCTTTTGTCAGTTTTACTTATGTTAGTAGCCGTTGTGAGTTTTTATGATAAAAATTTTATAACTTCTACTTTGAAGATCTGTTCTTTGGTCTGTAACTGTTATGTACTTTCGCCATAACACCACGTAAATAGTTTACAGCATTTTGGGCTTTTTACCCTATTAATAAAACACCTACGAATTATCTTCGGCTGCTCTCCTGTGAAGGTTTCTTAACTAGAAACATTTTTCCCTCAGACACAGTTCTCTTCAATATGATCAGTCAGTCATTCATTTGCATCGTGAAATGGGCATTTGCAGACTTTTCACTGA
>CM063502.1:71864115-71871615 GCA_032207245.1 Pardosa pseudoannulata | reverse complement strand
TGTATCAAATATCTAACGAAACATGATATTCTCAAATTAAACTTTCATGAAGTTTACACAGCCACTATTAATAAGTGTAAATAAGCATTTATTAACGGATGATTCTTCTTTTGTTTGCATTTATGAATGTTTTCTAGTGGTTGAAGCTTTATAATATCTTTTTTAATACCAAGACATGCTTGCCTAGTAGTTCACTTACATGAATTGTTTTGATAAACCATAGAAAGGGTATTTTCTTCACATCAGTTTTGTGTTAAACCAGTTTATACGGATGCCTTGTATTTGTGTTACGAATGATAAATTTAAAAGTATTGATGGTATTTGATAATGATAAGAATTTAGGCACCGTTGTATATAGGTATTTCATTTTGCCATAATTATAATTCTTACTTATTCAATGTATTTATTAAGGGCATTCAGATTCATGTTTGAAGGAGCTTTAAATTTATGTTTCATTATTGTATAATCACTTTGAGATGCAATATAAAGAAATTTTTTAAAGTTATTCTCTCTTATAAATTCACCGTAACAAAATTTCATGGATGACAGCACTTAATATTCACTATACTTAGGTGATAAATTTACTGAGAAGGGGTTTAATTCAAATCTGTTACTTGTTGTTGATAATCTATTGTTTGAGACCTGTTTGTCGTCTTTGAAAGAAATTAATCAATTTTCCTGGTAAATATTTTCTTTAAATACTTTAATATGTCTGTTGTTTTTAACAAAATGGTTTTTAATGTATGATAGCATCACTTAATGATGCATGTCACCCGAATCCCTTTATACTGTGGCGGTTGTGCGAAGAAGATGCAGACTCCTATGCAAATTCCAAGCGTGATCGCCTGCGCATGCACGACTGCATATAAGCGGAGGAATTCCCTTCGTTTGGGAGAGCGTTGCTGGCTGGCTTGACTGACTTCTCGTGCCTGACCTTTGCGGAAGGATCTCCTGGTCGAGTGCTGCTGAAGTGTTCGACGTTGTCTTCTCCCTGATTGCTGTGGCTCTGAATAAGGCTTCAGACCTTCGTCTTTGATGTCGTAAGCTACTCTCGCTAGCAACCCATAGATTCGAGGAAGGCCTTGCTGCTGATCCAGCGCAGGTATTGCACACCGAACCTCCGAACGCTGGCATATTACGTATTTCATTTTTGCAATTTATGTTTCAAACGCTCACACAAATTGTGGAAAAGTTGAGTATACTTGTATAGCGTAATAAATTGTGTATTTTTATCATACCTCAAGTTTTTTCCTGTTTTGGTATAGATTTTGTTAAGACAAGATTATACAGTTATCGGGTCACGAGTTAAGACTTGTGGTAGGTTCCGAACTGTTACTTAAGTTAAACTTTTAATAAATAGGCTGTAATATTCTCGGGGCCACCACAATACATAACTCTGAAAACCGTAAATATTCAAAAACATATCTGTATAAAAGAGAATTAAATAAAGCATATTATTCAAATAAAATTATTAGATTAGAATAGATAACTTCCTGAAAACACGTCGCAATCCTTTCACAAAAAATAATTACAAGGAAGGCGTATAATAATCATCATAATGACATAATTGTTTCGCAAGCAGTTAATTAGCAAATGTGAATGATTCAATTTATTCACTGAATGCAGTAACCCACTTATTATGTAAATTTCGTTTTTAAATCAGTAAGAAATAGTCATACAACGTTAATAACATCATCTAAATTGTTTGTAGGAACAAAACTTAAGAGTAAGTGATCTATCATTATGAAATTATTAGGCCTATATCAGTTTTAAATTAAAAATATTTCAAATTACTTTTGATATAGAAGCTATATATAGCTTTTCAATTTTTATTTTAGATTTAAAATCTAAGCTATAATATTTTTCATTGTATTTTATTAGATTTATTGATATTTTATATCTCAATTTTTTAAGGACAAATGTAAGGTGTGAACGTTTATGTAATTAGCCAAAAAGTGGATTTGTTTTTATGTTTACTCTTCTTTTGAATGACAAATATTTCATAAAATTATTAGAATATTAATAGAGTAAGAGGGGCTTGATATGTCTAGAAAAAGTAAAACATTTTCTAAAAAAAATATTGCAATACATGTTTGTATATTTTTTATTTCTAGGAAATTAGACAGAATTTTTTTATTTCTTAGAAAAATCATTGTTTAATATTTTATCTAAAATTTCTTAATTAGAAGTTATTCTAATATTTTTTTTGAAAGTTACAAAACTTCCTAAATGTGTTTTCAGACCTTAAATACAATTATTTGTCTCTAACATGTAGAAATTGCATTAGGAAATATAATATTTAATATTATGTCTATATTAACTGTGTAAAATATGTAAATTAAAGCATGTTCAGTAAGGGCAAACACATCTGGACTATAAATTTATGTCCAGATGTGTTTGCCTGTACTAAATTTATACCCTCTCTAATTTATTCTTTATTTATTTTAATTTCATGTAAATCATATAAATTTCACGTATTTTTCTTTGTTCTTGTTATTTTAGCTACAGGGAAATATTCATTAGTCTTTATACGTTCTCTCAAAATGGTGAACGAAATATGTTTTATTTTATTAAATTTTATTATCAGTGAATCAGTAATCAGAATTTTTTTTCTGTATATGTGAGTATTAATGTTATAACTAAATTATTTCTTGCGTACTAAAAAGTGCGCACTTTCTGCCCATCATAATATAAAAATGAAGCACCGAATAAACCTTAATAAGAATGCTTATCTCTCAACTAGCTTAATTCAGTTACCTTATTCAAAGTGGATAAGTACCTGGCATATAATTAATTTTCATCAAAACTAGCTGCGTAGAGTAAAATGTCCATAAAACTGGTACTTCAGTTTTTATTAAGCTGGCTAATTACATTTCTGAAAATAGGGATGACTTATATATAGACACATTCTTTATTTAAAATTCTTATCCCATAGAGGTAAGTGAAAGAAAAGAACACGTTATCATTTCATCTTTCTAGACCATCGTACACTTTTAGGTAAGATAGAAAATTAATCTTATGAATTGTGATGAAAAAATAAAATGGATGGTAGTCAAGTTTCGTGGAAATATTTTCTTAAAACTTAGTTGGAAAAAGGTTTTTATCATTCCTATAAAAGCTCATATCTTTTTACGAGCTGTACCTCCAAACGCTATCTTAACACTGAGAGTTAATTTGCTTAAAAGCATTCATAGATTCTACAATAAATATGCAGAAATTAAACAAAGTTCTTGCATATTTTATCAATTGGAAGATGAGATTTTTGTAATCCTGTTTGTTTTCATATTGCTTTATTTGGGATCGGAGGAAATACTTTTCATAAATGAATAATAATTTGACGAATAATTTGGGAAAACTTCTTAAACTGAAAAAAACTGCCATGTATACCAAATAAGCAACTTTTCTGTTATTAAAGTATTTTATTTTTTCTTCCCAAAAAACTTATTTTAAATTAATGGGGAATTTTCGCTTTCTTATTCATTGCCGTTTAAGTAATAAAATAAGTATAGATTGAATTGCAATTAAAGTATAAGAAGTTTTTTTTTTACTGTACGATTAATCTTGTAGATGGTAGATTATTTTAATTAAGTGTATTGTCTGAGTCCTAGTTTAGATTAGGGACCTTTTGGCGAAATTTCCCCCTGTTCCCCTACCTTTTATAGTACATCATTTTACATCTTTTGCAACTAAATATATAATATTTAGATTTTTGTATTATATAATTTAATTAGATTATTTAATACTAAACTTCTCTTTCTGTAGAGGTTAAATTTTAAAAAGGTAAATACACTATCTAAAAATATAATTTTAATTTATTATCCCCACATATACCCAATCCCAGTTAAACCTTATTTTACTAGTATTTGACGTTCCATCATTTATTGATTTTATATCGGAGGATAAAATGTTGAATGATAGTAAGTATTGAAATATAGTAAGAACACCGTGTATGCTTATTTTATCTCACTTTAACTTTATCAAATTCATTCGTTTTTGTTTTCTTAACTCAATTTTCTGTATATTATGCATGTCTAATAATTTAATTCTAAATATGCCAAAAAATACCTACTAAATAGAAAAGTTTAATTTTCTTTTTTGATTCTAACTTAAACAAATTATTAATGAATAGTTTTCCTTTTATATATTAATTTCCTTTGATTAAAATTAGTTTTAATTTAAAAAAGTACAGTATAGTTATCTTAAACATATACAGTTTAATAACCTTTATTGTACTCTAAAGGAAAACAATTCATAATACATAAGCATATTATGCTTTATATACATAGTTATTTTGCATATTAAATCTTTCATCTCGTTAATATTTACTAATGATTCTCCCGTTCAATACATGTTATTGAAATAAAAGTTACGTAGGAATTTATTTTAAGGAACAGCTTTTATAACATATGAAATTGTTCAATGATGTAGAGTAAAAAAAAAAAAATATATAAATAGCTTATATAAATAAACTATTGCATCATAAAGCGCATGCATCCCCTTGTTATTTGTTTTCTTATTACTTTAGCAGTTAATAAAACTTGTTACAATAAATATATATAAGAATATTTTCTTTGCACTATAGGCTCCCCACAGAGACAAATAATAATATCTACCACAGAAGTTTGGGAAGATTGTAATCCGAACCTTTTAGTAGCACTATGACTGAACTAAATTTCGGGACACTAAGGTCAGCAAAACTGTTTGTACAAGAACCATCTTTCTCATGTAAATCAGGGATTTCATTTCAGTATATGAGAAAAGACTTATTGATTCTATATAAAATCCACCCCAAGAGCTGCCCGAAAGGCGATTTCATTCATATAAAATCCAGCACAGATAATTTTTAAATAATACTTGTATAAATTTTCATACACATAGCTTGTCTTAATTTTTATAGTTATTTGACCTCAAGTACTGAATTGTATTTTCATTGTCAGTCAATGTTCAATTATCTTTCAATACCGGTTATAACCCTAACCTCCTTCAAAGCAATAATCTCCTTGTGAAAATTAAAGAACATATTAATTTTTGCTCAGAAAAACCTAAAAATATCATGTGGGATTTTAAAAAAGGTCTACTAGAGAGTGATTTCTTTTTTTCGGTGTAAATCACCACTTGATGGGATGCTCCAGAACACCAGACGTATATTATATTTCTAAGAACTCATTGCGGACACTTCAATATACGTAATATATCCAAAATAAATATGTATGTCCAAAGTGGCTAAAATAGAAGTTTAAAGCTTAAAATCCATGAAATTTACATTCTTAAAAACACGACGTTCCATGACAGAGTTATAGTGATTAGTAACCTGGCAAAACACATATTTTACTTTTGAAAGACAAATTTTAAAGTTAAACTTATAAAGACATGTATTATTAATACAACAGCTGCTCTCAGTAGCTGTCCAGGGGTGATTTTGACTTATTTGTATCATTTATATTCACACTAGATTTATTGCTGATGTAACTCTATTGACCTTATAACCTAATCGTATACATAGTCATATAATGCTAGTTCAGTAATTATTAAAGACGAGATCTCTCAAAAATTATGGTTTTTCTACTCTCGTTTGGTGGTTTTCTTTGTGCATTATAAAATCAATTTGTTGTGTAATTTCTGTCAGTAGGTAGAGACGAAATGAGTTACTACTTTTAAAGGGTTTAATTTCTGATAAAAAATTGAATACTTTAATTTGTGTAATAACAGTAAAATTATTATAAATATTGTCATACACAAAATGTTTAATAATTTAGTACAAAGTACGCTAAATTCCTATAGCGTTTTAATATCTATTAAATTGTACAACTTAAAATTAAAATTCTATTATGAAGAAAGATATTTTTAGGAAGATGCATTTACATTACATTTGACCTTTTAATATTTATCACTATATATAGTTTGTATAATATTCATGAAATCTACGGAACATTTTATGAACACATGAATTCACTAATCATATGGTTGCCTCAACATATGTATGTTATCTGATTAAAAGTTTTAATCTAAATTTCTTAATTATACTTTTAATTAAAGACGCATTAATTGCACTTTTAATGCTTTTATTCCTTTCACATGATGTTATTAAAGTAATTAAGAATTATTTGGCGGAACTTCAAATAAATTAAGCTAGATGCAAAATTAAACAGTTTACTTCTATAATAACATGTTAATAGTAAACTTCAATCGTATTAAAACTACAGAATTAGCTTTTAGATGGTTTTAAACATTTAAGTCAGACATCTTTTATTTTGTTATCAATTAGTATTTCTTTTAGAAATTATTGAGGCAATGTATTTGTGAAAAAAAAACATGTTACTATAATTGTATAAAATATTTAAAACTAAATATATTACTCACAGATTGTTGTAATCCCTTAAAAATATTAATGCTCGTCACTTCTCACGATGAGATAACTCTTATTCACACTTTGTATTAATTCATTTGTCACGGAAGAGTGAAAAGCATTCACTATTATCCATAAGACATTTTTCAAAGTAATTTCACATCAGCCAAAAACTTGCTTTAGTATCTCCTTTTATCATCTTATAACGTTCCTTATCTTTTTTCAATGAATAATATAATTATTCAGGGAATAAATCACAGATGGGGCATCTTCTATTCATCAAGTTAATTACTTTTTTTTCCTAGACTTGCATGAGGTAAATTGAAAAGGGTTCTTAAATAAAGGGTAGAATGCGAAAGGAAGAATCCGATATCCGGAACTTTAAAATTAACAGCTTTTAATTGTGAAGATGATTTGCATCATCTTAACGTTTTATCTATAAGCAAAATATAAACTACAAAGCTGAACAACTGCTAAAATTATTGTAATATTTTATAAACTACAACTACTGTATAGATCATTTATATCAAATTTTAGGGAACACAATTTTTTATTAGTGTTTATATTGATGATATTAGATTGAAAGTAGTATATAAACAAAAATTAAATTATATGAATCAAATCTCGCTATATTTTAGACATAGATTAAAGGCTAATGACAATATATTCGATAAATTATTTTTAGGATTTTTATAACTTAGTACCTTTTTCGTTTCATTTATAATCTACTTACAGTATTTAAAGCAACTATTAGTAAGTAAGAAAAAACTATTAAAAACTTAATTATCTCTTTTTAAGCAGAGTTAATTCATTATTGTGCTGAAAACCGATATCATATTAGACTTACTTTTCATGAATTTTTGAGTTTTTGATTTTCTACAAGTGTTGAAGTAAGCTACAAGTGGAGTTCTACAAATTGTGGAGTTTAATAAGTAATTTTCCTGAAATAAGTACTTTTAAGTTGCATCTCAAATATTCATTGTAATATTGTAATATTTTATAAACTACAGCTACTGTATAGATCATTTATATCAAATTTTAGGGAACTTAATTTTTTTATTAGTGTTTATGTTAATGATATTACACTGAAAAGTAGTATATAAACAAAAATTAAATTATACGAATCAAAAATAGCTATATTTTAGAGATAGATT
>CM063502.1:71844115-71859115 GCA_032207245.1 Pardosa pseudoannulata | reverse complement strand
ACCAGTCTCTCATTATTCAACTTACTGCATAGAAATGGTACAAATGCTTGTAGCACTGATCAGACGAAAAGGAATAACGAAGATTGGTGACAAATTGAATTGCATAGAAAAGAATAAGTACATTTCCGCTAGTCTAGAAATCTATTAGGAGTGAAATTGTCAGACAGAAAATAATTCTATATGTTTTCTACTATGCATACCGATAAATTTGCAGGAGTACCTGAAAGGTTTAGAAGCAATATACTTATTTTGAAGTTGAAATGCGAAGTAGACTAAAGCTGATCAATGGATAAATAGATAAATAAGACACGGTTATAAATGGTATCGACACAACTCGCAAAATTTTCAAGTGGTATTGCAAATACTTTTTCCATTTGTTAGATATCTGAGTTGGGAATATTTTTTGCATATATAAGCAACCAACAAAAAATATCAATGGCGAAATTTTATTTGCTTCTAATTAAAGAAATATTACAAAAGGTACCACAAAAGTGTGATAAAAATATTCAGTTATTATTTTCGAAATAAAATAATCGGAAGGGAATCTTAAGATTTCATTAAAACTTTAAATGTATATCAATCGCATTTCTTTACTAAATAAATCATGTGGCATACAAATGGAAGTGAATAATTAGCTATCAAGGTACAGTTATATGCTGGGCATACCCTTGAATTATAATCGGCTATAAAATATTTATATGAATGCTGACCAGAAGTTTTTTTACGAATGAACACGAACAGTGCTAGAGCTTAAAACGATCGCATTACACTGTTTTAGCAGCAAAACATATCTTCGCGACTTACTCTGCCGTGCAATACAACTCTCAATATTTAAATTAACTATTTGGTTATGTGTGTAAACAAT
Organism: Pardosa pseudoannulata; assembly: GCA_032207245.1. Taxonomy (NCBI): domain Eukaryota; kingdom Metazoa; phylum Arthropoda; class Arachnida; order Araneae; family Lycosidae; genus Pardosa; species Pardosa pseudoannulata. The sequence goes on along the minus strand of CM063502.1, from coordinate 71,858,250 downwards.
ACACATATTTCTATAAATACACTAATGAACATTAATACATTACTTTATATAAACATTAATATAAACATCAGTTTAGATAAACATTAATAAGTTTAGTATATTTAAAGTCAAAAGGAAAGTTATTTATTTCATGTTTCTGCCAAAAACAAAATAGTTTTAAACAAAATTTGCGTATAAAACGTATATATCAGATTTTATACTAAAAAGAATATTAAAGGTATTAAAATCTATTGTCATTGTTCAAAACAAACTAAATGTTTAGCTTGTAATTATCCTTATATCTAAAGGACATTTATAGTTGTTTCAAAGACTAACATCTAGTTTAAAAGTATATATTGGTTTTATAGTAATCAAATGAAGAAAATCAATTTATAGTGCCGTTCTAATTAATGTTTTTCAGTTTATTTTCACCTAAGATAAAATCTTATTTTCTCAGACACTCAAAATTTTACTGCATACTTTAAAGTACCCTTTCTTTAATTACTACATTTTAAAATGTAATCTTTAAATTGATACGATTTGATTAATTGACTATTTTGACTTGAATGATTCACATACTAAAAAAATACAAAAATATATACCCATTATTTAACTGCCATGAAATTTCCTATTCAGTTAAATCCCAATTTCTAAATAAGCTTTTTACTTGTTTTTATCTCAAATTAAAATTTTACTATACTGAAATTTTAAAATTTTACTGTAGTAAAATTTTAAACTTTTACTGGATATTTTTTAAAATGCTTAGTCGTCTTATCTAAATTTCACATTATAACTTTTTTACAGTTAACTATATTAACAGTTAAAAAAATTATCTGCTCTACATTTTTTGCTCTAACCACAAAAACCGTTATTAAGGGATATAAAAAATTAGCCTTGAGCTTTGAGGCTATAATATCACTGCTTCACAAGGTAAAATATGTCCCTTGTCAAGACTACTCTTTCTACTGCCGAGATGTCCTGTTGCATATTTAAGTCAGACAGGAACCGTCCACATTGCAAGTACTTTTCTAGGAACCGAAAGTGCCAAAATAGTGTGGGGAGATATCGGAGATTAAAGCTGCTATATAATTCTCTCTCACTTTAGGTCAGTTTAACTGCTGCGTTTTGACTTGTGCGATATAGGGGCGTTCATTATCAGAACCAGAATCACCACATTTTGCAGCTTTCTTCGCGTTTCTCCTTAATTGTACTCCTTAATTTCTCCTATGTTTCACAGTATTGTTTCTCGTTAATCGAGGCACTACATTCTGGGTTGCTCCACCTTAATTGCTCATCGTTATGTCTCCAGCATTTCACAGTATCTTTACCCAATATTGAAAACACTAGGATCCTTGAATTCAATAAGCAGTGGATCATTGTAATTAAAAGAACAGAATAAGTATAACTTTTTTAGAAGGTAACTGGGTCTTGGACTTCGGACAAGAGGCCGAAAATTGACACCACTGCCGTTGACACTTTGATTCATGTTACATGACATATTCTTAATTCTTCAACGAATGTCTACTGATTTTTGTCCTGCAGCATCCAAAAACAGAATAACAGCACGTATGTCCGGTTTAGCCACATTTGGTAGTAACGTCCCCATTGCCAGTTTTTCAGCTTTTCCAGCTCACACTACATAACAAAGGAATGACAAAAAAATCCTGTACGTCGATGTAGATGCTTGTATAGGAGCATTGACTAATTTGTATATAAGCTGCAGAAACATCCTGAAACTTTGGAATGTCCTATAATTTCCCGTCTAGAAATTATTTGAAGAGGCTAGATATAAATCATTATATTTTAACAAATAAAACTTTACTGTAGTTGGAGCAAAATTATAAATAAAATAATGTTTCTTGCATTTAATTTTTACATTCTTATTTTAATTTAATTAGCTTTAATTCACTTAATTCTTTCATTGCAATTAACTCATTATACTCGTGTTAACAAAAAAACACAGACTTGTTTTCTTTAATATTATGACGCTTTATCAAACATTTTCTTTGGAATTTTCAGAGAATTAATACAAATTCTAGAGTATTTTAACGAGGATTAAAAGATATTACTTATTATAGTTTATATAGAAAAAACCTATTGAATGCTCTTTAATAACTTTTTGGATTAAAACAATAATTTCAGTTCCTTTCATTAACTAATTAATTATTTCTATATCCGTAGAAAATACATTCTTAATTAAAGGGAATGTGTATATTATAGTTTGTAAAAAGATAATCTAATTGAAAATGCAATTATTTGGTGGATATAAAATGAAGAAAATTTATTAATTATCTATCTTTTCTCTGAATAATTTTTTAGCTTGTATATGTCTCAAATTAAAATCTTATTTACACGGATTAATAATTATTTACACGGATGTTACAATATTTACTGAAAACTTTAAATTACCTTATCGCTTTTTTTCAGAAATCCTTGTTTTTATTTTCTATATTTTAACAGTTTACCATTAAATTGGTTGATTTCGGTTAGTCATATTTCCTTCAATTTGCTTTTTTTAATTATACCACTAATAAAAATCTTAACTTATCTATACATCGAAAATGCCATTCTTATGTTATTTTTTATAATATACTACATATTTTTTTGCTAATGTCAACAAACATTTTGAGATTTGTAAATAGACATTTTACTTTATATGCACCACATATCAGAATTTTTCCTCACATCCAAAATTGTACTGAATAATTAAAGTACATACCTACAGGAACTTTATCGTTGAATCTAACATTTTACGATTAAGCACTTTAAATAATTCTTTGTGCTAAATTTTCAGATATAACCATGAAATTCGTATTCAGATTCTAAAGGATTTCTATTCCAGGAAATGTTTCATTCCGTTTTCCCTAAATTGCCACATTTGCACAAATAATATTTTATATATTAGCTGGGTAAAGATTATGAGGGACACAATATCCTGGCTAATGAAATTATATTTTATGTAAAAATCGTCATCTCCGTTAACCGTTTAATACCCGAGTCATTTCTGCCGATTACATAATTGCATATATTAAATATATATTATGCAGTGTACAAAATAAAATGAAGCTTAAACAACTGTGAATACTACAGCACGTCACGTTAATGATTAGCTATCTCTTTAAACACTATAGGTTGCCATTAATAAGAAAGGAAAAACTTTCGGAAAATATTTATTTCTTAGTACATGTGCCGAACGATGGCCGAATGGTTAGGCTCTGACCCTCGGTTCAGTAGTTCGTGGGTTCGAATCCCACTCTGGCATGGATGTTCGTAGCCATTCGGAATCGGCTTTAAGCAGTAGGTCCCGGTCTGATTAGCCCTCGTGTTGCAAAAAAGTAGACCGTAGAGCTCCAAACCAAACCAATCTTAGTACATGTAAAGTAAGTACTGAAACATGGGGTTTGATGCATTCAAACCCCACGTTTCAGTACTTATTTTACTTATTTCTTTAAACTTATTTTTTGTACTTATTTTTTTAAATCATGACAAACTGCATATTTGTCATGATTTCATTCTACGTACCTGCCGTGAAATTAAATATATGTGCATTGTTCGAAAAATCCTAGTGTCTATCCAAATGGAAAATTTAAAAAGAATATAAATTAATTGAAATTTGTGTAGATTGTTTATAAGATTGCCCTCTACCTATTCTGAAAAGGAAAACTTCAACTCTGAAATGAAGACATAAAAGTTCTACAAACTATGTTAATCGGTATTTAAGATCTCCAGATATTAATAAATTAAGGGCCGGTCTCACCAAAGTCGTTTAATTGCTAACCACGATAAACCCATTGCGTTAACCAATGGCAGAACCCAATTCTCCGTTTAAACAGAGATTAATCGTGGTTAGCATTAAACAACTTAGGTGAGACCGGCCATTAACATGATGTTTTCCTTGCAATTATATCATAGTTAATGTGTAAACACGATAGATAGTCATTGTATCATGTAATATAGAGACGATTATAGCGAACATTTTAAATAGAATTTTTAGAAAACTAATCCATTTCTTTAAATACCTGAAAGATAAGTAAAAGGTATAACATCTCAAAAAAATTTAAAAAAATAAAAATTTTTTAAAAATTTTTAAATATATTTCTATTGAATAAAACGAATAGTTTTTTTATTTTCTTTTGTTAAATATTAATTAATTTCCATGTCTCTAAAAAAATAATACTACCTCTGTCCTTTTTATAGATAAGTCAATTATTAGTCAAAACTATTTAGTCTTTCTAATTATTTTTAAATTAGATTATTTGCATATGAAATTAAAACCTTATTTATCTAGACATTTAAAATCATAATCTATACTTTAAATTACCATGTCTCTTCATCTTTACTTCCTATATTTCAATGTAAAATAATTTTTAAATTTATCTGGATTCCTTCTTTTGGCCAACCCACGTAACTCGTTATCCAAATTCCATAATATTCATAGCTATCGGGATTATTTCAATCTATTAGAAATAAAATCCGCACATTTTCAAAACTTTTTCAAGATGTTTCAGATTTTTCGCTGAGTGCGTGTATAAATCATACAATGTTATCTGCTATTACATTATGTAATATTTAATTTAATTTAAACGGATTCATTTCGTTTCATATTTAAATTGAGATTAAATCATAATAAATATGTTAGAATATGTGAGTTTTGTTTTCTAGAATTATAGTTATATAGAATAATAGTTTATCTAGACATAATATATCTTCACAGATCTCATATATCATTTAACATATAATCAACGTATGCTTGTTTTTCGATGTTCATATGAAATCTCAAATATCGTATGAACATTCATTTAACTGGAAGGAATATGCTTTTGTAAGCTATTATATTTCAGTCTTAATAAAAAAACAAGCTTATAAAATATATTTAAATCACATTTTTGTGAATTAATACGATTAATTTTCTAGCTGTATTCATTAAATACTCATGTATCTCCAAATTTCAGAGAAAAATCATTACTTTTTATTTATAGGTTAATATTAACATGGCTTGAATTAAGAAAATATATTTTTAACTTTTATAATTATTTGACAATAACTAAATTAAGTCTTGAAATTAATATTTTTCTTGTTTCTAGTTAATATTTGTCTTTAAATACTGAAACGTATTTATTTTCAACATTCTAATATTTTGTTAAAAAATAACTAAAGTTATTTCTGTAACAATAATTTTATAGTTAAATCGCATAACTTTTAATCAAGATTTCAAAATATTGAAATTCTCGGTGTTATTTCAGTCTTCAAAGGGCTAAATATTTATATGTTTTCAACTTATACTTTTGATTTTAGGTTGAGAATGAACGTTGTAGTTTGAACTTTCGTTATTAAATTATGATTTTTCTTCAATTTAATTTTACTTACTTGACCTAGTATTTTAAATGCAAATGATAATACTGAATATTATTGCGCTTAAAATACTATATTTTTTACCTTTCTATATCAACTCAAACAGCACAATGAAATAATGTTTAGCCTATGTCCATATACCCACCTGAAATCAACTGCTTGTGAATTCCTCTAGGGTCCGACGTGTTCTTATATAGAGAATTATAATAATAAAGTAAATATTAAAATGATTTTAAGGTAAAAGATGTTGAATTTCAGTTTTTATATTAAAATGATCGTATAAAATATACTAAACATTTTTTTACAACCAAAAGAAATTAATGTTTTTTATTTTCTTCCATTAAATACTAATTAATTTCAAAATTTGTATGAAACGTCACCCGTTTTGTCTATTTACTATGAATAATAAAACTCGAAGCAAAAAAAAAACAATTTAATTACATTTTTAGATAGAAAGTTAATAAAAAATAATCTATATATAATCAATTTCTTTCCTATATCGCTTAAAATATTTATTTTTTTACCTTTCTATATCAAAAAACAGCACAATGAAATAATGTTTATTATGTCCATATACCACCTGAAAGCAACTATTTGTGAATTCCTCTAGGGTCCGACGTGTTCTTATATAGAGAATTATAATAATAAAGTAAATATTAAAATGATTTTAAGGTAAAAGATGTTGAATTTCAGTTTTTATATTAAAATGATCGTATAAAATATACTAAACATTTTTTTACAACCAAAAGAAATTAATGTTTTTTATTTTCTTCCATTAAATACTAATTAATTTCAAAATTTGTATGAAACGTCACCCGTTTTGTCTATTTACTATGAATAATAAAACTCGAAGCAAAAAAAAAACAATTTAATTACATTTTTAGATAGAAAGTTAATAAAAAATAATCTATATATAATCAATTTCTTTCCTGTGTTTAATAGGATTTTTAGTTAATTTGCATGTGAAGAAAACCTTTTTTACCTGGACATTTAAAATTTATTTGACGCTTAAAACACCTATTCGTCTTATCTTTATTTCCTCATTCTACCACTTTGCGAAATAACCTAAAATAATTCTCCCGGTCTCATTTTCTGGTCCAACTACGTAACTCGTTATGCATTATCCAAAAGGTTTCCTGTCTAGGAATTATTTTAATCTGTTGGGGCTAAATCTTAACATTTTCACAAATGGTGCTTAAGATGTTCGTGAGGGTAAGAGCATGGATTGTACAACCTTCCACTCTATAAAATTATATCTTTATTTTTATTTTAAATAGCTTGACTTAACTCAATGCTTTAAATGCACATATATCAAAATAAACGTTTTAACTCTGAAAATAGTGACTTAGTCTTTCTATTTTAAAAAACGATTTTTATATTAAACTCTTTTGTTGAATCTTCAACGGAATATTATAGGTATTAAAGTGTTTATATAATCAATAAATACGTTACATAGTAAATTATATGTTAAAAATGTATTAAATATATTTAAATCAACAGATCGAAAGCATATAGTTTTCCTGTAATTTTTCATAAAACTCTCCATAGTGTGTTTTAATTTATGTATCAATTTTATAAACAATATTTACATTTTAGTGACAGTTTATAACAAACTGATAAAAAATTCTACAAACTTTCAGGTATGTACTGTGGATTATAATTTTTGTATTTTGGTTTTACTTTTAAGACGCTTACATTATTTTGCTTTTAGCGCATGTAAGTCCTCCATAATATGAATTATCATATGTCCTGAAATTTTCCTTTAGAGTACTGTGTTTACATAGGTTAGGTAATTAATATGTTATCGCTAAATTATCAATTTTTAAAATGTCATTATGAAAATTAAAATCTATTTTTACACTCTATAACCAACAAAATACGTGATGTAATTTCATAGTTTTCACTCTCGGGAATCCATAAAGAAATATATTTCAAATATATATTAAAAAAAATTACTCAGTAGTTAACGGGTTGAAAATTAATCTTATATTGATAACTTTTTAAAAAATGTTTTTGGGACTAATTCAAGGGTTTGTCAAAGAGTAAGATAATATTGCCAATATTTGTAGAGTTTCATCTTTAATGTAGAAAATAGTAATGCATGGTAATTCTAATACATGCGGTCAACAACTGTACAGAATTTCAGCCACTCACCACCTAGTTCTAAGATTAAAATTACTGGCGACTCTTTTTAAAAAATGGAGAATCCCAAAAGAATCCACTCAGTTAATCGATTTCTGGGGACGAAATATACAACAATGATTGAAATTCAGCTGAAGCTTGTGGATATTTACGGAGAAACTGTCATGTCTGGTGAGCATATCTCAGAATGGTTCAACAGATTGCAGTCGGAAGAGACATGTTCACCGACTACTGTTAGATCACCATCCTATAGTTCAGTCTTTCAAGGACAATACTTACAGGAATATCAGAAATGATACTCAACAAATCTGATATTAAAATGTTTCTGAAATTATTTTTTACACCTTCTAGATTTGGTACTCCTACTTATATATTCATTACGCTAAGTTATGCTAAGCTAAGTTAACTTCGATTCCTCACAAGTTCTTACAGCTATGTAACAGTTATAAAACAGTTTATGACCATTAGTAGTATACCCATCCGTTCTTAATAATATAAAAAGTTTAAATTATTGAATTGAAGCATAGTAATACAGAATCTGGTAATAACAAAATACAACTTACAATTATTCAAGTAGAATTTGAAAGCAATATACCCTCTAAATTATCCAGAGAATATGTGTATTGATGTAAAGCATAAGTTTGCTGATCTCGGTACTGATAGTGCTCTTTTCATTTTTTAGCAACATTCTAAATAATGTGAACTTTGGACTAAATGTAATAAATTTTTTTAAATGTATTTATAATACTAGAAATAAATTAAATAGTCATAATTATATGAACCAAGCCGAGGTCAGTGTCATTAGAGAAGCAGTAATATGGTTTAAACATACTGATTCTAATAAGATTTTTTATTTATACGGATAATAAGACGAATAATAGTACGAAATTGTGTTCTATTTTCTGCAAATAAATATTTTTAAATTAGCATGACTAGAGACCATAGTGGCATATCACGTAATGAATATGTTGATGGTTTGTGAAATTAGGACATAAATGTATTGAAATAATTGGTATTCCTTCTTCAAATTCTACTTTGAAACTATAAAACAGTCAAATATAATTAAAACATCGGAGCAATGATTAGATTGACTGAAAAAAGGCCGTTATATATTTCCTTTTACAAATTAGAAAACTTAGTTCACCAAACTGTCCCTGGTATCACTTGGGTTCTCCTCAATATTCTTAATCCATTTCGTGTTAATTTTCATGTAATGTAATAAAACAACCACATACGGAGTCCTATAATTTATTCATTAATATGGTTGACAATAGCTAAATATTTGTACAGTATTCTAAAGAAAATCTATAATTTCCTTGAATCCACAATATTCAATTATTTATACAAAATTTTAGTTGATGTCATTTGTAATATCACAATTCTATTTCTAAAATAGTATACGGTTTGTAATGGAATTTTGTCTTTACAAATTTGATACGTAAAAGTCTTATGTGAGCTGAATGTAACGAAAATATTGTAAAAAAGAATTTTACATGAAATTATGTTTTATAAAGCATAAATATGGCTGTAATAAAATTATGTAATCTATATGTTTGTTTAAAATAATGCTTCATAAATTTAATAAAAATTAACTGGAAAACATTGTAAATATAAAGTTAAAACTGTCCTTTAAGTAAATTTTGTTTGACAACTGTAAATATTTAATGCTAAAATATATTTTGTTATAATTTCTCCAGAAATTTTGTAAATTTCAATTGTCTTGTTCTGTATTGCATTTTTTAAAATAATAAGTGGTTTTTTGCTGCATAGTGGCTTTTCCCCGCTTTGTCCTTGGTGGCTATAAAATCCATTTTGTTGGTCGATGGATAAGATCAAAGATAGCATGGACTTTGCTCCAAGCGACTATCAGTTCTTTACTTAAGTGCAGGAGCATCTAGGACACAGAAGATTTTTACTTCAGACAAAGAGGTGTAACAATTTACGATAGCATGGAAAATCAGGCTTTTACCAAGTTCCAAGGTTACTACGAGGAATTATCCAAACTCATACCACTAAGCGACAAATACCTACACCGATATGGATAGTATAGCATAAAATAATCTCACTTTGGTTCTCTCCGATAACTGTATTAATTGACTGTATAAGCTGACCGTATACAATAGATTGTAAATGTTTCACTGCAGTGTTTGTAACCTTACTTTTTGATCACCCATTGTCAAATACTTTAAGCAATAAGTAAAAATAAGTTATTATAAAAAGAATTTGATACATTATTAATTCGTATTTTTCCAAGTGAAACAAAGTAATTTTGTATCTTCTGTTTCTTTCATTAAATACTCATTAAGTTCCAAATGCGTTAAGAAAAAATGTCGATTGTTCCAAGGTTATTTATAGCATGGTCTGAGGAAAGTTTTATTTAAAATGTTATAATTATTTGGCAAAAGCTGAGCGAAGAATAGTTAAATTCTTTCTAGTGTCCTAGCAACAAATAAACCTTTTGGTACGCCTTAAGAATCAGATCGATAATAACAGTTTAATAAATACCTAAGTCTCTGGAGAAATTTGTATAAAATACTTTTATTTCTGTTTTAATTAATTGCGAAATATTCAGAGACTTTATATTAAAGTTCATAGTAAAGAGTTTTATTGAGTAAAACTTTTATGCGTCGAGAGTTGGAAAGAATGTCTGAAAGACAGTGTATTTTCTAATAAGTGATTAATTAAGAATTATCAGAAATTATAACAGTGTTTATTTCTTGTTTATAGAATCCATAGTTTTAATTTTCCCTTATTAATTCCTTTAGATTATTCTATTCAGTATATTACTATATTACTAAATTCTATGCGGTACACCAAAATAAATTTAAGGTGTTGTTGAAGGCAAGCATTTCTGGTTAGTTGTTAATATAGGTTTAGCGTCCATTTTGAATGAGGCAAAAAATTCTGAAAGTAATAACACATATATTGTATATAAATGCAGTAATCATTGTTCAAGATGAGGAATTGTTTCTTAGAAAACTGAAGTTTATTATGTACAGGAATATTCTAGATATGGGGCTCACTGCATACTATTTTCTGAGATTTGGTGATCGTCCTTCTTTCATTGAACCCCAAGTGAGGACGCTATTTTGAGGGACCTTCTTGAGTTCATACATTTTTATATTAGACAGTATTAACTACACCCTTCATTTTCAAATAGATAAAGAGTAAACACTTAGAAGCAGGTCTGTAAAAAAAGGGAGATAATCTTGTCGATATGTTCCTCTGCAATATCTGAACTGACAGCAGCATATTTAAACCGTTTTCTCTATTAAATGGGTATTATAAAATTGAAATGGAATAAATCGAATTTTGCTTATTTTCCATTTGTATTGTACTGATAGACGCTGTATTCGCCTTTATTATTTATTCCATCAATAGGTGTAGTACAAAATCAGACCATAACTAAAAGAGTTAATAAGTCTTAAAGCTGTACAATCCACTTTCACACTTCTTTATAAAAGAATTACCTTTAAGCGCTTTGTTATTACTCTAACACTTTTTCCAGAATTTATTGTCGTGAAAGATTCATATATGAGAAATACTCCCTCCCCACCAGCCAAAAATATACATTCATATAACATATAAGTGTGCATGTGTATGCATCTATATATATATTCTTATGACACATTCTATGAATATATTTACTTTTAATTAATTAATCTGTGTTTAATCCATTTAATTCAATAAAATCAGTTGTCATTCAAAAATTAGTGTGCATAAGTAAAAGTTTTTGTAGATATTTTTACAAATTTTCTCGTCGTGCAGGTCTTTGCCGAAAACAAATTGGCTGTCATCTTTCTCAGAACACATTGCAGCGAGTTGAAATAATAAATATTAAGGTAACAAGATACAACTAATTATGCGAAAATGCATATGAAATGACACATTTATGAATACAAAAATATAGACCTCATGTAGTGTCTTTCACTTAAATGTGAATTGTGTAGCTATATTTTTTTCGTTCGTAAACAAAAGTTCTGTATACATTCTAAATGCAGCTAAAGGATTTGGTGGTTTATTAAGTTTTAGGATAATTAAAAGCTTTGTTTGGATTGTGAACAACAACGTGTAGAGTTATAATATTAAAATGCATAATTTCTGGAAGTTTGAGCACTATGCATTTCTTTTTGGAAATAAATTCTTATAGCCAACATGTGTGTCCATATGTAACCGACAATTTTTATAGTTCAAGTGAAAATCTCTATTTCTATTTATTTAGTTCTGGTAAATATTACTGACTCAGAAATTGTCCTCGAAGTCTACAGTGTTTAAAACTAATTTACCTTGTTTTAAAATGCTATATTATTTTATGGGAAAGGTTAATTAAAAATAACACAATAACACAACACTTCACTGTAACAAATTAACCTCTCTTGGTTTGTAAAATTATCCAAATTCTAAGATAATATTCGTACGAGATTCAAATTAGAATAAGTTCAATATTTACTGCTATAAGGACGCTTTTATTTTTTATGCATTATTAGTTGGACCTTCATTACATATTTATGCTTATTATATTCTATTATTATCCCCAGATATTATTGGTTTTTACAAAATGCTTGACTGTAATAATAAAATTGCATTCACTGGGTCTTGGTCTATGATGCTCGTTTACCTACCAAGTGGAAATTCTTTGAGAAGAAATTTAAATTTTTCATGCTACCCAAATTTTATGTGTTACCCTCTGGTACAAGTGCACTCTCTAAAGAGATGTAACGTCTTGTTACATTATTTATTCATTTTTTATATTTAATGGGTTTTTAGTAAAGGAGTGGAATAAAAGACGTTAAACTCCAAACAAAAATTATGACATGGAATCTGTAAAGGCATAACTGTATAAAGAGATATATTTTTTTCATTTTCGACTGTGAAATGCAAAAGTATATTTACTTGTCTTTGTATAAAACAATTAAATTATACTAGGTCCTTATTCCTCTGATTACCCTGTTTGTTAGAATTATTAGAGATAAATATAAAAAGTATCAAAATTACTTAAAAAAGTACTGGAAAAATGTCCCTCTTCATCGCATATGTAATGCCAAATTAGATGGTATCAAAAATAAATAATACGTGTTGGTAAATTTGTGAATAAACTTTATCTAGTTAATTTATGGAAATACTTTAAATTGCTCGTTTTTCCAATATTTATTAGCACAATTATAGCACAATAATCCAATAATGAGAATTTGTAAAGTCTTAAAAGTATAAACAATCCGTTCGCTGAACTATTTTTTTTACTCTTAAACAATATGCATTTCGAAATATTATTTAGCACAGATTTATGCTCCCTATATTTTTTACTAATTTATCTACCTCTGGCTACTATATTAAAATCATTAAATATGATTCTTTGATGTGATATGGTCACATTGTATCGACAAAGAAATTCCTGGAATGTCGGCTTCCTATCCCCTCTTTTTTACTTTTTTTCTGACAGGTTTTTATCTATGTACATGTCATTTTTAATTTTCCCGCACTAACCGTAGATTGTCTTTTCTACTCCTAAATCATGTTGTTTCGTTTTTAAACTTGAGTGTATCCGCTGAACTTCCTAGAGATGTTTTGTATTGCGATGTTCTTTGTTTTCTTTGTCAGGCATTTCTAATTGCGTTAAATTGAGATCATTTCATCAAAAGTTTTAAAAGAATATGCACCAGTTTAGAGAAAAACATTTCACTGATTTAATCAAATTTTGTTATTTTTCTTCAGGCTTGTCGCACAACGATTTCAAACTGATTTTCTTTCTTTCGAAAAAATTATTTGTCATTCTAGTAAGTCTTGAATTTGAGAATAACTTTCCAAATTAACTAATCCAATATCGTCAATCTGCTAATATTTTTGAAATAGAAATTATCATAAAATTTATAAAGTTAATCTCTACGCATCCGTGTACTTCAGTAATTTGCTGTAAATACGTATCTACCGACTCCACACATAAAAGAACTGTGAAAATGTTTTCCAGTTTCAAGATTTTGTCCCAGATTCAAGTCGAAAGCGTATTTCTTGTATCTCACCCTTCGTCCGAAAACTAGATAATCAAATGCAGGTGTAGTTTGGTTTGGTTTGGAACGCTACGTTTTGCTATTGCAAAAAGAGGGTTAATGAATTGAGCACCTACTATTTAAAACCGAACGGTTTTAAGCAGTAAGATTCGATCCCACAAATTCCAGTAGTTTCGAATCCCAATGAGACATGGATGTTCGTAGCCGTTTGTAATCGACTTTAAGAAGCAGGTCCCAGTCTCATTAGCTGTCGTATTGCAAAAGAAGACCGTCGCGCTCCAAACCAAATTAAACCAAACCCGAAACATGCTTATATTCGGAAGTTTGCTTACAAAGGCTGAAAAAGGAGAGGTACTCCTTTGACTTGAATCTAGGCCTTTAATGTAATGATTGACCACTTCATTAGTTTCAATGATTTTATATTCTTCAGCAAGTAAACTTTTTTACTTCTGTATTGAAATTGTATTTTCCAATATTAAATTTGAGAGGCATAGCTCTAAAAATTTTTAGTGTACTGAAATGATATTACAACCAGAAGATTAATCCAATTTTCTCTACAACTTTTGAAACCTTACCCTTCTGCATTTATTTATATATTTTAACGGAATTATTCTAATTTAAAAAGAACTGATTCTAAGGATTAATACAGTGCTACTA
>CM063502.1:71814115-71841615 GCA_032207245.1 Pardosa pseudoannulata | reverse complement strand
TCTATCTCGGCAAATATAATTTTAATAACATTACATTTAAGTTATCTTTATCAATTTTCTTACTAAACTAACAGTTTTATTTATAAAAATTCTAGAAACTATATATAATTCCTAATTATTTCTATGACTCTAAAGTCTACTTCATAGTCTTATCAAGCGGAGCATTTTTTTAGAAAAACTATATATCAACCCTTTCAATTAAAAAATTAAAGTGTTTTTGTAAATTATAACTTAACCAATAGTTTTTATACACCTATAAGTTCAAACATAAGTAAATTTATCATATTTATATATTTTTAAAAACTAGTTAATATCATTGAATAATTCATTGTTTATTAATTTTTAATGATTTTAAAAATCCTCCTTGTTTATTAATTTTTAATATATTCGTATTAAATGTTTACCAAATACTCTAAAAATATATTAAAATTAATCTGCTTATCCGTTTTAGAGTTCGATTTCGTTCAAAATATTAAAACTCAGCTGAGAATACCTGGTTTTTTCATGAAAATTCTACGTAGAGACGTACATATACTAGCTATGTATTAAGTATTCAATCTAACAACCAAATAATGCCTAAATATTTCCAAAACATATTTTTTATGAGAATAAAGCAAAAGTAACAGAAAATATAAAAATTATTTCGTAAAGAAAAATTTTAAAAATTACCAAACTATCTCAAAAATTCAAATTTAAAAAAATAGATTTTTAGACTATTTTGTCACATGCTTTGTTTTTTGATACTGCTATGCATATGTATATAGAGTTTGATATTTTTAAGTAAATAATGTGGAAAAGATTTGCTAAAGTTAATCCTTCTCTTCTGTTTAATAATTTAGCAATGTCCCCATCAATGCAAATTTAAAATATTACTTTATACTATTTTTAAGATTTAGCTCCAAAAAGTAAGTACCATACATTTTTTCTTTCATTTACAAGAATGTCTGTCCTCTAAGTTGATTCCATATCCCAATCATATCAAATGGGAAAAGTATTGCCTTTAATGCTATAACTCATTTGAAATTAACTTTCCTTAAAGTATCAAAACACAAATTTGACACAAATGACGAATTCAAAACCAATCTCTTAACTAGCCTGCCACCCTGGATGATTTGAAAGAAAAACAGAGGAAATTCTAATTCGAAGACAGTTAGGAACTTCAAGAAGGAGAAAGGAAGATTAATGATTGTGTGCGATTTGTTCCAAGCTCTTGAACAAATTAGTTTCTTTGAAAGAAAGCATCGAATGTAATTGTAAATGCGCATAAAGCGATTTCTAAATGAAAGGCAGATAGTTGAAAGTATTTTGAATGCAAAGCAAGTAACCTTATCATTTACTTAACCCGTTCACACCCGAAACTTTCAATTTATTTTTTTTTTTACTTTTCTTTTTGGAAAGGCATCTGCATTTTTAAACAAGTTCAATTGGCGCAGTTAAAATATTATTGCCTTCTATTTAAAAGCTCTTCGAAAGTATGAACAAATTGTCGTCCTTAACGACTACAAATAACTTTTATTTTCTTAGCCATGAATAAATATGATTAAGGAATTAAAAGATCTAGAAGTCAGGGAAAATTTTAAATTAAAACTTTCGATGAAAAATAAAGAAGGTAATTAAATATTTTAACTTTTATTTCGATTTGTATTTCACCATTTAATGAACATAAATGTAAAACTAAAATACTGGGAACACCTATTTAGTTAACTTCAAAGCAGATGTCGTTGGCATAATAAGTACAAAAAATTGTATTTATTTAAAAGATTATATGGAAATTTCTAGTTTATCTAGAAGTGAAATCTAATCATTTAAATGTTAAAGGGAAATGATTATAATTTCTTTTTCGATTCTAGGCAGTGTGCGGATCTTAAGCAGATAATTACCAGAATTTAAAAAAACTATAAATTTCATATTAAAACTTAAATAAAATACTGTGTTTCAATTTATTAGCTCTGTATCTTTAATGCTTCTTTATTGTAGAAATATACTTTTGCTTTTAATTAAAAACTAGATTTAATTTCCTTATTAGGAGGGTCGATCAAAAATTAAGGTTACAAGGCAGCTATCCCTGGAGATTCCTTCGCTATAAAAAAATAATAAATTAGTAAAATGCAATAATTATAATAGACGCAAAAAGAAAATGGGCTGTTTCAGTACCTATCACCTACCACTGTTGCAATAAGGAAATAACAATTTGTTTGGGACACTTGTCTCACGAAGGCATTCGATCAATTATTCTATTCTATTTCGACACATGTAATTGCGGCCGACATTCACTGGCAGATAAATAATAGAGATAAATTTCCTTTCTGACAATACACAACTTTATATATCCCAAAAGAACACCATGCTGTTGAAACAGTTTTGCTGAGACATTATTGATAAAACTCTCTACATCCCGGCCTTCACTTCAAGTGATTTTAAGTTCTTTCCTTACTTGAACCTCTAGGAGGCCAACGAGTCTCCACGAGGATCGGAAGCAATTCTTGGAAGCAAGAACAAGATCTTTACTTTACCAGGATGGAATGTTCAAACACATCCAGTGAAGCTACAAGTACCTAAACCAATCTGGAAACTCTATTGAAAATTGTCTCATGTATACACAATCAGTAGATTCTAATGGTAGAATGAAATAAAATGTACATGTGTCTTTACAGTTTTCGTAACCTTACTTTTTTCATATTTTAATTTGCTTTTTATTTCTATTAATGCTGTTTATTTTGTAATAATTCTCGATCAGATAAATAATAGAGATAAATTTCCTTCATGACAACACACAACCTTATATATTCCAGAAGAACACCATGCCTTTGAAGTAGATTTTCTTTAACAATATCGGTAAAACTCCCGACTTTAGCTTCAAGTGATTTCAAGCTCTTTCCGTACTTGAACCCCTAAGAGGCCAACGATTCTTTTTGAGGAACGAAAGCTAATCTCTTCTATGAAGTTGAACACGCAACAGCAAGATCTTTACCAGGATGGAATATTCAAACATACCTCTTGAAGCTATAAGTACCTAAACCAATCTGGAAACTATATTGAAAATTGTCTCATGTATGCGCAATCAGTAGCTTCTATTGATAGCATGAAATAAAATGTACTTGTGTCTTTGCTGTTTTTGTAATCTTACTTTTTTCATATTTTAATTTGCTTTTTTTCTATTAATGTTGTTTCTTTTGTAATAATTCTCTATCAGATAAGTAATAGAGATAAATTTCCTTCATGACAACACACAACCTTATATATTCCATAATAACACCATGCCGTTGAAGTAGATTTTCTAGAACATTATCGGTAAAATTCTCTACATCCCGGCCCTCGCTTCAAGTGATTTTAAGCTCTTTCCGTACTTGAAACCCTAGGAGGCCAACGATAACGCAAGGAACGAAAATAAATCTCTTCAATGAAGTTGAACACGCAAGAACAAGATCTTTACCAGCAGTTCAAACTAATCCCGTGAAGCTACAAGTACCAAAACCAATCTGGAAACTATGTTGAAAATTGTCTGATGTATGCACAATCTGTAGCTTCTATTGGTAGCATGAAATAGAATGTCTTTGCAATTTTTGTAACCTTATTTTTATCATTTTTTTTTCAATTTTTAATGTGGTTTTTATTTCTATTAACGTCGATTCTTTTGTAATAATGCTCGAAAAAATATAAAGATCATATTTTTGAGATCAATTTTCACTAAACTACTAACTGATATAATTAAATAACTAGACTAGAAAACATTCGATTTGCGTTTGAAGTTTTTTTAAATATTTATTTTCATTTGTTTCAATAGACAGTATCCAATGTTTGAAATTGCAATTTCTTGACTTATAATTTAAAATAAATTATTAGAGTCGTCCATGTTCTGCTACAATTGGTTTTGATCTTTGAAAAAATTAAACTTCCAAAAAAAGTTTTTTTGACTTATTGAAGGATAAGATTTCTACCATGTCAGACAAGAGAAGAACATCCTAAGCGGAACATCCTAAGTGGTGTCAATTCATCCGTCATTAAAATGCAATTAGTCATCCTGTTAATCAAAATAATGACTTTTATTTATTCCGTTTGCTGAGTAAAGTTAATTATCCCCACTTATTTCATATGCATTTAATCAGACTTACATACTGACTCAATTTCAGTGGTTACAGGAGCTGCTTTTTATCAATGTTGTTCGGTAATGAATTCTGTCCTCAAAAAAAAAAGGTTTTCAGAGCGACGCGAATTTTTTCGGTTATAGAAATGGCTTCTATTTCATGTTAGGATATGCTTTATAATATACACACACTACATTCACATTAAATTTTACTGTACAAATATATCAATCTTATTTACTTCCTCTCTCACACAACTGAAAATGTCGTATGAAAACCTGAGCAATTATTGTGTATTTTTCTTTTTATTAAAAATATTTTATGGCTTAAAATTCTGCAAAAAAGCGATATACAACTGTGTGGCCATTACTACCCGTAGCATCATGATGTGAGTCTTAGTTGATTTCACAACACATGATCTGGCAAAAGAAGTAATTAACAGAATTTTTCTGAAAAATAT
This sequence comes from Pardosa pseudoannulata, assembly GCA_032207245.1. Lineage (NCBI taxonomy): Eukaryota > Metazoa > Arthropoda > Arachnida > Araneae > Lycosidae > Pardosa > Pardosa pseudoannulata. The sequence continues at coordinate 71,837,073 of CM063502.1, read as the reverse complement.
GAGATTAATTTTCCTCAGGGTAAAAAGTCCGTTTATTACCTAGATTCTACAATGCATTTAGTTCAGTAAACATTCGCCCTAAATATGTGTGACAATAATTTTAGTTACAATTCAGCAAAAATATCATGAAGATTTATAAAAATCAATTTTATTGCATAGAAATGGCGCATAGAAATGACATTCTTCTATATCCATGTAAAGACAAATAGAAAAGATTTTTTTAACATTACATCCTCAAACGATCAAAAAATAAGTAGCATACTGCATTTTAGTGTTTGAAATCCATGGACTCAAATTCAACTACCGAAATGGAATATTTGCCGGCTTTCAATTTTAGGTCCAGATATAATTAGCATTTCAATGCCAACATTAGCTCAAGCTATACAAACAAATGTATGTAATATTTTATATTATCCTGATACTTTTATTATATTCTGAATAGGAATAATTTTTGGTGTTTTGAAATATAATATCTAAATTATATTCAGTTTAAAGTGATTGGGATTTTCAAATATTCTGTTTATACATATGTATACAAATACTATTACTTCGTTATACTTGTAGAATGCATACAAAATGGTTTCATATACGATAAGAATTCTTTTGATAGTATCTTTAAATTAAAGAGATAAGTTTTAAGAAAATATAACCTTAATTACAAAGTTACTCTTCTCTCAAAATTTCCACAAAATCACCTTAAAAAATTATAGATTTTGAAAAAGTTATGTTTTAAACAGTTTGGGTTCATATAAAAACAATAAATAAATCACGATGCATTTTGAAAATCACATGCCAAATCTTCTATATTTTTGAACGGAATTCTTGATTGGAGACTTAATATTTATTTAAAAGAAAAGAAACGTGTATTGACCTGTAGAATTATAAAAATTATATTATGAATTTCATGCAAAACATTTCCATAATATAGAATCTTTAAACTGTTTTAAATGGTTCTTAATTTTCCTGTATACTAGCAAAATTACTAACTTTTTAGGTCGAAATAAAACCTTCTCAATCAACTTATCTTTTTTGCTGCGTATCTTGATCGATAAATTTCTATGTTTCACATTAGGTTAAAGGAATGTCAATCGATTTTTCAATCGAAACGACATTAGATTCATAAGACAGGGAAAAGGTTATACTTTACCTTGAATTTTCTCAAATATGCGTAATAGAATTATTTCAACATCATTAGTCATACTATTTCCCTTCATTAGTCTTATAGCTAAATTTATATTCTGATTCTTATTTAAATATAAATAAAAACTTAGAAGATTATATGTCCCTTCTCTGTTTTCATTACATTTCAATTATTCTTAAAACACACAAAAATCTTTTAAACTAATTGAGCTATTACATTTAAGAGCTGTCAATATTTCAAAAACGTACTTAAATCTTTAACATGAAATAAATTACTTAAAGAATCAAAAGATATAAGATAAAGCTAAAGCGTGTCATTTCAGAAACAAATATATTCCCGAAGTAGAAATTAATTTATTACCTATATAATCACATTATTATTTTAAATTATGAGATCGAAAGATTATAGTAATTTGGAGAAATATTTAATTTTAACTATATTGAGGATCAATAAGTTAGATCTCTTAATGATAAAACTCGGTTTTTTTCTTACATTTAATTGAGAAAGACGTTGAACTGTTAAATTCAAATTAATAACTATATTCTTATCGAACTTAATGTCAAGTAGGTGTGCAGTGCGTGCATACACTATGACGGCAAAATTTCTTTGGCAGATGATGGAATATCTTTTATGCATATGTATTGATATCAGATACCAAAACACCATTTCACATCAGGAAATATTGGGTAGTAAAATAGTAACAGCCTGGAGCTGGCCCGTATATGTATGTATATATGTACGTATGTATGTATGTATATGTGTGTATATACATATATATATATATGTATGTATCTATCTATATATATGTGTGTGTGTGTATTATAGTATCTTCAGCTAAGTGTGGCTGGAAGGAGCAATTACGTATATATATATATATATATATATATATATATATATATATATATATATATATATATATATATATAAAATATATATATATATAAATTATTTCACTTTAATATTTCTTGTCTGTATTGAACTGTAAGGAGTAGTATACTCGAAAGAGTTCAGACGGACGTAATATATAAAAAAATATTTCTTAATAAACCTCTACTCTCAGATTCTAATTCCTTAACATCCTTTTCCAAGCCTCTAAATATCTTCATCAAAGAAGTGTCCTATACTTAAAATTCTTTCAATACATTTCCCGAAGCTTTCTGTTCAATACATGTAAATTTTCTGTCCACTCAACACGTATTCCAGCTATCGCAAAACAAACGGCTCGGCTTTTCTCCTGATCTTAATACTTAAATTCGCTGACTAAGTTTCTTTTCCCTTGGGAAAATTCTATCTGCCTTCGCTCTTAATTATACCTCTGTTCGAGCAAAGGGATTTTCGTGTCTTCCTCTTGTCTGTCATTGACTAGTAAAGATGTCCTTTTTTAGCACCTCTAAAATAAAGTTTTAATTACTCTTGTGTAGTTCTCTTCAATGTGGGCCGACTGCATCGTTATTACTTGTAGCTGATTAGCTTTCTTCTTGCCCAGTAGCCCGAGCAAGTAAAAAGAATAGGGGGCTACATAATTATTATGACTAGAGGAAATAATTTTTTCATTTATGTATATATATATATATATATATATATATATATATGTGTGTGTGTGTGTGTGTGTGTGTGTGTGTGTGTGTAGATGTATGTGTGTAATGATATTTTAGTTTAAAACTAACATAATTATAATTGTTTTCCTAATATTTCTGGCAATTCGTTTCCTAAATTACAATATTTAGAGAGATACTTTTGTTCCTCTCCTGACTGTGGTAAGCTTTGACGATTTCATATGCATGAAAATTAATTCCTGCCTTAAGTAAGTATTGTTATATAACTCATTTACGTAACTTCAATCCTTATTTCCTCCGAGTGAATGATTCTTAACATTGCCAATGTTAGCACACTAGCCCCTTATATCACTATATAATCAAATGTAATTTGATTTTGAGGCAGAAACGCCAATATTTAAGTTCTATCAATAAACTCTATATTTTAAAATTCAAATTTTGATGTTTCCCTCATAAGCAAACAACCGCATTCTTTATATCATGGAGATAATTTTTCTTTTCTGGTTAACATGCATCATAGAAGGAAAAATTCTCCAGACTATATTAATTATTAACGATCGTATAACATGATAAATAACACTAGCCATTTCCTCGTTTCTGAAATGTCATTTGGAACTTTGATGTATAGAGCGCAGTATTTGAATATTCTATGTTATGCTGGGGCTTTATTAGTTGTTACTGAACACGAATTAAAGGAATTCTTCCAAGTAAGACATAATTTTGAAAATTATGAATAAAAAATGTTATAAAGGGTTGAATTAAATCTATTAATATTAAATAGCAAGACTCTCGAAGTGGTTTTTCTATAAGAGAAATCCCAAATTTTGGATGCTGATTATTTCTTAACTTCAAACAAAATAAATTTGGATTCATTTGGGACAAAACTTCTTTTTTAATAATTTCATAAAAACTATCGATATTAATAGTGAAAAATTACTGAATAATACTAAATGTAGCAGCTGTTTAATAATTAATAATTTTAAAAGTACAAATTACTCGTAAAACGTAAAGTTGAGATGCGATATCACTACTTCGATTTCATAAATAAGCTTATACTTATTAAATATTACGGTATGGATTAAGGACTAATGTTTCACCAATTTTTACTTATTTATATATCTTACTCCGATTAACTGCAATCATTTTTAAATCGCAGTAAGATATCATGTTAATAAGATCTTTGTATTTACTGAAAAATATTAATAAATGTTGTTTGGATACACCTGCCTTATTTAAAAAGCTTCGATCATAGAAATATTCATTATATTTAAAAAAAAAACATATAACTATATGAAATTTCTTTAGCCATTAAAAATTATATCTTGGTATTTTTAGATGTTTATCAATTATAGTATTCTAATTATCCAATAAATGTTAAACTTTTCATACTCTTAATTCTTGAATATCAATTTTATTCGTCTGTGATCACATAGTTAGTGTATGTTTTTTTCGTTTTTGTTTTAGAAGATAAAAATCTTAAAATCTCTATTTTAAATAATTCCAACTTTCAACTGTAAAGTAAACGCAAACAGTACCATTATAACATAAAATATATAAGACAATGAAACATACAACAAAATAATTATTGATTTAATTAATGAAGTTTTTATCAATGAAATTAACCAACCAACGCCATTCTTTAAATATGATTAAAATTATAATTAATAATGTATATCAGTCATGTGCCTTAACTTTTTTACTGTACATTACGGATAATTATAGAAATATAACTGCATATTGTTTTTACTTACGTTAAGTACAATTTACATAAAACTGTCCGTACAGAAATTTTGTAAATTTTTCTGTATTATACAACATGTAATTTTAAAAAGCTTTTCGATAACACCCAGATTTACGAGAAATAATTAAAAAAAATTAATTTAAATTTAGAAAAGAATGCACCTGGAAATTTTGTAAATCTCTAATAACATATCTTTAGCGGAATTAATTATTTTAGGTTTTAATAAGAGAAAACACAATAAAAAATAGATTTTATTGAAATACACTAATCATTTCTTTGTACAAATATCACATCATTGTCAAGCTATAAAGCTAGATTGATTTTACAGGTCAAAAAATTAGTTTGTCCTTTTGGTTGAGTTCTAAAATTTTAAAGTTATCTTATCTTCTTAATGTATTTAATAGACTCAAAATGTTATGAAAAATTCTCTTGCAATCTCTTCTCATTCATTCTGAATAGAGCGCATTAGGATAATCACCCTGTACCGGATGTTCTACAATCACTATTTTTCAACTAAGTGTAAATCTTAAAAGATTTTATTTATTGCAGACTATATAACCGTTGTAGCTCCCCAAGAATAAGCCAAGAAACCAAACTGCAAGTATTACAAATTTCAAGTTCCTTACTTAAGAAATACTTTTATTTTGTTAATGGGTCATTAACTATTTATAAAAAATAACTCGATTACTGAAAAGAAAAACATGTTGTGAAAATACGGTGTAAATATGTTTTCCTCTCCAAACGTAATTACTATTATTTTCCTTAAATGGGATGAAAAATCCAACACATAAAGAACTGATAATTTTTTGTAGATACTTTAGAAAAATAGTGTTTTATTGTCCAATCAATCGAAGTAGAATAGTATTAGAATGCAATGTACCTGATTTCGATTTCAAAATTTTGTATGAGATTCAATATAGCTGAAATAGTATTTGAAGGATTCCGTCAAGAATGTTTTTCTTTTGAGGTTTCTATTCCCCCATAGAGTTCCTCGGAGTCGTTGGCCCTTTTACTATGGAAGTATAAAATACTACATGTAATGGGAATACAAGATACTACATGATACTACATGTCAATTCCACTACATGTAAGGGAATAACACAACTGCATTCCAGTAACGAAACCCTAGCTAACTGGTTTGAGAAGCAAATCTTAAACTACTATAGAATATAGGTTGTTAATTATGAAGCAAAAATTATAGGAAAAAATTTTTATTCTTGAAAACAAATTATAGTCATGAAAATACCATTTTAAAATATTCAAAAAAACCCACTTTTAAAGAAAAGTTACTTATTAGACTTAAAACACTAAGATAAACAGATTCCAAATTAATGCAACTTCTGAACAATGAAGAAACCATGAAAATTGTACCAAACAAACTCCTTAGATGGAAATTTAGTAGACATAAGTTCTTCCTAATTTATCGCTGAATTTTGGAACTATTATTCTGTTTTTATATTTTACATATTTTTCATATTTTCATTTTTCATATTTCTTTTCCTATTCACCATATTTCTTTTTTCATATTTTCCAGTTCGTTTTCAAATTTTCTTAAAGCTTCACGAGGACTTCGTATGATTTGAAATATCATGGAAATTCAATGTGATAATGTTATACAAGCAAATTACAGTTAGATAGACGCTTCTTGTTTCAGACCTTTAACTGCATCGTCAAGAATTTACAGAGTTATACATGTAAAATAAAATGACAATTATGTGATTGATATCAATTCATAGAAAATCACTGTAGTAAATCAAGAGCATCTCTTCTTCTATATAGAAGAAGAGATGCTCTTCTATAAAATATAGTAAATAAATATAGTATACGTATGCATGTGTGTATACGTATACATATGTTGTACATAAATGAGATTCTTTTGTTGTTTTTTAAACAAATCCTTATCTTGTGACTGATTTAGACTTATTTTGAGTACTTAAATTGTATTTGATTTAGAATTCTGTCCATATTAGAGTATTCTAAAAATACCAACCCTTTTCGTATCTTCACCTTTTTTTATCATGTATTATTATCTTTTTTATCTCTTTTAAATGCGAATATTTAAACAATTTATAAATTTCAAAACAAATTTAGAAGAAATAACTACCTTAGTTCGTTATTTATTTCGTAATAGTAAAGTAAATGATAAATTTTGTTTTTAGTGACATACCTATGTAAGTGAAAGTTATTTGATATAAAAATCATTTGAAATCTTATCAGCATTATAATTGTGTTGACATTTCGAATAAAATTACAGGTCTATTTATAACTATTTATTGCTCTGTTCCAAGATTAAACGTATAATAAAAATTCTAACATATATTGTTAAAAATATTTATTTAAAAATAATTATCACTTACATACATCTTTACCTTTACCATATTAGAAGTTTACTAGGCAATGATGTAATATTTTTACAACAAACTTTTAAACTCCGTATAAAATTTATAAAATTTCTCTTTCTTTCCGAGTTAAAAGAATCCCCTTATCTTCAACATGAATTTCCAAAATTTTTGCTTTGTCTTTCATACGCTCACTTAGCTTTATTCTAGTTTTAGATGAGAATATAGTGATACCGTTTTGTAAATTTTTAATAGATTCAATTTCTAATCTTGATTTATTCCTCAAAAATCTTCTCTTCAAAATTTTTAACACTTGAATGAAGTTCTCCATAACATATTCTAAGAGGTAACAAGTACAGTACACTATGCACTAGTATTCTTTCTACACATTTAAAAAGAATTTAGATATTTTGACTTTTACTTTCAACTAAAGAATCCCCATAAAATCCTATCTAACTTCTTCTTTGTTTCTCTTTTATATGCTAATTAACATTTATCATATTTTGATATCACCTTGTATTTATATTATTTATAAAATAATAGCATATTTAGGCTACATAAATTAAATCTATCTTAACGTTTCTCCTTCCTCTCTCTTTTATTACGCTCTTTAAACTTTATATGATTTTGAGATGAGCTTGTATTTATATGATTTTGTAAGTTATTAATATATTAATTAAAGTTCTTATCTTGATTCACTTGTTATAAATCATTACCTTCTATATATGTAACGCTACATCTATCTCATTAAATAGTTCAACAGACTTAAATTTTAGTAGATAATATACTAGCACTCATTCGCCATATATTTTAAAAGCTTGTAAAATTTACATAGTTTGATTTTCTTTATAAGCTGAAGAACTTCCATATTATCGCCATTACACTATAGTTTTTTTTCTTATATACGCTTATTTAACTTTATTCGGTATTAGGATAATCTTGTATTTTTATTCTTTTGCAAACTATTAATAGGTTGAAGCTGTTATCTTGATTTACTTGTTAAGAAAATCATTCTATCAAAGTTTTGAAAAGTCATCTTTCGCTCTACAGATTTTTACAAGTGATATTAGATAATATAATAGCTATTGAATATTTTTATTTTCTTCAAAAATTTTATATTATACGCTCATTACACTTTATAACCTTGTATTTATATTATTTTGTAAATAATTGATTGATTAAGACTCTATCTTTGTTTACTTACTAAAAAATATTCCCATTCTTAAACTAACACCTGAATTCATCTCTCCCATAACAGATTTTAACGTAAAATAGCTTAGCAATATAGTAATACTCTTTCAACACATTTTTAAAAAACCTTGGTAAAATTTAGACATTTTATTTTTTTCTCTAAGCTAAATAACTTTCTCAGCATAGACATAAAATTCATAAATTTCTCCTACGTTTTCCTTTTATACGGTCATTAAACTTTATTAGTTTTTGAGATGAGCTTGAATTTATTCTGATTTATAAATTATTATTAGATTAAGGCTTTTATCTTGATTCACTTGTTAGTAAACATTTTCTTTAAAGTGACTAAAAATCTAAAATGATCATTACTGTGATAGTTTTTAACATAAGTTATTTTCCCAATATAAAAGCACTTTTTACCACATTTTTAAAAATCTCTGTAAAATTTGGGTATTTTGTCTTACTTTATAAACTGAGTCATTTTCATGACTTTTCCATAGATAATTTATATGTGTATATATATATATATATATATATATATATATATATATATATATATATAGAGAGAGAGAGAGAGAGAGAGAGAGAGAGAGAGGGAGAAGGAGAGAGAGTGATCATTACTGGGAGAGTTTTCAACATAAATTATCATGGCAATATAAAAGCAGTTTTTTACCACATTTTTAAAAACCTCTATAAAATTTAGGTATATTGTCTTACTCTATAAACTGAATCATTTTCATGACTTTGCCCTAAATATTTTATATACATATGTATTGATCATTATTGTGAGAGTTTTCAACATAAATTATCATGGCAATATAAAAGCAGTTTTTTACCACAATTTTTAAAACCTGTGTAATATTTAGGTATTTTGTCTTACTCTATAAACTGAATCATTTTCATATATATATATATATATATATATATATATATATATATATATATATATATATATATATATATATATATATATATATATATATATGATCATTATATATATATATATATATATATATATATATATATATATATATATATTGATCATTACTGTGAGAGTTTTCAACATAAATTATCATGGTAACTTTTTTACCACATTTTTTAAAACCTCTGTAAAATTTAGGTATTTTGTCTTCCTCTATAAACTGAATCGTTTTCATGACTTTGCCATAAATATTATATATATATATATATATATATATATATATATATATATATATATATATATATTTGTCATTAATGTAAGAGTTTTCAACATAAATTATCATGACATTCTAAAAGCACGTTTTTACCACATTTTTCAAAACCTCTGTAAAATTTAGGTATTTTGTATTCCTCTATAAACTGAATCATTTTCCTGACTTTGCCATAGATATTTTATCTATCTATCTATCTATCTAACTATATATATATATATATATATATATATATATATATATATATATATATATATATATATATTGATCATTCCTGTGAGAGTTTTCAACATAAATTATCATGGCAATATAAAAGAACTTTTTTACCACATTTTTCAAATCCTCTGTAAAATTTAGGTATTTTGTCTTCCTCTATAAAATGATTCATTTTCATGATTTTGCCATAAATATGTTAAATTTCTAATATATTTTTCTGTTATGTGCTAATTGAACATTAGTCGACTTCGAAATAAGCTTGTGTTTATACTGTTTTAGTCATTATTAAGAGCTTACTGCTTTTCTCTTGATTCGCTTTCTAAAAACATTCCCTTCAAAATAACTAACACCTAAATCCATCTTTCCCATAACGGAATTTAACAGACCACAAGTTTTGCAGTAAAAATACTGTTTTAGAGGGGTCAAAATATTTGTATGCTAGGAGATTTTAGGGGACCACAATTTATTGAAGTGCGTGACCGGCGAGTAAATGCTTTTCGCTATAGCTCTGAAGTGCTAAGCTCACTTTGCGAAGCGTGCTGGTTTTCGAGAAACATACTACGACTCTATATTTTAAAATAGAACTTCCTTGAAATATTTTCAAGTATTGAAAGTAACATAACCATTCTATTGCTTTTTCGATAATCTCTCACGTTCACGTTTCTGACCGCAATATAATTATCTTTAGATTATGCTCTTAAGGAGTATTCGATTATAGAAAAGTATAGACGAGTGTGTTACAATTTCTTTTTAGGATGTTCGGTATTCTTTCAGTAGGAAGAACTGATATAGTTTAATACTTTTTCAGCTATATTAAGTATTGGAAAAAAATCTCATTGTCATTTACTATTACATATTAAATACATATTTTATAAATTATTTTTTCAGACGTGCAGAAGAGTCATAAAAGTAAGTTCAGATAAAACATTTTCGAGACGATAAATAATCATTATTATAGCGTATATTCGATTCTCCGTAAAATAAATATACCTAATAGTTTAAAAGCAAAACTTTTAAAAGTTATTACACTAAGATTTTGAATTGAAAAATTTATTTAGTCTTCCCATTCCAAGTAACAATTTTTAAAGAAACAGAAATTATATGCTTGAAATTTAAAACACATATTTAGTTATCCAACTATGTTTTTATATGTATACATATGTATATATATATATATATATATATATATATATATATATATATATATATATATATATATATATATATATATATATATATGTGTGTGTGTGTGTGTGTGTGTGTGTCAGGTCGTGGTGAAGATTTAAGGCTAATGGACAACAGTCTTCTTGATAATAATAAGTTTTATTAACTCATCGTTTTTACTGAAAGCAACAAGCGCCATTTTCAATGTTCGTGGTGTTGAGGTGTTGACCGCTCCATGTCCACGCGCCAAATTACAACTTATCTGTTTGCAAACTCATGAAATCGCTGAGAAATGCTTCCGCCTGACCGGATTATCCTGAAAGCTTACGCGAGTATGGGTCTTTTTCATTACTTTTATTATTATAAAAGAGTTCTCTTTTTAGAATCGTTTTTAACTCACATAATTTCCAACTACCCCCTTTTTAGATTTTTAGACCTGACACACACACATATATATATATATATATATATATATATATATATATATATATATATATATATATATATATATATATATATATATATATATATATATATATATATATATATATATATATATATATATATATATATATATATATATATATATATATATATATATATATATATATATATATATATATATATATATATATATATATATGGTTTGGTTTGGAGCACTACGATCTACTGTTTTGCACACGAGGGCTAATGAGACCGGGACCTACAGTTTAAAGCCGATTCCGAACGGCTACGAACATCCATGCCATAAGCGGGATTCGAACCTGCGAACTCTGGTTCCGAAGAGCAGTGCTCTACCATTCGGCCATCGTTCGGCTATATATATATATATGTATAAACATGTATGTATTAAGACAGTCTATGATGCGTACTGGCAGTCATGGCGAGTTTTTGTCAAAGGCCTTTATTAACAGAACGTTCGGTGGACTGGTTCCCCTTTACTATACGGACGGGACAAACAGAGAAATCAGCCAGCAGTAAAAATCTGAGTAAACCTCTGTGTAAAAACTATACCGAAATTTATGTCAGAAATCTATGTTGTAAAAATGGAAGTAGAAATCTGTCTCCAGTAGTGTGTATTTCCTTTTAGTTTGGGAATTTCTTAAATTGGCAGTATAAAGTTTTAATTGGTTAGACTTTTTCCTTGAAAGCATGAACTGCCCCAGTAGTCAGTTTAGGTTAGGCGTTAAAAAGAAGCAAATAGACACGGGGTTTTTGCCCCTGACTTTAAATTTGAAATATAATGAGAATTTTCTAAGACCTTAATGACGGTTCTCGGCTATAGATTTAAGTCTGAATCTTTGAATTCTCAGATTACAGGAAGTTTTGTAACGCTATATTCCTTAAGAGGCTGTATTTGGAGTTTTATACAAAATCTCTAGATAAGTTTTCCAGTTTAGTTTACTTTTCGTTACATACACTCACATACCTGTAAGGAAAAGTAAACGAGATTGGGAAACTAACGCGTCCTTTTCCTTTCCCCTTTTTAACCCCTAACCTTAATTGACCACTTTGCTACAGTTTACGCCCTCAGAGAATGGGTCTGACCAAATATAATTCTACATTGCTTTAGAGGACAATTTAGGAAATTTCCAAACAAAAATGTGATGCACGCTATCGAAGGCAAATTTTCCTAGAGATTTTCTTACAGATTTTGACTGAGGTGTTAACCCAGATGTTAAAAGCCTTCCACTTATGACTTCATGCTAGCTGACCCCCCCCCTCGAGTTTGTCCTGTCTCTCTAATGAAGTGGGAACCCGTCCTCCAATATTCTGTTAATAAAGGTCTTAAGAAAATTTTTGTGATTTTTAATTTCTTAATTTTGTTTTTAACATTTCAAATTTCGATTACATTTCAAAAGTTACCTTTTGCGTAGGTAATTTTTTACAGTTATTGGTGTATATCTTAAACTTTTCATAAATTTGTGAATTAATTTCACAAGGCTAATTAAAACATAATTAAAATCAGTTATAAACCTAATAAAAATTTTCTTAAACACATAGAATTTTTTTATATGATAAATGAAAAAAAACTGTTATTTAGAATATTTTAAGACTGAAATGATGGTACCATGACCTTTAATTTATAATTCATACTTCTTTTTACTTAGTGCGAGAAAATGTTAATTTAATTTGTAAAATTAAATTAATTAAAATAGAAATGAAAGAAATGAACATTATACCTAACTTGATAATGTCTAATCCTTAGCTTAATTTACTATTAGTCAAATGACAGTCATTAGAGAAATGAATGAATGCGTAAGAACATCCTGTTTTAGCACACTATTTTCTTTAAAATCTAAGTAAACGGTTAGGTCATGCCTTCCACAATATTTATATATCTTACTAAGCTATGTAAAACATCATCAAACACTCAAAATATTAAATATTGTTAATTATAATCCTAGCATATTTATATATAATAATGTTATTGCGTCTGTTTACAATGTATTTCTAGGAAAATTATGAAGGATCAATATTCAAATTTTCAAATAAAACAGTTTTAATAGGTTGCCTAGTAGTTTGAACTTAGGATATTCTTATAAATTATTTATTTAGGTTAAGAGAATATTTTTTCTAATTTAAAACTCTATTGAAAAGGTATTTATCAATAATTTAATGTTTAGAGTTAACAATACAAAAATGAATACACAACTTTATTTACTAAAATAAGAATTTATAATAATAATTTTAATGTGTTTTTTACCCTATTTTCATCATGAATACATTTTTCAATACATATAAACAAAGAAATAATAAATATAGTTTTCAATACTATATTCAATCAAGAAAAATGACATATAATAGGTTGCCTACTAGTTTGACTTTAGGGTATTCTTATAAATTATTTATTTTGGTTAAGAGAATATTTTTTTTAATTTGACACTTTATTCAAAAGGTATTTATTAATAATTTAATGTTTAGATTTAATAATAAAAAATGAATACACAACGTTATTTACAAAAATAAGAGGTTATAATAATAAAATTTCATGTGTTTTTACCACTATTTAAATCAAGAATACATTTTTCAGTACATATAAACAAAGAAATAATAAATATAGTTTTTAATACTATTTTCGATCAAGAAAAATGACATCTAATAGGTTGCCTACTAGTTTGACTTTAGGGTATTCTTATAAATTATTTATTTATTTTAAGAGGATATTTTTTCTAATTTGACATTTTATTGAAAATGTATTTATTAGTAGTTTAATGTTTAGATTTACTAATACACAAATGAATACACAACTTTATTTACAAAAATAAGAGGTTGTAATAATACAATTTCATGTGTTTTTTACCATTTCATGTGTTTTTTTTTCATGTGTTATATACACAAATGAATACACAGCTTTATTTACAAAAATAAGTGGTTGTAATAATAAAATTTCATGTATACTAATAAAATTAATTTCATGTATAGTAATAAAATGTATAGTAATAAAATTTCATGTCACTATTTTCATCATGAATACATTTTTCAGTACATATAAACAAAGAAATAATAAATAAAGTTTTTAATACTATTTTCAATCAAGAAAAATAACATGTAATAGGCTGCCTACTAGTTTGACTTTAGGGTATTCTTATAAATTATTTATTTAGTTTAAGAGAATATTTTTTCTAATTTGACACTTTATTGAAATGTATTTATTAATAACTTAATGTTTAGATTTACTAATACAAAAATGAATACACAACTTTATTTACAAAAATAAGAGTTTATAATAATAAAATTTTATGCGTTTTTACAACTTTTTTCATCATAAACACATTTTTCAGTACATATAAAAAATTAATAATAAATATAGTTTTTAATACTATTTTTAATCAAGAAAAATAACATGCACAAACAAAAAATTCAGATAGATCTTCTGTACTAAAATTCCAGTCCTCTAAAAACATAGCATTATTAAAAAACATTTTTAAAAAAATACCTTCAGTTGATTCCAAAGTAGAAAAAAAAGCTTAATAATCCTTATCTGAATGTTTGAAGAAAAGAAGTATTTTCTATTCTTCACGTTTTAAATTTAACCACATTCTAAAAAGTGTTACAAAAAAATTAAATTTTGTTTCCATGTTAGATCAAAATTATTTTTTTTCAATTTTCCAAAATATGCAAAGTATATAATGAAATTGTTTACAGTTTATGGTATCAAACTTTTATTCCCTATTTAAAATGCTTAATTAAAATTTTCGCTTGATAAGAGGCTATTTTAATTTACTTTTAACATATCAAAATCAGATAAGAGCTACTTATCCCCTAATGTCAGTTCAATAGCATTTGTTTCCCTTTATCTTTTGCGAAATCTATTTAACACTTACATCTCACTTTCCCCCTATGTTGTTTAAAATTTTAATAAGCTTTCATTTAGCAATACATGATTATATATATGATCCTAAAATTACTTCCTTGATTGTTAAAAATACGTAAATTACAAAGTATCTAGTAAGTTTAATGGCTCTCTTTCATTGCCCTAAATAATGATTAATAATAAACCTGCAATTACGTGTTCAACATTATATTTGCATAGAACATTTGTTTTTCTCAATAATGGTTTAATTTTATGCTTGTAAAGTATCCTGATAAGTTTATTTTTGCGAGTATCGCATGTAGGGCTTGGCAGTAATATCATAGGCCATTAGCGACAGAACAATCTCCCTCCAGACGTTTGATAAACGAAATTATTTCACTTTCATTCAATTCTTAGTTTAATGTCTTTGTTAAAATCTCATTTCATCGTGACAAAAACATTTTCAATAAGATATAGAACTTAGGCAATAGGGAGAGCATTAAGTAAAACGTTCAATTTAGGAGAAAAGGGAAAACGCTGTATTTACCTTTTCTTTATCATGAAATATACCTTTTATTTTTTATTTAAAAAAACAGTTTAAATGACGATGTAATACAGCATGTTTATGCTATGAAATAAATTGCCTAATATTAAATTCTGAGCAGTTTTAAAACGAATTCTTTCTGTTTCGAAGAATTTTCTTTGTTTAACCATTTAATAATATCCTTTAAAACTATGTATGGAATAAAAGAAATTTTATTTATCTTGATTTGTAATAAATGTTATCATTATTTCTTTATAGTTTTTATTAATGATAAATGTTATCATTAGTTCTTTATAGTTTTTATTAATGACATTCATTAGTTCGTCTTAGTTTTTATTAATGACATTATATCAATGTGCTCATTAGTATAAAATGTGTATGCATTCTAGGTAGAAAAAATTGATTAAAATTAGCATCTTCAAATTATGTTTTTTCAAGTGGTGCATTTCAATATTTCAGTATATTTCAATAATTTGACAATTTTTATTACAGATATTGCATAAGAGAAAATGTCTTCATTAAAACAGCCTTTTTTTGTTTGAATACAAAATAAGCAGCTTGTTTACTACTCTGTATTTTTACTACTCTGAATATCTTTCCTGTAAAATTAATTACGATCTATCTTTATAAATCTTATTTAGTTTTGTTTTGTCGAGCAGTATTTTTAATATCATAATATATATTCACCAAGTGAGAAAAATATAAATCAACTTACCCGCAAAATAAATTTTGAAATTTATAAGTAGAAATTAATATTTTACACTGTATAGAATCTAATAGCAAAATTAGATTGCAGCAAACTTGAAGCAGTTTTTCTTTGTAAACTAGCAGCAAGTTCAGAATGACAAGTCTGCTGGTTTGACTGCAAGTCTAAGAATTTTCTCTTGCTTCATGGCTGTCATGACAAGGTTGCCATAGCTTTGAAGCAAAATAGCGTTGCAAAGGAGTGGTCGCTTTATATTCCTTCTAACTTGCAGGTGTTTTGCTTTAAGTTTGTCGGATCAAATTTGTTATGACAAGATATTATCCAGAAAAAATCAAACTCATTGCAAGTATACGCGCTATCTGGGTTATTAATTTTACATTGATCACATTGATTAACAAAAGAAAAAAAATTTAATATAATCAATGTATTTTATTTTATATAACAATAAAGGCTAATATTTTTCAGTTTTTAATTTTACAAAGCTTTTAATCAATTTTAGTTTTAAAATATTAGAGATACTTATTGGATTTACAGAATTTAAACTCATATTTTAGTTTACTCTGATTATGATGATTTAGTTCCTAGTATACATATGTCAAAAGTTATTTTTAATATTATTATAATTATATACTTCTTGAAAAATCAAAAGTTTAATCATTATTTTAAAGCTATAAGGATTTAATCAGACCTTGTAAAAAATTTTTCTTATTGGAGTCAAAATTTTTATTCCATGGTAAATTAAGGTATCTGTTATAACGAAGATTTGAAGTCTCGAAATGTCCTTTGTCCCCTTAAATCTCACTCAAATTCCTACTTTCGATTTTTTAAAACATACTTGAAATGTGTGTGCATAAATTGTATATCTAAAACAAGTTGCATTGCAATGCACCTATACCGTATGTATAATGCAAAACAATACACTCTTTTTACAACAATAGCTTTCATATTTCTATTTTGCAACGTATTTCAGAAATAAACAACTCATGTACTTCAGAGTTTTGTAAAAATATTTGAATTATTTTACTCATTTTTACGCTGCTTCTAAAAGGAAAAAACATAAAATATATTGTTTGTGAATATCCTTCTACGTAAGGCTTGTTATTCTTTGTTCACAAAAAAAAGAAATTTTATTTCTTAATTCAAAATATATTTCAGTCAGCTACTCTTTGTAGGATACTTTTATCCTTTTTTTACAAATATTACGGTTCCAATTTTGACTGAAATATATTCCAGTTAAACAATGTTTTCTTTGAAACATCATTAAGAAATTCCATACCATGCAAAATGGATATTTAAAAGCTTCAAGTTTTCGGTTTTCTAATACCTAATGTTTCTAATATCGTTTTTATAGCAGCAGAAATGTTTAAGACTCCTAAAAGATGATTATACGTTGCAAATTCTTCAATGCTTAAGAATATTTCTATTAAAAAAATACTTCATGAAAAATATAAAGCTTACATAAAGGTAAACTATCATATCGTTTATGTGGCAATGTTTACCTGAATTGACTGAATTTCAAACATTTCAAACATAAAGTTCTTCTTTTAACAATTTAGTATTTATAATATATGTGTGTAGACCGTTAAATTTAACTTCTTTTTACGATCGATTAGTTAGTTTACATTTTAAGTTGAACATTTATTACAATAAATAGTTCAAATTCTAATGAAAATAGTTAAATTTTTTATATTCGAAAATTATTCATTTTTAGCAACTTTAAAAATAATTATTTTAAAGTACGTAAAATGAGTATTTTAAATAAATTTTTATTTCAAATTATTAAGAAATAATCTTTATGCAATTATTATATCCATATTCTAAGAAACACCCTTTTATATTTTACGTGCTCTGTTTAAATTTTAATCATAAAAAACACTTATAAATTACCATAGTATTTGTAACCAATAAATTCAGTTTTAAAACATGATTAAATAAAATTTTTAAATAGTACTTTCCAAAATGATTATCTACAAAAATAGAGAGAATTTTAAAGAAGAAAATATTCGTGCAAATTTCATTGCTCATAATTTTACTCATTTACTTTAATAAATTAAATTTATTACATTGATTAAAAATATTTTATACAGCCATAGTTTTGCCACTAGATTTTATCTTTATCATTCTGCCAGTTACTTCAGCCTATAGCTTCTCAAAACCAAACACATCAAAATTAAAATATGTTATTTACATCATTATATTTCAATTAACCCTCTAAGCGAATCACACGTACAATTCCGCCAAAGCGAAGATGTCTTCAAAGCGGTTGTCACGTACAATTTTCGACCTCCAAAAACGTTCCGAAAATGGATGTAATGTACACTTCTGCCAGGGTTTTCCCCTATGGAGTTTTGAGGTAGGAGGGTCAGGTCGATTGTTTAGGAACTGCACACCTACTCCCTGAGGAACAAAGATGCTGATAGCTTTTCATGGCTTTGTAAATCTCTAGTTCGAAGTAATTTGTTTGCGGTAATAGATGTATCTCTAATTGCACCACTTAAATAGCTTGGATGACTTTCGTAGAAGAGACAGAAATCATTCTTTTAAAGAATATTTTTATTTGTACTTTTGGAACCCATTATTTCTTATGGGATGATCTTCGAGACTTGATGAGCTTTATGTGCATTAAAAATTAACAATCTATAATGTTTATTTATATATCTATTTATAACCGGAAGTAAAGTTAAACGGTTTCCCGTATTCCAATCTAGTCGACAAAGAGTGAAGTAAAAAATCATAGAACACTTTGGTCACTGACACAATAAAACTTTAGCGTATTTTTTGGAGACTTTTTTTCCTTGGTGTGTTCCACTCGGAAGGTTAATATACAAAATATTTATCATTAGAATACTTCTTAAAACTAATTCAAGCTTTAAGACAATCACACAGAGACCCTCTATATTATGCAAACTTTGTATCCTTATAATCAATTACTTCAATACGATAGCATGCCTGACCTATTTGAAAACCAAACCACAGTCAATTTGTGAAAGCCAACCAGTCTAAAATGTTGATGGCAAGTATGCATGACATTATGTAATTTATATATTTTTGGCAAATTGAAGAACAATCTGAGATCTTGATTAATTCAAATAATAAAGAATGTGTTATGAATATTCTCAATTCGTTAGAGAAATGTTTATATTAATTCTATGCGTAGAAATATTTGTAAGTTAAAAAATATCGCAACTGGGCCAAGTACCTTCCGATGGCAACTTTCCAGCTAAATATTAGAGCTAATTAAAATAGTTATTCAAAAATCAAAATTCAAAAGTAATTGTAACAAAAGTGAGGAAGTTCCTTTCCAGGGGTTTTCAAATACATAGCTCTGAAATAATAAAATTTGACTTCACCATTCTAATGAATACACATTACTAATGAT
The DNA here is from genome assembly GCA_032207245.1 of Pardosa pseudoannulata. Lineage (NCBI taxonomy): Eukaryota > Metazoa > Arthropoda > Arachnida > Araneae > Lycosidae > Pardosa > Pardosa pseudoannulata. The sequence goes on along the minus strand of CM063502.1, from coordinate 71,817,606 downwards.
TTATCTTCTTTCATTTACCTGATTAGATAATTACATTGATTTAATATAAAATGATTTATTTTCGTTGATTTACCTGATTTGATAATTACAATGCTTTAATATAAAATGATTTATCTTCTTTGATTTACCTGATTTGATATTTATATTACATTTATATAAAACATTTTATCTTTATTGATTTACCTGATTTGATAATTACATTAGTTTTATAGAAAATGATTTATCTTCTTTGATTTACCTGATTTGATAATTACATTTCTTTGATATAAAACGATTTATCTTCTTTGATTTACCTGATTTGATAATTACATTACTTAGATATGAAATGATTTATCTTCTTTGATATACCTTATTTGATAATTAAATTAGTGTTATATAAAATGATTAATTTTCTTTGAAAGTGCTTTTTCTATTATTGATTAAAAATTGTAAAAGCTGAAATATATTATTCAAAAACTTAGAAGCAAAAATATAGAAAGGAGTTTTTTATTTATCCGAGTTATAATTTATTTGGGATACAAAGATAAAAGAAACATGTCATTAATGTAAAATAAAATTAAAAATATATTATTAGAAATACAAAATAATAATTTAGCAAACTGGCGCATTTAATTGCAAATATACTTATCTAAGTCAGAAAATTTTTCTACATTGCATGCGTTTAATATGCTCACAGTTAAGCATTTTATATATTTTAATTTAATAATTTATATGATGTCTTTTAAAAATACATTACTTATACTTAGCTGCTAACAAAGCTATAGTAATATTAATTGACACCAGTATAATGTAAGATTAATTATAAACTACCACCTGTTGATGGTACTTTTGATACGATTCATAAAAAAAAATCATTTAAAATTTTTCTACATTGTATGCGTTTAAATATGCTCACAGTTAAGCAATTTATATATTTTAATTTAATAATTTATATGATGTCTTTTAAAAATACATTACTTATACTTAGCTGCTAACAAAGCTATAGTAATATTAATTGACACCAGTATAATGTAAGATTAATTATAAACTACCACCTGTTGATGGTACTTTTGATACGATTCATAAAAAAAAATCATTTTCAGTAACAGTTATTTGCTCAAGGGTGTTTATCTTTACAATCTTCTTTACTGAAGTACTTTACTGTTACTACAGATGTAAAGATTTATAAATTTGGTAAACTTTGAATCTTTATTCTATAATCCTATCAATTATGTCAGCTAAATATGTGTAAAATCTACTTTTTTTAAAACTTTATTTTTATCTGAATCAATTACATTAGTTTATTTTAAAGTGTAAATAACATCGTATATCGTTTGGTTTCTAAAATACTATACTTTTGTAAAAAAAAACTTTTAATATTATCATGCCCAAATTAAAATTTAGAATTCAATTACCCTGAATTTTTCGGATCGCATATTAATTGTTCAACAACAAATGTTCTATACATATTTTTGTTTTATCCAACCATTGATAAACAAAGTAATTTCAAATAAATTAAATTATTCAGAGGTAAGAAAATATTTTCTGCAATGCTAGAGTAATAAAATTTCTTCATTCCCTATAATAATATTCTGCAATAGTATAATATTCTGCAAATTCATAAGTAAGCAGAAATATGATTAATTGATTTTTGAGGGTAATATCATTGATCTTTCAATTTTATATTCTAGCTTTTAAGGAAGCTATAAAAAGCTTCAAATACATTTTGCTGAAAATTATGTTTTTACGCACTGTAAGTAAAAAAAATATTTCACATATTGATTTCAAATTATCACACTAAATCATTACAATCATATACAATATATGAATCACTAATCTACTTTTTCTTGTTGAATACACATTACTTATGATTTATCTCCTTTGATTTACCTGATTTGATAATTAAATTACTTTGATATAAAATGATTTATCTTCTTTGATTTACCTGATTTGATAATTAAATTACTTTGATATAAAATGATTTATCTTCTTTGATTTACCTGATTTGATAATTAAATTACTTTAATATAAAAGAATTTATCTTCTTTAAAAGTGCTTTTTCTATTATTGATTAAAAATTGTAAAAGCTGAAATATATTATTGAAAAAAAATTAGAAGCAAAAATAAATATAGAAAGGTTTTTTTTTCAGATATAGAATATAAATAAATATAAAAAAGTGCTTGAATTTTTCAGATAGCATATAAATTGTTCAACAACGAATGTTCTATACATATTTTTGTTTTATCCAACCATTGATAAACAAAGTTATTCCCAATAAATGAAATTAGTTAAGAAAACATTTCCTGCAATGCTGTTCTAACAAAACTTCTTCATTCCTTTTGAATAATATTCTGAAAATTCAGAATATGATTAATTGATTTTTTAAAGGTAATATCATTGATATATAACAAATTCGTATTAAATAATTTCACATTACATCTACACCTTAGGATAAATTAATTTTAAAATATTTTCGATCAAATCTAATTATTTAAATTAAAAATAAAACTAGTTAAAATCATAAATCACATAAACTATTTCGTGTGATTCATTACACTGCTCCATTAAAAATTTATAGCCCTACATGAAATATCTTGTATCTAGATAATAGTTTGAGTTATTCAATCTCACCTATCAAAAATTGTTCTCTCATCTTTGTATTAAGAAATCACAAGTTATATATTCTATTACAAGTTAATTTTCTCATTTAAATTGATTGCCCAAGAGGACACTTCTCAAAAAAGCAGCTACAAATCAAGTTTTAATTATCTAAAGTATTCTAGTATATTTTGTTCCATAAAGTGTCCCTTGAATCATAACACATAAAAGGGGAAGTGTAGAGCTTACAGACGACAGAGCTTCCTATGAAATTAATTAGTTTTCCTTTGAGGTAACTAGATTATAACTGACAGAAACTAAATCTGGAATAATTTTGAAACTCTTAAAATTAAAAGAAAGGATAAATGACAGGATGCCTCAATTAATTTTAGCTTACCATTCTTATTTTATTTAATTTAAATTAGTTATGCCACAGAATAGGCAAAGTTTTCAGCATGAATTACTAATTTTTACAAGTTTCGTGGTGTACGTCAAGGGAAATGTGCTTTGTTAAGCAATTAAAGTGTAATATCCTCTTAATTTAATCTAGAGTAACTGTCTCATATAATAAGCTATGAAAATTTAAATAATTATAAAACACATTTATGTAAACGCTTTTTCTGGTTCGGTTGATAGCAAATGTTATTTAAAGCCAACTCAATTCAGATACTCTATTCAAATTTAAACTAATAGTTTCAAAAACAATTTATTTCTGTTTAAAATTTTAAGGCAGTTTTAACGAAGTATCTATCCCAATTTTTCTCGTAATCATTTATTTTTATTTGTAAAATTGTTTTGTTGTACTGAACTCTGTTTTGGTTGACGTTTAGGATTTCCATGGAATTACGTTATTTTAAAATATATTTTAATGCACTGTGACTTTTTCACGTGCAAAAAAGTATAAAGACTATCG
>CM063502.1:71799115-71809115 GCA_032207245.1 Pardosa pseudoannulata | reverse complement strand
ATCTTAGATTTTAAGGAAGCTATAACAATCTTTAAATACCGTTTACTCAAAATGATGTTTATACGCACTATAAGTAAAAAACTTATTCATATATTGATTTCAAATTATCACACTAAATCATTACAGTCATATATCATATATGAATCTCTATCTCCTTTTTTGTTGTTGTTTTTAAATATTCAATTTTTGACTATTCAATTCCCTGGTGTTATATTTCTGATATATTTTACAAATTTAAATAGGTGAAGAGTTATACCTTATAATTAAAATTAATAAAAAAGCAAAAGAATTAATGAACCTCCCTTTGTGTGGTTGCAAATCTGTGCACAATGTATCAGAAAAATATTAAGGTTGTTTAAATATTATTTAAACAGACTCTCACATTACACTTTATAGAAAATTTCTCACAATTACAACATTTTGCAGCTAAACCTAAAAGATGGTCTTCACTGTTTAATATAAAGAAGCATATTTGGTATTTATTCTTTAACAATTCCGTACCATAATATTAAATATTCAATAAGCGTCTACTCTATGCACAGTTAATTAGTTCCTTTGATGTTTAAGCTTTAGCTACATAAAATGATCTACATAAAAATGCTGATGAACTACTTTGTGTGAATCTACAAAACATGTGGGAAGATTTCATACTCTGCAATGAATATTACCGAACTGCAAAAAAATACAATAATACACTTTTTGAACGAATTTCAATGAAGCATATAAGATATTCTCATTTTAACTCTCTTTTTAAGTAAAACACATCACCTTTAAGCAATCAAAAATTTGATATTTTTATGTTTGCATTTTTAAAATATCTGTAAATTTTTTAATCTATTAAAACAAACCTCATTAAAATATTTGAATTTAAAAGTGTAAAACTATATAATCTTAGATTTTAAGGAAGCTATAACAATCTTTAAATACCGTTTACTCAAAATGATGTTTATACGCACTATAAGTAAAAAACTTATTCATATATTGATTTCAAATTATCACACTAAATCATTACAGTCATATATCATATATGAATCTCTATCTCCTTTTTTGTTGTTGTTTTTAAATATTCAATTTTTGACTATTCAATTCCCTGGTGTTATATTTCTGATATATTTTACAAATTTAAATAGGTGAAGAGTTATACCTTATAATTAAAATTAATAAAAAAGCAAAAGAATTAATGAACCTCCCTTTGTGTGGTTGCAAATCTGTGCACAATGTATCAGAAAAATATTAAGGTTGTTTAAATATTATTTAAACAGACTCTCACATTACACTTTATAGAAAATTTCTCACAATTACAACATTTTGCAGCTAAACCTAAAAGATGGTCTTCACTGTTTAATATAAAGAAGCATATTTGGTATTTATTCTTTAACAATTCCGTACCATAATATTAAATATTCAATAAGCGTCTACTCTATGCACAGTTAATTAGTTCCTATGATGTTTAAGCTTTAGCTACATAAAATTATCTACATAAAAATGCTAATGAACTACTTTGCATGAATCTGCAAAACATGTGGGAAGATTTCATACTCTGCAATGAATATTACCGAACTGCAAAAAAATACAATAATACACTTTTTGACGAATTTCAATGAAGCATATAAGATATTCTCATTTTAACTCTCTTTTTAAATAAAACACATCACCTTTAAGCAATCAAAAATTTGATATTTTTATGTTTGCATTTTTAAAATATCTGTAAATTTTTTAATCTATTAAAACAAACCTCATTAAAATATTTGAATTTAAAAGTGTAAAACTATATAATCTTAGATTTTAAGGAAGCTATAAAAATCTTTAAATACAATTTACTCAAAATGATGTTTATACGCACTATAAGTAAAAAACTTATTCATATATTGATTTCAAATTATCACACTAAATCATTACAGTCATATATCATATATGAATCTCTATCTCCTTTTTTGTTGTTGTTTTTAAATATTCAATTTTTGGCTATTCAATTCCCTGGTGTTATATTTCTGATATATTTTACAAATTTAAATAGGTGAAGAGTTATACCTTATAATTAAAATTAATAAAAAAGCAAAAGAATTAATGAACCTCCCTTTGTGTGGTTGCAAATCTGTGCACAATGTATCAGAAAAATATTAAGGTTGTTTAAATATTATTTAAACAGACTCTCACATTACACTTTATAGAAAATTTCTCACAATTACAACATTTTGCAGCTAAACCTAAAAGATGGTCTTCACTGTTTAATATAAAGAAGCATATTTGGTATTTATTCTTTAACAATTCCGTACCATAATATTAAATATTCAATAAGCGTCTACTCTATGCACAGTTAATTAGTTCCTTTGATGTTTAAGCTTTAGCTACATAAAATGATCTACATAAAAATGCTGATGAACTACTTTGTGTGAATCTACAAAACATGTGGGAAGATTTCATACTCTACAATGAATATTACCGAACTGCAAAATAATACAATAATATTCTTTTTGACAAATTTCAATGAAACATATAAGGTATTCTCATTTTAACTCTCTTTTTAAATAAAACACATCACCTTTAAGCAATCAAAAATTTGATATTTTTATGTTTGCATTTTTAAAATATCTGTAAATTTTTTAATCTATTAAAACAAACCTCATTAAAATATTTGAATTTAAAAGTGTAAAACTATATAATCTTAGATTTTAAGGAAGCTATAAAAATCTTTAAATACAATTTACTCAAAATGATGTTTATACGCACTATAAGTAAAAAACTTATTCATATATTGATTTCAAATTATCACACTAAATCATTACAGTCATATATCATATATGAATCTCTATCTCCTTTTTTGTTGTTGTTTTTAAATATTCAATTTTTGGCTATTCAATTCCCTGGTGTTATATTTCTGATATATTTTACAAATTTAAATAGGTGAAGAGTTATACCTTATAATTAAAATTAATAAAAAAGCAAAAGAATTAATGAACCTCCCTTTGTGTGGTTGCAAATCTGTGCACAATGTATCAGAAAAATATTAAGGTTGTTTAAATATTATTTAAACAGACTCTCACATTACACTTTATAGAAAATTTCTCACAATTACAACATTTTGCAGCTAAACCTAAAAGATGGTCTTCACTGTTTAATATAAAGAAGCATATTTGGTATTTATTCTTTAACAATTTCGTACCATAATATTAAATATTCAATAAGCGTCTACTCTATGCACAGTTAATTAGTTCCTATGATGTTTAAGCTTTAACCCATATTGTACCACACGAACTAAATATTTCTGTAAATTATTAAAACTTAATCCATATCATTAATATGGTGTAACTAAGTATATAAAACCAAAATTTTAAAAAATATTTTTAATTTTTTTTTTTTTTTGTAATTGGCTGTCCTATAAATAGGACAACGGTCCATTACACTACTAAAACTTAACAAATATCACTTGCATTGAATTAGGCTGATTCATAGATGAAATTTGGGGAAACAGTCAAAACAAAGTCCAACATTACATTTTAAGCATACTGTTGTAGGTTTTCTCTTGCAGTTATTGAACTGGCAGTAAGAGAGTAAGTTTATCTTGCAAAAAATCTCCAGTTTTCTGAATAGAATAGACATCTATTTACCCCTTGTTGTGTCCAGGTGTGTGAACAGGTGTTTGAACTGGTTTTCACTGAAAGATAAGAAAAGAATGTGCGCTATCATGAAATATCGAATTCATAGAAAAATAATCAGGATTGGACCGTCGTCTTAATTTTAGGGCACCTTTTTTATACTTACAAAATACACATGTAAAATATATTTTTCAACAAAAACTTTCAGCTACATTATTAGCTCTGTTTTTAAACTAAAAGTAACCTCCACAATGCTTAAATAATAATAATAATAAATATAAAATTAAAGATTAAAAAATGACAATTTTTAAGAGGTTGCTGAAAATAACTTTTACAATACAATATAACTTTTTTGTTGCTATGCTAAAGTGTGTCTATTTTAAAGGTGTTAAAATAAAATCCACTCAGAAAATATTTATACTTTTATTATTAAATGGAATTTTATTTGCTGTCCTGTTTATAGGACAGCGGTCCAATATGGGTTAACTACATAAAATGATCTACATAAAAATGCTGATGAACTACTTTGTGTGAATCTACAAAACATGTGGGAAGATTTCATACTCTACAATGAATATTACCGAACTGCAAAATAATACAATAATATTCTTTTTGACAAATTTCAATGAAACATGTATGATATTCTCATTTTAACTGTCTTTTTAAGTAAAACACGTCACCTTTAAGCAATCAAAAATTTGATATTTTTATCTTTGCATTTTTAAAATATCTGTAAATTTTTTAATCTATTAAAACAAACCTCATTAAAATATTTGAATTTTAACCTACAAAACTGTACAATCTTAGATTTTAAGGAAGCCATAAAAAGCTTTAAATACATTTTACTGAAAATGATGTTTTTACACACTATAAGTAAAAAACTAATTCACATATTGATTTCAAATTATCACACTAAATCATTACAATCATATATCATATATGAATCACTACCTACTCTTTTTCTGTTGTTTGTTTCATTGAAATCGATTTTTTCAATATTAAATTTTTTAATATTAAATTCCTTGATGTAATATTTATGATACATTTTAAAAATTTAAATAGGCGAAGAGTTATACCTTATAATTATAGTTTACAAAAAAGCAAAAGAATTAATAAACCTCCCTTTGTATGACTATAAGTCTGTGCACAGTGTATCAGAAAAATATTAAGTTTGTTTAAATATTATTTAAGCAAATTCTCACATTACACTTTATAGAAAATTTATTTTAAACTTATTTTTAAAAAAACAAAGTAAATTAAGAAACACTGATTAAATAAAATAGAGGAGAAATGCTGTAAATTTCATGTAATTTAAAAAAATTAAGATAAGGTGAAAATTAAGAAAAACCTTGTATTTGAATTTGCTTAGAGGTGATGGTAATTAAGGTATCAACAGTGAATTGGTCTTTTTAAGTTTATAAAAAAAAATATTTTTGGTATCACTAAATCCTTTCAAATTTTCTTTCCTATATTACGTCGGTGATTCTCTATCAAGATTTTTTCTGTTTTAAGAAAAAGTATTTACAAAAGTAAAATAAGAAAAACAATTATTTAAAATTTTCAGGCGTTCATATTAAATTTTACAAATTATGATATATAATTCATTTTCTGTATAAGAATTATATAAAATTCATTCAGTTTTAGATTGACATAAGATTCAGTTATATGCCTCTAATCATTTTAACTATTTACGCTTGAATAAAACCTTGCAAAAAAATCTTAATATTTAGAGATAGCACTAAAAAGTGATCAATAACTAACAGACTATGCGAAAGGAAAAAAACCTTTTAATTTCTATTATTTCCCTAAATTAGTCATATTTATTAAAATTAAACAGAGAAAAGTGAAGTGCTCTTTCTTATTATGTATTCTTTGTGGAAAGAATGCTAATTATACTAATTTTTAATATAAAAGACATCAAAAAGACTATTTTTATCTTTCTAAATTGTTATCATTTTCCGTCTCACATTCATATTTCCAGTGGTCTAACTCTCCCTTTATTTTTAAAAAGAAATCAGCATAAAGCATCTAAATAAATTCTGTACTTGTAATATTAGCTTTAATATTTCAAATTATAATTTTTATATGTATTATTATATTTCAAGCAAGTTTAACTCATCCAATTAAAAATACTTTCACAATATCTTTTTAGTATTGTTGAGAAATCTTAGTATATTCAAAGCTAAATATTCTTTTTCATCTGAACATTCAAATATGTGTGTGTGTTTTGAAAGTTTTAAATTAAAGAATAACATTTATACGTAACAATTATTAGCGACCAATGCACTCAGGTATTTCATTAAATTGTAATTATTAGAAACCCTATCTTTTCGTTTAAAATATCCTTTTTTAATTAAATGGTTAATGAACAAGCATTCTTTCTTTCTGGTGTAGACCATCGTGCACATAATTATAATTAATGTAACAGACATTGTGAGACTAATTTTAAATTTAGGAAACTTTTTTTACGATATTGAGAGTCATTTTTAAGTTGTTAATAATATAATATGGTTCATACTTTTCTCCAAAACTTAGCTTGAAAATGTAAAGTTGAATCTTATAATATATCAACATTTAATTATAACAGCATACGAATAAAAATTACTATCATAATTTGAAAAGTTTTAATTTACCAAAGCGAAAATAATCTCCTTAATATAGTTAGCACAGTATAGAAATTTCAGTTAATTCAAAACATAACATTGCATACATGTGTATAACCAGTTAAAATATATGTTTTTAATAGAACAGAAGTAAAGCATAGACATTACAGATGAGAATTATTAGCCATAAATGCATTCATAATATTACGTTATTTATAAATATTTTATGTAATTCCTATACATCCATTATGAAAAATCATATTTGTTATAATTAAACTAATAAAGAAAAAGTGTTTCTTCTTTTCGATTTATCCTCTAATGCATAAAATGATAATTATAGTAAAATGCTTAAAAAATACAATTTTTTTTAACACAGAGAAACTTTTTCATTCTTTTGAGCTTCATATTTATATTGATAGTATATTCATATTTAATCTACCTCAGTTTTGTTTACATTAAACTTCAAGCATTAAGAATACAAACTAATTTTAATCTTGTACTAATGCCTATTATGATATATATTATGATATCTTATACCATCTGGTGACCTATAATTTATCCTAACAAAAATACGAAAACAAATCCAGCAAAAATTTCTCATAACCGTATAGAAATCGTAGTAAATTCAAAACAGAATATTTTTCATACGTATCCTATGATTTTAAATGTAATTCCAGTTATTTAAATCTTGAAAGTAATGTTTGTGAAACACATGTAGCATTTACTAGAAACTACAGAACTTTCATTAAAAACGTTTTTTGTTAAAATAAAAGAGAGAGAAACCAAGGCTTCTTTCTTATTAGTCTATTCCCAAGTGCAAAAAGCACTAATTATATTGAAAGAAATGAACAATTCTCTTTTTATATTTGAAAAATCTTATTTATTATTTTTGCTCCATATTTAGACTGATAATACTTACTCGATCTTATAACTCCGGTCATGTTTTTCCAAAAAAATGAGTAATAAAGAATAAAAAGCAGTTAAAATATTGTAAAGAAATATAATACAATAATTCAAATAATAAGTTCTTATAATAACTTTGGGGGAATTTTAACGGTCATAATATAGTAATTAAGTACTCAAATAATGTACTATTATAGTAAAGCATTTATTCCAGACTTATACGGTGTCTACCATCTCAAATATGTATGCAATTTTTAAACCTTTCAGTTAAAAATTAGCAATTATAAAACACTTTTAGCAACCGATTCAATGAGAAAATATTCCAAAATAAAAAGATATAGGTAAATCTTATTTTTTCATTTTAAAAATTTATATTTGTTAATCAGTAAACTAACAAATGGGTTTTTTTATTTCTGTATACACTCAGATACATAAAACTCGTAATACTAAAAGACATCGATAAACTCGATTTTGTAATTGAAAAAACTTTTGCATTATTTTGTGCATCCTGTTGATAGATGGCTAATTCAAATAATTTTCTTCAACTTTGAAGCTTAAATAATACAAATTAATGAGAATCAGAATCTTGTAACAATACATTAAATTTCTTATTTCTGTTTTAAAATTTTGTAAATTTGAGAAAAACATTATGTGGGTCTCACAAATTGGTACATTTCAAGAGAACATTATTTGCAATAGATTATGCATAAAATTTAATAAATTGCTTACATTTCCATTCCAGGATAAAATTCTTACTACTATTTATTTACAATTTTAGAAGGACTTCAAAGAGTAAAATCACTAAACTGGTGTCTTTTCTATGACATACTGTACCCAAAATAACCCCCCGATTCCAATAAAATATTTATAATCTAAGTGGTTATATATATTCAAATAAGGAGTCAATTAGGTTATAATTACTCTCATATTCATTTAAAGCGTAAAGTAAGTAGCACTCTTTATTAAAATTCGATACATATATTTTTTTCGAAAACCTAACTGCACATAAGACAGCAATTTATAAAAATATCGGTTTAGAAATAGACTATTTTTTTAAATATATACAGTAATAAAAAACAAAGTAATATTCGTAAGTCAAAATATAAAGTAATATTCATAGTTGTCATAAAAAAGAAGTGAATTTTGCTTTATAAACTGTATGCACTTGTTTCGAAAACTAATCATTACAGGAATATCTCGATCAAGAGTTAGAAAGACATATAACACCTAATTTTCGACAAAAGAAACTCGACAGTTAAGATATAAATACAATTACTACTTTTTATTAGGCTTGCACACCCTTATTTCCTTCTGTTTTTCTAATTTCCTCTTAGTACTGACTTTTTATAGATTTCATAAAACCTTTTCTTTAACTGGATTTCGAGAATGGACGTAGGCTCTCTTGATTCATGCATAATATAGTAAATAGAATACTAAATTGAAATTTAAATGAAAAACTTAAGTATTTAGAGTCCAATAAGTTACAATTACTGAATATATTACATTTTTATTTAATGCGTAAATTAAATGCCATTCTTGGTTAAAGTTCATTTTTTTTCTCAGAAAACTAACCTTTTCAAAATCTGAACTGTAAAAAAATAAATGTTAAGAATTATCTATTTTTTCCACTTTTATATAATAATATTGTAGAAAACTTAGCACGTTAATATTAGCACATTATACATGGAGATCAAAATTAATTTTAACAAAAAAAGCTGCAAAACTCGTATTACAAAACTATGTGCACTTGTTTTTAAAGCAAACTTTAAACGATTATCACAGTGAAATGTTAGAAATATTGAAAATTGTAAAACTATTAATGCCTTGCAACTACCATTTAAAACACTGCAAAGTAAAAAGTCTGGCATAACTATTGGAACTGTTAGAACTATTTCGTAATGCGTAAAACATTTAACTATACGAATAACTGCAAATATTTGTATAATTCAAATATATGCAATGAAGAAACATTACATCCAGGGAGCCAAAACTACTGAAAAATTCAAAATAGCCTTAATTGATAAACCTGCGTATTTCTTTATTTTTATGCGGTGCATGTTTTCCTTATAATAGATCCATTACTATATGTTTATAAAAACTTTTTCTTTCGTTCGCTCTTATCCATCTGTAGGTGAATATATTCCATAAATTTTACTTGGGAGAACATCCAAAATAAAAAATACAGCGTTTATAAATTATTTATAAATGCAAAGAAAAAAAAGATAGAATGTAGTTTGTAAAGAAATAAAATTGAGGCTATGCAAAATATAACTCTGTTTAGAATGTTTTTGAAGTAAGTTTTTTATTTCATTGATTACACAGAAAGAAAATGTTAGGAAAGCGGAATTATCGCATTTTCCGTTTTTGCATTCAGACAAAATTTCAAAACTTTTTTATGTTTATATTTCAAAGGCTTGGCATGAAAGTGGTATAACCTTCAAAGTATAATATTTTGTTGTGAACGACTAATATTTTATTGTATAATGCAGCTCAATTTTATATTTTCTAATTTTTTGGAATTATATGAATACATGTTTAGAAGATCTAAATACTTATAAAGATAATAAAACCGTTTTGTATCATTTTCATCTCACAAAAAATAATAATATAACTATTAAGAATTGTTAAGTTATATTTTTAGAAAACATTTCAGAAAAATATCTTACAGTCAGAAATAAATTAAAAGAAAAAAATGATTTAGAGGTTATTAATTATTCTTTACTTATTAATAAATTAATATTATAAACCATAACTCATATAAATGCCTACACCATTGCTTTTAGTTCTATTAATAAACCTTTAAATGTTAAAATATAAAATAAATTTACAGATACAATGTAGCTTACTACCATAGGAAAACTTTTATAAGTTGATATAGTAAAAATGAATACTAAAATG
>CM063502.1:71759115-71796615 GCA_032207245.1 Pardosa pseudoannulata | reverse complement strand
ATTATAAAATATATAATATAATTATAATTATTATTATATATATTATTATATTATATATAGATTATAATATAATATATATATATTATATTATATTATATTATTATTATTATTATATTTATTATAATTATTATTATAAAATAGTAAATATTTTAGTAAGAAAATAATTTTTATATCATAGTAAAATCTTTACAATTTGCGAGTATTTTATAAACTATACGCACTGCAATTTATTAATAAATCATAAAATCAAACATTTTAACATCTTTACTTAGTCATATGTCATGAACATTTATTAAACTTTTATAAGAAGACATAAATATTCTAGAGTGCAACTTTGTTCTTAAATTATCTTTTGTTATTTTTTTTTGTCATACAATCCTAAATGGTTCAAATTTCTGGATCCTTTTTCATATTTTTAATAACATTAAATGTCCATTTATGCATGTGGTCATAATTTTTTTAATCAAAGAGATAATTTCGTTGAAGACGACTTTAAAAGGAAAGCCATGTAGTTTAAAGACAATATTTTTTCATTTGGGGATCTAATTACGCTTTTGGTTTGTTTTAGAACCCTTTAAATATAGTTATTGTTTATATGAAATGAAAAGTTATTAAAAGAAGATTTTATCCTAATTTTTTTTTCTTTCAAATAACTATATTATACAAAAATATAATGTTTAAATTTTTAATCTCAACAAATATGTCTTATGAAGTTGAAACATTATAAAATGTTAGAAGAAAATTCAAAATATTTTTTTTTATTTTGGAATTTTTTATATGATTAGTTATTGACTTTCTCTGACTTGAATTATATCAAATTTTAATAGGTATACAACATGCATGATTAAACTTTTGTTTATTATCCAGCATTTATATTTATTTTGTGTTTAATTTTCAGTAAATATGCACTGTTGCCTTAAATTCTTAGGTTTGTATATCCTCAGCAATATTATTTCCATTTAATATTTGTAATATTTGTTTCAAGCAGGTTTTATATTATTGTTTGATGTTAATGTTTAAAATATAAATTACAGGTTTAAATTATAACTTTCCGACTAATCAGTATACTTTAAACTACGTCTAGTTATTCAGATATTTCTCTTCATACAATAGTGCCCCATTACTTGTAGAACTTAGCAGCTAATAAATATTTAGCCTTTTAAGTTATTGGAAAATATATAAGGGACTGGTATCACGCAAATACAACATCTGTTATCAGAGTCTGATGGAAATTTTGCAATTATATTTAATAGCCCTCATTTTTCATGTCTGATAAAAGGACAATTTAAAGATTAAAAGTATTTACTATAGCTGAATATCTTATTTTTATTCTTCGCACTATTCAAATATAGAAATATACCTATTGTTTATTTTCTTCCTTTAACTGTAGTACATAAATTTTCTAATTCCCTGAAAAAAGGTATTACTAGTGTTAAAAGAATGAAATTTCGATTTTAAGGATTTTGTTCTTACTTAAACAAACTCTTGAAGTTTAGAAAATTATTTTCAGTCAAAATGGCTGATTGAATTGTATTACCAAAATATAATTTCAAAACCTTAATCAATTTTAAACCTTTTACAGCTCAAATAGAAAAAAAAATCTCAACATGATTTTTTCATTGGTTAGAACATTATATGTTTACCATTATTCCAGACAGTATAATTTTCACCTTCTCAGTAAAAAAACCATTTATATCAATTTATTTGCTTAAAGTTTGAAATTTCTAGAAACAGAATGCCAATTCAGTTGAACATTGTAAGAATTTTCATCAATTCAATTTTTCTTAACTAAATCAAAATTTTGAATTACTCCAAATCATTGTTTGAAAGATTTTATATGATATGATTGGAAATTAAGTTGGGTTTTTTTAGATCTAGGACAGTCGTTTCATTCTATGTACCCGATCTGATTTCTGGCTAATCAACTGAGATTTAGTTTTATTGACTGAGATTTGAGCTAGTATTGCCAACTTTCTGTAGAGTCATCTGTTATGAATGTTCAATTAGGAAATTTTCCATTACCTTCTGCTTGGAAAAGCACTGACTCATTCCAATTTTATTTATTTAAAACCTTATTACTCATGATGAACTACTTATCTTGACGATTATAAACAATTTATGACATTATACCGGAGACTAACACTGAAGAGAAAAATATTATCTTTCGGTTTATTTCATTGTTTTCTTGTTACCTTCCCAATGAAATGGATTTCAGGCTAACATATTTTTCTGGCAGAGACAGGTTTTCTGATACCTTCATAGTTTACACCCATCACTTCTGTATTTTTCCAGAGCTCTCTTTCGCTACTCATACCATTATCTTTCTGTATTTGAATCTTTAAATCATTTTCTTATTTTTCATTGTTTTCATTAAGGTTTCATGTTACAAAAATGATAATTGTAGTTCTTTGAGTTTAAGCCAGCTATCTACTTTCATTTTCTTTTGTTTCATTTATACAAAAAATAAAAGTGATTAATTATTTGATCAATTAGTTGCAATTCATTTCATTGATATTTATTAGAAACAATATTTATGATTCCAACGAGCAACACATCTAAAATCGATATATTCTAATAACTTTACTATTAGCATTCTTTTAAATTTAAAACATAATAAGAAGTAAACAAATGTGCTATGCATTCATTTAAAGACAAATCTACAGTTTTGTAGGAAATATCCTTTTAATGGCAAAATAAACTCTCGAATGCGTTTGGAGAACTGTTTGTGTAAACAAGAAAATTAATTGAGAATTATCTAGATCGAGCAAGGAAAATTTCAAAGTAATCCTATAGATCCGTTGAAGGACTATTAGTAATTTAAATAAGCAGAGAGACATATAATTTAAAACTGTTAGAGAAGGAAACTGGCGCATTCACTTACGGAGTGAAACTGAAGTTTTATACTAGTTTCAAATAAAATACTTTCATTTCAAGACAAACAAGATTAAATAATTGTTTTATTACCGGTAGTATCTACGTCCTTATTGTTCAACATACTTGATTGGAAAATGAAATATTTAAATTATTGTAAATGTGTTGGATTTCCTGTAAAAGCATTTCACTTTTAACTAACTTCAATTTTCTATAATTAATACACACCATTTTCTTAAGTATTTCAAGTGAACAAAGAAATATATTAGCCAAAACATTTTCAGACATATTGTATATTTCAATACGTTAACCTTCTATAAAGAACAGTACGATTTTGAAATATTTAATTGCATTTATCTTAGTATATAATTTTTAGGTTGCAAAGTCTAACTGATATACATATAGAATGGTGTATATTATGCCTAGAATCAAGCCATCTGGTATAAAAATGCTATAAAACATTCTAGTGGTTTTTAAAATTTTAACACGGCTTCGAAACTATAGTTTTTATCAGCCTTTTACTTGTTTTCCCATACAGTACTATGACAACCAATCACATTGCTTTACACACCAGAATAAATGTCATTAAATTTCCTTATAGATTAATATTAGGGAGAATTTACAAGGTAAGGTTGCACTTTAATGAGTTTTCTAAATAGCAAGAATGTTTTGATTGAAATTGAAAATTCCTTTAAAAATGACATCTGAAACATTATTTTTCAAACGTTTATGAATTATATTTTCAAGTATTTTCTTTCCCTCAAGAAAAATAACATTTAAAATATTTCACTTGCTTAGTAGGATTTTTTTTTCTTGTACATGATTATCAATGAACTTTATTTCACAGATCTCTTTTTAGACAATCACTGACTATCCTTTGTGTATGTTAAAAGAATATCTAGATCAACTTATCTACTTGGTTACATGTTACTATTTTTGATTTGAGCAAACTGATTAGCGAAATTCCTTTATCAAAACTTATCCATAGGCAAAATTATTCTTAAGATTATTCTTAGATTAATCTTAACTTTGACTCCTTAGTTTGGTTTGGTTTGGTTTGGTTTGGAGTGCTACGGTCTACTTTTTGCAACACGAGGGCTAATGAGACCGGGACCTACAGCTTAAAGCCGATTCCGAACGGCTACGAACATCCATGCCACTGTGAGATTCGAACCCACGAACTCTAGTTCCGAAGGCCAGCACTCTAACCAATCGGCCATCGTTCGGCTGACTCCTTCATTAATATGAAATTAATACAATGCATTAACATTTTTTTATTCTAATGGTAATTTATACTAGTTTCAATTAAAATACTTTCATTTCAAGACAAACAAGATTAAATAATTGTATTATTACTGGTAGTATCTACGTCCTTATTGTTCAGCATACTTGATTGGAAAATGAAATATTTAAACTATTGTAAATGTGTTGGATTTCCTGTAAAAGCATTTCACTTTTAACTAACTTCAATTTTCTATAATTAATACACACCATTTTCTTAAGTATTTCAAGTGAACAAAGAAATATATTAGCCAAAACATTTTCAGACATATTGTATATTTCAATACGTTAACCTTCTATAAAGAACGGTACAATTTCGAAATATTTAATTGCATTTATCTTAGTATATAATTAATAGGTTGCAAAGTCTAAATGATATATATAGAATAGTGTAGATTAGACCTAGAATCAAGACATCTAGTATAAAAATGCTTTATACAACATTCTAGTGGTTTTTAAAATTTTAACACGGTTCCGAAACTAAAGATGTTTCTTAGCAGCCTTTTACTTGTGTTCCCATACAGTCACTATAATTATCAAACAACCAATCATATTGCTTTACACACCAGAATAAATGTCATTATATATCCTTATAGATTAATATTAGGAAGAATTACAAGGTAATGTTTCAAATGAATTTTCTAAATAGGAGGAATATTTTGATTGAAATTGAAAATTTCCTTTAAGAATGACATCTAAAACATTATTTTTCAACAGTTCCGGATTACAATTTCAAGTATTTTCTTTCCTTCAAGAAAAAGAACATTTAAAATATTTCACTTATTTAACTATTTTATTTCTATAATTACATCCACAGGGGACTAATCCAATCAAACAAGACCATTTAGATTATATTACTGATAGTGTAAACCTATTAGATTGTGTAATTGAGGTACAATTGATTGCATTCTTTGATGAAACTTAATTTCCGCTGAAATTTTAAAATCCCATTTCTCTATAAATGTGAACTGAATATAAAATCCACTTCACTCGTTAAAACATTTTTACTCGTATAAACATTATTTAAATATTCTAAATTTGTAAAAATTTAAAAATGTAATATATAAGTTAAAAAACTAATTTTACTTTTACAAACTGTTTTAGTTATATACTTACATCCACAGGGGAATAATTGAATCAAACAAGACCATTTAGATTATATTATTGATAGTGTAAACTTATTAGATTGCGTATCTGATGTAGAATAGATTGCATTGTTTGATGAAACCTAATTTCCACTGAAATTTTAAAATCACATTTCTCTGTAAATGGGAATTGAATATAAAATCCACTTCACTCGTTAAAACATTATACTCGTATAAACATTATTTAAATATTCTAAATTTGTAAAAATTTAAAAACGTCGTATGGAAGTTAAAAAACTAATTTTACTTTTTGAAACTATTTTATTATTACTGATATTATATTACTGATGTTGTACACTTATTATATTGTGTAATTGATGTATAACTGATTGCATTCTTTGATGAAACCCAAGTTTAAACTCGCTTTAATAAAAAGTGATTTGTCTGTGTTATGAAAATTCAGGACTTATGAAAATTTTTAACTTAGGTAACTAAAAGTTATCAACTATGTTGAGCTGGGAAAAGCTGAATGAAAACCGCAATGAAAGTTATTCCTTTATTTATGAGAAATCAATAAAAGAAATGTAAACATTCATTGCCATCAGAATATAAGTTATCTTTGATTGAAAAATCGATGATCATTTATTCAGGCATATGTTTGATATCAAAGCTTACTGGTCACTTCATGTGTAGGAAATAGTAAATAGTCTAATGCTGTGAATAAGACTTGGAAAAAATGAGGCGTAAAGGTTATTTTCATAACGAGCAGATATTTTATTTAAAAAAATAATACGAAGTGAAAGAAATTATGTAACATTAGTCAAACTAGAATTAAAATGTCCCGTTACATCATTAAAAAATTTAATGTTAGAATTTATGTATAAGTAGCTTCTATAAATTTGAAATGAAATTTTAAAAAATTAACTACGAAAATTTCCTTTAAGAATGACATCTAAAACATTATTTTTCAACAGTTCCGGATTACATTTTCAAGTATTTTCTTTCCTTCAAGAAAAAGAACATTTAAAATATTTCACTTACTTAGTATGCTTTTTTCTCTTGAACATGATCATCAATGAATTTTCTTTCACCCATCTCTTTTTAGACAATCCACTTTGTCTACCCTTTGTATACGTTAAAAGAATTACCTAGATCAACTTATCTACTTGGTTACATGTTACTATTTTTGATTTGAGAAAACTGATTAGCGAAATTCCTTTATCAAGACTTATGCATAGGCAAAATTTTTCTTAAGATTATTTATAGATTAATCTTAACTTTGACTCCTTAATTAATATAAAATTAGTACAATGAGTTAAAATTAGACAATTTAAACGCACTCTATAGCAACAAAATAAAGCAAAAGAGCAAAAAGAAAAATTAAAACATTTCAGGAGTATCATTAGCCTCGCGTAGCAAAAAGAAGACAATAGCGCTCCAAACCGAACCAAACCAAACCTAAAACATTTCTAGTAATTTTTGTATATAAACTTTATTTACTGTAAAGTCTAGTATAACTTTGAGGAAAATAAGCTAGTATAGAGTGTACTATTTTACAGAGTGATTCGAGATGATTCAACATTTATGAAACTATTTTGCATTCTGATTAAAAATTATTTTTTGTAAATTTTATTAACTTACCTTAGATAAAAGTATTGACAATAGTCATTTTAAGCAAGACTTAAAACTGAATTAAAAACGAAATATAAAAAATTTTTGCTCTTTTAAATAAATTCAGTTTTCAGTTTTAAAAAAAATCTAAAGTTAAACACAATATATCTTCCCAAACCAATGGAATCTGAAAATAAGGATCAAATTAACATATCCTCTACAAAAAAAAATGAGTAAAATTCTAGATTTCCTCCTAAGCTTATGTGTTTCCTTTGTTTCGAGTTTTACCAAAAATGAAAATGAAAACTGGCAAAGCTGAGCTGCAAAAAGTTGTGTGGGTGGGATTGAAGCGAACACTCCAAGGAGGATGACACAGCCACCCCTTGTATACATGTATTCATATATGCATTCGAATATTTTTCTTAACATTTCTGTATTGTAAATTTTTCCATCTATCCTTCAAACTCCACCATAGCATTTCTTAAGTTTATATTCGATTAAATGGTTTATATCGTTTTACTGGTTATATAAATCCGATTTAGATAAAAAGAATACAATCGACTATTAGGAATAAAAAGGTTTTTGGTTAAAAGTAGTTAATCTATCTTAGACTAAACTAACCTTCATTTATGCATAAAATTATGTATCGACACACATATCAATATATAGTTTTTAAATATTTATGAAGTAATTAGACGTAAATATAAATATGTTCTTTAATTTTTACTCTTCTTATTAATAGACACTTCTTTTCTACAAGGATTTTTATGTTACCATAAATACAGCTTCTTTTCAGTTCCATGTTTTTTCAATTTATACTCTGCTGAATAAATAAAGATATTTTGTCGTCGTAGGGGTTTAATTAACATCCTCTTCGTTATATATGATTACTATCCCATACTAGAACTATTTTATAGGTTGTTTGGGATATAATATATTACTCTGTCTAAGCTCTGCAACTATATTTAAAACGCAAGGCTAATTTTTTGCCTAGTCCATCAGAAAAAATTACTACATCATTAATTTTCGTTTTCGTTTAAAATGAAGGATATTTTTATAGATGCACGAACATTGTTATTTAAGATAATAGATAGTATTAATAAGCTATAATTTGCAATTAAATTCCACATTTCTTAGCATTGGAAATACGTCTAATAGCATACGCATGCTCAGTGGAATGGATGCATTTCTCTGCATACACCACATCCAGTCTATATGTTTGTTTACATCTTTCTTGAATGGTTTCAGATAATATTGTTTCGAAGATACAGAGCTATTTTTCTATGTCTTTTGTGGAAGTTTATTTTGCACATGGATAGGCCACATTATGTATGCATACTTGATGCATTGTATTACTTAATGGGAATTGTTTATTTCAATCTGTTTCAGTTAGATTTTACAACACTAAACACTTGCCTCGACAATTTAAACTGCAAATGATAGCTGATGTCCTGAAACACTGGCAGTTTTATAACAAAACTTTGTTGGCGATGGAATTGATAAATTACTAATTTGTACCTCAGAAGATTATGAAAAATTGAACCCACAATTTGACTCCTAATTCCATCTTCTAAACGTGGGGGGTTACATATTTTCTACTATTATAATTGGAATTTAACCAATTGATGAAAAACAAATCACCAAGAAATTCAGCTAGTTATGCTATCAAACGAAATGCATGATTTGTCAAGCACCTTTATAAAGCCTATTCCTCTTCTGGATCAGTAGCCGTTCGGAATCGGCTTTAAGTTGTAGGTACCGGTCTCATTAGCCCTCGTGTTGTAAAAGTTAGACCGTAGCACTCCAAACCTTTTCTGGATCTACCCACATGTGTACACTTACGGATTCAACGTACAAAATGTGTATCTTTGTTTCGAAACAGTGGTTTTATAATTCATCCAGTTTTATTTTATAGGATTCGATGAAATAGGAATAATTCTCTCAATTTTGAACATGAGTGTAATTTAGTAAAAATTATTTATATATTCACATTTTTTTAAATGTTCTCTTGCTTAAAATGTACACAAGCATCTTTTAATTATATTCCATAAATAAGTAATTTCATAATTCCATAAAGATAGTAGTACAAATTCATTTAATCTGCATTTGATGTGAATTATTATAACTGGATCATTTAATTTAACATATTCTATTCCATAAAACAAAATTACAGTTTGTTTTTCATTTAAGTTGTTTTGGTTTATTGTAAAAACAATACAAATATGCATTTCAAGGAAGAAGAAAGCTTTTTATCATTTCTTTTTTAAAAAAAATGTTTTTACACCAAACAACTTATCGGGTTTTTCTCTATTTGAAAATGTTATTTTATTATTTAACATATAACCACAGAATAATTTTGCACCACAGATGACTTTTATCTAAAGCGGTTTCAACATTTACTTTGCGTAATTTAATAAAATGCATTTTATGACAGAAGGTGAAATGCTTGTACTAATACGATTAAACACTTAAAAATAAAATAAATTAGCTATAGAAATGTAATCAAAATGTTTTACTATAGTAACTAATTGAATTTTAAGGGAATACTGTCATATATGATAGTAAAAGTAACATTCTTTATTAATTAGCATCATTTTGAATATTCTGCAACTTTTTGGCGTAGGTCTTTTTTAATATAAAGCTTCTTAGAGCACTGGCATTGCAAATTATCACAAGAGTTTTCTAAATTCTAGAAGAAAAAAATGCAGCATAAACAGAAAATGAAATTGCGGTGGACCTCTTGATTTAAGCATAATACATTAAAAATCCTTCAACTAATAAGATTCTAGAAACTTCTCCTTCAAAATTAAGTTATTTTTTTAAATATTCTTTTCCCTTGAAACATTTTTTCACCGTACGTTCTTTGTTTTTTAACTAGAAATAACAGGATTTTTTTTATCTCCTAGACGACGAATATTTTTCTTTGAATTTACAGAGCGAAAATAGTTAAATGTAAATATAAGGCGTTTCGCAATTTTTCACACATTTAGTTCGATGTCTTAAATATAGACTTTTATGTTTTTAACTTATAGGATAAGAATTCGCCAAAAACTAAAAAAAAATTCCATTTTTTATAACATTTTATGCAATATAAAATGTTCTGATATCATGACAACTACATCTGCCTACTAATATTTTCTTAATCTTTCAATTGCTAATGTCATCTGTAACGATCTTCTTTTACCAGATTTCTTATTATTTATAACTTCAAAAAACAGAATGAGTTTTACTATTATTTTTTAAATAAAATCTTTAGGAATACATGCACTATAATATCTCATGGTTTATTAACTTAGCTATTATCGTACAATTTCCTATAATACTTACAACAATATCAAAAACATTTAGTTACAAAAATTTAAATAATATTTCTTCCATTTTTCAGTTGTATTCTTGTGAAAATAAAAATTTCTGTGTACTAATATTTTTTTAATCTTTCAATTGCTAATGTCATCTGTAACGATCGTCTTTTACAAGATTTCTTGTCTACATCTTATTTATTTATAACTTCAAAAACAGAATGAGTTTTACTATTATTTTTTAAATAAAATCTGTATTAATATATGCACTATAATATCTCATGGTTTATTAACTTAGCTATTATCGTACAATTTTCTATAATACTTACAACAATATCAAAAACATTTAACTACAAAAATTTAAATGCATGATTCTTCCATTTTTCAGTTGTATTCTTGTGAAAATGAAAATTTCTGTGTACTAATATTTTTTTAATCTTTCAATTGCTATTGTCATCTGTAACGGTCTTCTGTTACAAGATTTCTTGTCTACATCTTATTTATTTATAACTTCAAAAAACAGAATGAGTTTTACTATTATTTTTTAAATAAAATCTGTATTAATATATGCACTATAATATCTCATGGTTTATTAACTTAGCTATTATCGTACAATTTTCTATAATACTTACAACAATATCAAAAACATTTAGCTACAAAAATTTAAATGTATGACTCTTCCATTTTTCAGTTGTATTCTTGTGAAAATGAAAATTTCTGTGTACTAATATTTTTTTAATCTTTCAATTGCTATTGTCATCTGTAACGATCTTCTGTTACAAGATTTCTTATCTACATCTTATTTATTTATAACTTCAAAAACAGAATGAGTTTTACTATTATTTTTTAAATAAAATCTTTAGGAATACATGCACTATAATATCTCATGGTTTATTAACTTAGCTATTATCATACAATTTCCTATAATACTTACAACAATATCAAAAACATTTAGTTACAAAAATTTAAATAATGTTTCTTCCATTTTTCCGTTGTATTCTTGTGAAAATGAAAATTTCTGTGTACTAATATTTTTTTTTAATCTTTTAATTGCCAATGTCATCTGTAACGAACTTTTGTTACAAGATTTCTTGTCTACATCTTATTTATTTATAACTTCAAAAAACATAATTAGTTTTACTATTATTTTTTAAAGAAAATCTTTAGGAATATATGCACTATATTATCTCATAGATTATGAACTTAGCTATTATCATACCATTTCCTATAATACTTTAAATATTACAACAAATCAAGAACATTTAGTTACTAAAATTTAAATACATGATCCTTCCATTTTTCAGTTGTATTCTTGTAAAAATGAAAATTTCTGTGAATAGTCTGTACTAATAATAGAGAAAATATATTGATAGCTTAAAACTTCACAATTTAGATAGTAGATTGTGCACTTTAATACAGGATTATGTACTGTTTCTAGGGTATCACTTTTACTTTCATATTTCTCATGTAGGATTTTTATAAATTTCTTTATATTGAAATAGCTTTCATTCTCCGATTTCATGGTGCCCCCGTTTTGGTAAAAATTTATATATGGGAAATAATAAATCTTTAAAAAATTCTTATTCACACAAATGACTTTCAACCAAAAATTTACTGTTGAAAATTGCACTTATGTAATTTTGAATCTTAAGTCCATGAAAGAAGAATTGTTTTCAATTTAGTAATATTTTTGAGAGAAACATCTACAACCTATACATCTACAGAACTCTCTTAAATTGTGAAACTAGTTATTACCATGCTATCTTTTTTGGGGATATTTATAAGAATCTCAAAACAAGTAATATTATACTTCAAATAGATAATAACGTCTTTGGTGACTTATATTCTAATAGTAAATATAATTAGCATCAACAATCTAAGCTAATATAACAAATAATTTTGCAGATAATATAAACGATTTCTACACTCCTACAATATGTATGGTGTGTATAATTACAAATTAGGGAAAAGTAGAAATACTTCTCTAAATAGCACTTTTATGAGTTATTTATAATTCCTCGATACCTTAAAAATTTAGGAGAGTTTTCAGTCAAATAAGTAAAATATAAGAAGGTTGAAAAGTAAAATATAAAATCTTTCTCCAGCTACTAAATAAACTCTATATATCAGTTCTAGTTATTTTTATTTTATTTTCACGTTTGGTGCTGTACTCTTTATGTGAAAAAGCTATTATACTCTTTAGAAATATTCTTTTATTTGAAAAACTTAGAATTCCAAATATTATAAATAATTTGTTTGAATCATCTGACAAAACCGTGTGAAAATTTCCAAGAAATTTTTCAGGTTTCCTAAACTTTCTTTTAAAAAATATAAAGATATCCTGAATTCATACAGATGAAAAGTAATTAGTACATAGTTTGGATGTCTCCTTCTACATCCAAACAATGCATAGCAATTTTATAAATAAAAAATGAAGCTCTTAAAATTTTGCATTCAAGCTAAGTTTCAGCCTTTATACAATTACAGAACAAAGAACTACTTTCTGTTTCGAGACGAAAACTTACTATTTCAATAAAGGTTATTTCAAGTGATAGAGCAGACAATTAACTGAAATTTTTAAATAGAAGAAAACACTAAATCTATATAGAGAATATTTCAAATTCTTTAGAATTGGCTAACATCCAAAATATGTGTTTGAGTTAACAGTCTTTGAAATTCCAAGATATGCAGCTTGGTTTTATAACTGTTTTTCCCATTGTTTCATTAATAATATTTAAATTAGATTCCTATAAATGAGATTAAAATATTGATCTTTGGTTTTTTTGCGATCATGAAAAAATTCAATCCAATTACTCTATTACAAATATTTTTATTCGCTGTCATAATCAGGTTACAATTTTTATCTAACAAACTCTATCCGTAAAATTTGGCTATAAAAGTAGATATGGTATGATGGGCAATATTAATTATATTTTCTTTTTCAGTTCAGGTAAAATATAGATTGTCTACAAAATCTAGAGCAATAAAAAATATAATTTATTTCTTTCTAAAATCCTCATCGTTTTTTTACGATCTTGAAAAAATTCAATCCAATTACTCTATTGTAAAAAATAAAATATTGAAAAAATACTTTTATTCGCTGTCAAATATGCTCTATGCTCTAAAATATTTTTATTGGCTGTCATAATCAGGTTACAATTTTTAGCTAAAAAATTCTATTTATAAGAGATAATCCGTAAGAATTTGGTTATAAAATAGATATGGGATGACGGGCAAAACTAATTTTATTTTCTTTCTCAGTAATGGTAAAATATAGATTATCTAAAAAATCTACAGCAATAAAAAATATATAGTTTATTTTTTCTAAAATCACCATCGTTTTTTTACCATCATGAAAAAATTCAATCGAATTACTCTATTACAAATATTTTTATTCGCTGTCATAATCAGGTTACAATTTTTACCTAACAAATTCTATTTATAAGAGATAATCCGTAAGAATTTAGTTATAAAATAGATATGGGATAATGGGCAAGACTAATTTTATTTTCTTTCACGGTTAAGGTAAAATATAGATTGTCTGCAAAATCTACAACAATAAATAATATAATTTAGTTCTTTCTAAAATCATCATTACTGGTTAGCTGTTCAGATACTTTCTATTTGGATAACAATTATTTATTTAGCAGATCAGCTTTATCTATTTCCCTAAGTTCATGGACAATTTAGATGCTGATAATCATGCAGTTTTACATTTAAAAAGCAGTGTTTTTGCCTCCAAATTAATAAAGAAAAGAAAGAATTATTTTTTCTGTTTTGGGAAGTAATTCTCTTATTGAATTCATAGTTACAAAATTCTAAATGCGCGCCCACTAAAAACTAATTTTTAATAAACAATGGTAAAAAAAGTGGATTTTGTTGAATTTATATTCTTTCTCGTTTAAAATAAAATGCATAATAGTCTTCAAAATATGCATCAGTAAAAAAAAATGTTTAGAACTTTCACAAATCTTATTACCTTTTAACAGTTCAAAAATTTTCTACAAAGATATTTAGTTGGCAGATGAATTTATTTTACGGCAAACATGAAAACATTCCTTTAAGAAATAAAATACTTTCCTTAATTTTGACGTGCATATACACTAAAAAACAGTCTTCTATTTTGTTGGTGATAGTCATGAAAAATAATGTAATAAAAATTATATCAGTGCTTTCAGAAGTGGTAAATTTTTAAAGATTTTTTAATGATTGTGAAAGTGTCACCAACTGATAAATGGGATTAGAATTTCAAAGGCAAGAGGAAAAAATAAAACAAATAAAACACTATGCACATAGATCTGCATGACTCACACTATCGAATTACCAAAATACACGCTGATTTTAATTAGAATATAAGCTGTTTTTAGAAGGTACAGTTCAAATAAAGACTTAAGACAAAGTCTATAATACTGTAGGAAGTTTACTTGAACACTATATTTAAGAGTTTTTTATTTACAAGAAGTTAAAAAATTTTTGGTATATGCCTTTCATAGTTTATTTTCTACAGTTGAGATAAAGCATATTAGTGAACTTTCAGCCTAATGATATTTAACTAAAAATTAGGAAATAAGGAAAGTTACGAAATTTAGGAGAGAATGAGAATAAAAAATATACAAATATATCAATGTCAATCGCCTAAATTGAATGGTTACTTTATCACACTGGATCACAAAATTATTAGGAATAACAACGTTTACAGTATTATAAAATATTTTTGTGTATTTTATAAATATTTGAAACATTCCATGAATATTTCCAACTGCTCTATCATTTTTAAATTATTACCTCATTATTTTACATTGTAGCATATATATTAGTTAAAATTATTTCAAAACAAATAATCTGTCATTTCTTCCCTTAATATATTATAGACAGATTATGGGAGTAAATGCATATTTTTACTTTAATTACTTTTTTTCTTAATATTTTAGGGAAAGCATATTATACCATCTAAATAAAAACTATCTCACAAGTTATAAAAACTATCTCACACGTAAAAATGGACAAATTATATGTAAATTTTATGATGGTGGATCATTTCAATAATAAGTAAAGGTATAATTGTTACTACGTAAATGATTTATAAATAATAAACATTCAACCTTCTAATTGTAGCCGATTTTCCATAAATATATTAATAATAAAGTATTAAATTTTACAAATAAAAGGTTGAAAATAAAAAATATTAGTTTTAATATTCTTGAATTATTTTAAACATTTATATGGTTAAAATTATCTCATATTCCAAACAAGTAAATTTATGAAATTATATAATTTTCTAGATTAAAAACTGACATGAATTCTACTTACACACTTTTTCTTGTTTTACTATGCATAGCACTTTCCTAATACTTAAATCGTTCGTATAATCTAACTTATACTGATTCTGAGACATTATATAAAAGAAACCCTCAGATGATGCATCCTTATTATTGCTTTAGCTGATCATAACCAAAGAAACTTCAAAGTGGTTAACTACATTATAAGATGAAAGCGGCCATTATAGAAACTTCAAAGTAGTCATTAACTGTATTACGTGGCATGCATCC
Organism: Pardosa pseudoannulata; assembly: GCA_032207245.1. NCBI lineage: Eukaryota > Metazoa > Arthropoda > Arachnida > Araneae > Lycosidae > Pardosa > Pardosa pseudoannulata. Next base: position 71,780,919 of record CM063502.1, on the reverse strand, counting down.
AGTGCTGTTTAAAAATGTATCAAGGCTGTGAAATATCATGATATACTCATTGACTAATTGCTGCACACTTTTAACAACATTTTAGTGTAAACAAAAAAATAAACGGGTAATCAGTAAAATAAATTATGTGCATAAGATCGGTTCTGATAAAATGAATATAATTTAACGTGTAAAAAATAATTTTTATACTCATTTTTTGAGGCAGTGTACTAGGAACATAATAATTAATAATAACTTTATAAGTGTCTTAATCATTTTCTGTTTTAAATTTAAATTAATTTTTCTGATTTAACTTTCTAGAGATTATTTGTGGAGATAAAATTTTGAAATCAAAGACACCTTGCTAATAAGAAAGATTAATTAGCACTTTTCCTTCTCGTCCACATATATAACATTAATAACATATTTTACTGTTACTAAACTGTAAAAACTAATGCTTTAAAAACGCAGTGAAGTAAATGAAATGTATTAGAATAGTCAATATGTTCGAGACATAAATGTTTAAAAAAAATGAAACATACAAAATATCAGTGGACCCGTTTTGTAAGTCCCACCTCAGGAGTATGGATACATAAGGAAGCCCATATTTCTAAAAAAAGATTAGTGTAAGGAGACTACATTGAAGTGAGTAATGAGTAAATAAATTAATGATAATGCAGTTAAAATGCAATTCTAAAGAAATATGAAGCAAGTAAATTAATTTATGTAATCTTGAAACCGTAACAAAAAGAAAAATTGTGAATGGAAACGAAAGAAAAGAATACGCAAAGAGCAAACACTAAGCAAGTAAACATACAAAACTTACTTTAAAAAAGCAGTAAAACCTGACATGCAAAATAGTGTACACTTACTTTATATTTAAATTTTTACTAGATTACCATACTAGAAATACTGCGAATTAGTAAATGATGTAAATGTATATCAAACATTATATAATTTAAAATATTCTTAATACTTAAAATACAGCTTTTTTGATTATAATTAAATTGAAAGTTAGGAAAATATTTCAGCACTTGAATTTTTTATACCTAATATCTTAATGAAAAAAATTAAAATAATTTATATATGCTTTACTTATTTATTCAATAAGCTGAAATAGTAAAACCAATTTATAAAATATTAAACCAATATATAAAATATTTCGAATAGTAACCACATTCGAATAAAGTAACCGCCTTTCAAATAGAAGCTGCATTCATCTGTTTGTAACTTTAAAATTCTCTTGATGATGTTACATTTTGGAAGCATTTAATACTATTTTATGTTAATAAAATTTATTACCTTAAATTGAACATCTCGTTATTATTACTTAATGAAACAAAAAAGTTTAAATTATTTTTATGTCTTTTGGTATACTTTTCATACAGTTTCACAAATTTTAAGGTTGAGCGCTATTTTAAGGTTAACTGGAAATACTTTGTAATAGTAGGTCAGTAACTACTATAAACATACTCTTAACTCATTTTAATTCCTGGTAGTATGAAGCGATTTTATCAGAATGCCACTGCAATTCTTCAAAAAATAATCCTTTTGTGCATGTTGTAGTTTATCTTATTGTGTACACATTGAACATTAATTTACACTTAAAAAAATATTGACATTAATAAGATAATTTTGTGAAAAGGGAAGTTTATTAAATGAAAATAAATCATTAAATATGCTACTAATTCTAATTTTTAAAAAAATTTTAGTTTGGATCTATTATAAATATCTTATTTAATGAATTCTAACATATGTTATACTTATTCATCAACTAATGAGCCTAACCTCACATCTATGAAATATTTTCAAAATATACTTCGAGTTAAAACTATAAACCAGATCACTAACATATACTAAATATTTTATTCATGAAACATTCAATATAAATCCTATAAAATTTCAAAGTAGTTTCTATATTTGAAAAGTATTGTGCCAGGTTTAGTAAAACTATCTAATAATTATTTTAAAGAGTTTTAATATTTCATATAGATAGGATTTAAAAAATACTATTATTAAAAAATTCCTCAAATTTGTACGGCACAAATGAAAACAACATTTACTGCTTGAAAATTTCCAAAATTAAAATTTTGAACTTTAAGAAAGCTTGAATGGGATCACAATAACATAACGGAACGGTGAATTATTAATAAATTAGTCAATATTAAAAGTACCTCTAAAGAGTTACCTAAACATGGTTCTATCATTTTAAAAGGCAAAATCTAATTAACATATTAGACGCTGAAGGGGAAATAAAACAATGGATGGGAAAGTTATAAAGTGGGATAAATATCCTGAAATATCTTTTATAATTAAAGTTCATGATGCCATAGTAGAAAAATCTCATTTAAAATGAATGCCTAATTAAAAACTAAAAGAGGGCTCTCTTAGTATTATCTTAAAAACGAGAGGAAATGTAATTTCAATGAATATGTTGTTGATTTTAAGTAATCCCTTATATAGGTTCTCACTTTTTCTTTTTAAACATTTATTTTAATATGCCTTCCTTTAGGAATTTTAAGTGAAGAATGAAGGAGTTTTAGAATACTAAAATGAAGTTTAAAAATTAGGAGGAAGATATGCATAGATATACACACTTTATCATGAATACAATGCATAATTTGGGAATGGTGTCAGAGATTCATGTTAAGAAAAATGTCTTAACGGAACACAGAATACTTAATATTTAACAGATCATATTAAAATTATAAAAAAAATATATTTAATATGATTTGATATTTTTTAATTCGTTAATAATTATTTAATTCATTCTACTTTTTATATCACTTATATATGTTCTTTTTAGAGTTTTCAGAAATTATTATTAAAACTCTAAAAACATTTTTGTTTACTAAAATTGCTGTTATTTTTAAACAGAAAACCAAATTAACGCATATTCGTCAGAAATAATTTTGACAGAGATGTCTAAGATCTAAAGGAAATATTAACAGATTTAACCTTAATTAACAATTACGATACATATATACAGTTTATAAATGTGTTCTATTGTCTATAAATGTGAATTGAATATAAAACTCACTTCACTCGTTAAAACATTATACTCATTTTAATCATTATTTAAATATTCTAAATTTGTAAAAAATTAAAAACGTCATAGGGAAGTTAAAAAATTAATTTTACTTTTTCAAACTTTTTTTATTTCTATAATTACGGTCCCAGGGGAATAATACAATCAAACAATACCATTTGGATTATATTACTGATAGTGTAAACTTATTAGATTGTGTAATTGATGTATAATTGATTGCATTCTTTGATGAAACCTAATTTCTGCTGAAATATTAAAATCACATTTCTCTATAAATGTGAATTGAATATAAAATCCACTCCACTCGTTAAAACATGACGCTCACATAAACATTATTCAAATATTCTAAATTTGCAAAAATTTAAAAACGTCATATGGAAATTAAAAAAAATAATTTTACTTTTACAAACTATTTTACTTCTATAATTACATCAACAGGGGAATAATCCAAACAAACAAGATAATTTATATTATATTACTGATGATAAAAACTTATTAGATTGTGTAATTGATGTATAATTGATTGCATTCTTTGATGAAACCTAATTTCTGCTGAAATATTAAAATCACATTTCTCTATAAATGTGAATTGAATATAAAATCCACTCCACTCGTTAAAAAATTATACTCGTATAAACATTATTTAAATATTTAAAATGTCATATGGCAGATAAAAAACTAATTTTACTTCTACAAATTATTTGATTTCTATAATTACATCTACAGGGGGAATAATACAATCAAACAATACCATTTGGATTATATTACTGATAGTGTAAACTTATTAGATTGTGTAATTGATGTATAATTGATTGCATTCTTTGATGAAACCTAATTTCTGCTGAAATATTAAAATCACATTTCTCTATAAATGTGAATTGAATATAAAATCCACTCCACTCGTTAAAAAATTATACTCGTATAAACATTATTTAAATATTCTAAATTTGTAAAAATTTAAAAACGTTATACGGAAGTTAAAAAATTAATTTTACTTTTTGAAACTATTTTATTTCTATAATTACATCCACAGGGGACTAATCCAATCAAACAAGACCATTTAGATTATATTACTGATAGTGTAAACCTATTAGATTGTGTAATTGAGGTACAATTGATTGCATTCTTTGATGAAACTTAATTTCCGCTGAAATTTTAAAATCCCATTTCTCTATAAATGTGAACTGAATATAAACTCCACTTCACTCGTTAAAACATTTTTACTCGTATAAACATTATTTAAATATTCTAAATTTGTAAAAATTTAAAAATGTCATATGGAAGTTAAAAAACTAATTTTACTTTTACAAACTGTTTTAGTTATATACTTACATCCACAGGGGAATAATTGAATCAAACAAGACCATTTAGATTATATTACTGATAGTGTAAGCTTATTAGATTGTGTATCTGATGTAGAATAGATTGCATTGTTTGAAGAAACCTAATTTCCACTGAAATTTTAAAATCACATTTCTCTGTAAATGGGAATTGAATATAAAATCCACTTCACTCGTTAAAACATTATACTTGTATAAACATTATTTAAATATTCTAAATTTGTAAAAATTTAAAAACGTCGTATGGAAGTTAAAAAACTAATTTTACTTTTTGAAACTATTTTATTATTACTGATATTATATTACTGATGGTGTAAACTTATTAGATTGTGTAATTGATGTACAACTCATTGCATTCTTTGATGAAACCCAAGTTTAAACTCGCTTTAATAAAAAGTGATTTGTCTGTGTTATGAAAATTCAGGACTTATGAAAAATTTTTAACTTAGGTAACTAAAAGTTATCAACTATGTTGAGCTGGGAAAAGCTGAATGAAAACCGCAATGAAAGTTATTCCTTTATTTATGAGAAATCAATAAAAGAAATGTAAACATTCATTGCCATCAGAATATAAGTTACCTTTGATTGAAAAATCGATGATCATTTATTCAGGCATATGTTTGATATCAAAGCTTACTGGTCACTTCATGTGTAGGAAATAATAATTAGTCTACTGCTGTGAATAAGACTTGGAAAAAATGAGGCGTAAAGGTTATTTTCATAACGAGCAGATATTTTATTTAAAAAAATAATACGAAGTGAAAGAAATTATGTAACATTAGTCAAACTAGAATTAAAATGTCCCGTTACATCATTAAAAAATTTAATGTTAGAATTTATGTATAAGTAGCTTCTATAAATTTGAAATGAAATTTTAAAAAATTAACTACGTATTTTTGAATAGTAAAATACTTTTCATGGTATAAACGTTTGATATGGGTAAAGCTATTTTAAAATTAAGCTAACAAAATATATTACTAATTTTAATAAATTTCATTCTTATTTAAAGCAATAAAGAATTTATCTGGAAATATTTGCATTAAAAATCATAAAATAAACTATTTGAATATTATTAACAACGAAGTGAAAAATATTAAGAATTTAACACAATTCGAAATTTTTCTTTGATAAGATATTTTATTTCTCCAATTTTTTTTATAGTGGAAAACAAAAGATAAAGAATTTATCTTGAAATATTTTCATTAAAAAGCATAAAATAAATAATTTGAATATTATTAGCAATGAAGTGAAAAATTTAACACAATTGGCAATTTTTCTTTGGTAGGATATTTTCTCTAATTTTCTTTATAGCTAAAAACATAAATAAATATGAGTAGATTGATAGTATTTTTAATTTTGTAAAAAATAAGAACCTGAACTATTTCATTTTTCTCTAAACATTTAAGCAAACTTTAAATGAAAATGTTTTTCTGTGACACGAATACTTTAGAAAGAACGAGAAGTTACGAAATATTTTCTTGTGTAAGATGAATGAAAACCTCAATGAAAGTAAATTTTTATCTGAGAAATCAACACTAGAGTGTAATCATTCCCTGCCTTCAAAATATAAGTTACATTTGATTGAAAAATCAATCATCTTCAATTTAAGGAGTTATTTGATATAAGGATATTTAAGATTTGAGGAGATGGTCCATTAATCTGTATGAATTAATAAATAGTATACTGTTGTGGATAAGCGTAGGAAAAATTTATGAAGTTTGACAACTATTTCGTAACAGGCGATTCAATATTTCCTTGGAATAAATAATACAAAAAATTATGAAACACTACTCAAATTAGAATGCAAATACCCCGTTACACTGTAACATCAATTAAAAATTATTAAACGTCAGTAAATTTAGAACGATAATGACTTTTTTTTAGATAAGTAAACGATTTTTACAGGTAAGAAATATCTGACTTATTTATCAGCTGTATATATCCTTATAACACCTCTTTTCGAATAAAAATTGCACTTACTAAAGAATTAATTTAAATCGATATTTTTATATCTTAATGAAACAAAGAATTAATGAGTACAAAAAATATCAAACTGTAAACGCAAATAAATACTATTATGTCTGAAGTAAAAGATTTATGACAAAAATAATATTTTAAACAAGAATCAAATCATTTTTAATAAAACAATCTTAGCAATGACATGCTTAGTAAACATTATAAATTATCCTCCTTGCTATTTTTCCTTTGACAAAGTATTTTATTTCTCTAATTATCTTTACAGCAGAAGAATTTAATTAAACAAGAAAGTTTTCATTATATTATTTCCGTTGTAAACAGATTAGAAAGTGTAAAATTTCTTTTAGTCATACTCAGTTTCCTCTGAAATTTTAACACACAATAAAGAAAACCTAATTTTCTGTGAAATGAATAACTGAGAAAGCACGAAAAATTATTAACTTATTGAGATTGTGCAAGCTGAATGGGAACTACAGTAAAGCTGATTCCTTTTGCTTATGAGAAATCAATAAAAGAAATGTAAACATACACTTCTGTCAGAATATAAGGTAGATTTCCTTGAAAAATCGATCACTTTATATCTGAGTAGATGTTTGAGATGATGAATAACTGATTAGTTCGTTAGTAAAAAGTAATAATTAGTGTACTATTTTTTAGAAGAGTCTGAAAAATTTACGAAACTTACCTTAATAATCACGTTATTATTACACTAATACTCTACAAAAAATTTTGTAACATTATTAAAGTTAAATCTATTACACTATAACATCAATTAAAAATTAACTAAATTTTTGTAAATTTATAATGATAATGACTTTTATTTTAGACAAACTATCTATTTTATACAGGTAAATAGGTTTTGACGTATCTAAAATCTGGGACTTAAGAAAACCAAACAATAAATACAGAGGAATATTTTTATGAAATGCTTAAAAAATTATAACCAGTTCTGTTGTTTTACCTTTAACAAAGCATTGTGATTCTGTAATATTCTTTACAGCGGAAGAATATAATTAAAGATCAACATTTTCATTTATATTATTCGTGTTGAAAACGGATTAGAGAGTGTAAAATTCCCTTTACCGATACAGAGGATTCGCTTCACATTTAAACCCACATTAAATAAAAATAATTTTTCTGTGACACGAAAAATGATTAACTTATTGAGCCCGTACGAGCTGAATGGGAACTGCAGTGAAAGTGATTCCTTTTGTTTATGATAAATCATTAAAAGAAATGTAAACATTCACTTCTCTCAGAATATAAGGTAGATTTGGTTGAAAAATTGTTCATTGTTTATTTGAGTAGATGTTTGACATCAGAAATAACTTTGTTTGACACCTTTTACTAACTAGTTCGTTAGTAAAAGGTTGTACTATTGTGCAGAAGAGTAAGAAAAATTTACGAAACAAACCTTAATAATCACCTTATTATTACACTAAAGTAAATAATCTATTCCTCTACAAAAATATTGTACTACAAAATTATGTTACAAAAAGTTTTGTAACATTATTAAAGTTAAATCTATTACACTATAACATCAATTAAAAATTAACTAAATTTTTGTAAATTTATAATGATAATGACTTTTATTTTAGACACAACTATGACTAGTTTGTTAGTAAAAAGTGTACTATTGTGCATAAGAAAAATTTACGGTTTTGATAATGACTTTTATTTTAGACAAACTATCTATTTTATACAGGTAAATAGGTTTTGACGTATCTAAGAGCTATGACTTAAGAGAGCATTTTATTAGAATCAAAATTATAAATACCAAACTATAAATACAGAGGAATATTTTTATGAAATGCTTAAAAAATTATAACCAGTTCTGTTGTTTTACCTTTAACAAAGCATTGTGATTCTGTAATATTCTTTACAGCGGAAAAATATAATTAAACAGGAACATTTCCACTTTATTATTCGTGTTGAAAACGGATTAGAAAGTGTAAAATTCCCCATACCGATACAGAGGATTCGCTTAACATTTAAAACCACATTAAATAAAAATAATTTTTCTGTGACACGAATAACTGAGAAAGTACGAAAAATTATTAACTTCTTGAGATCGTGCAAGCTGAATGGGAACTGCAGTGAAAGAGATTCCTTTTGTTTATGATAAATCATTAAAAGAAATGTAAACATTCATTTCTGTCAGAACATAAGGTACCTTTGATTGAAAAATTGATCACTGTTTATTTGAATAGATGTTTGACATCACAAATAAATGACTAGTTCGTTAGTAAAAAGTGTACTATTGTGCAGAAGAGTAAGAAAAATTTACAAAACTAACATTAATAGTCATCTTATTATTACAATAAAGTAAATAATCTATTACTCTACAAAATATTTTGTAAGATTATCAAAGTTAAATCTGTAACACTATAATATCAATTAAAAATTAACTAAAATTTTGTAAATTTATAATGATAATGACTATTATTTTAGACAAGCTAGTTATTTTATAGAGGTAAATAGGGTTTGACATATGAAGAGCTGTGACTTAACAGAATACTTTATTAGGATCAAAATTATATATACCAAACAAGAAACACATATGAACATTTTTAGGATATGCTTAAATTATAAGCAATTCTGCTATTTTAACTTTGACAAAGCATTGTGATTCTTTAATGCTTTACAGAGCAACAATATAATTAAATAGGAACATATCCATTACATTTTTCATGTCGAAAACGGATTAGAAAGTGTAAAATTCCCTTTACCGATACAGAGTATTCACTGAATATTTAAACCTACATTAAATAAAAATAATTTTTCTGTGACACGAATAACTGAGAAAGCACGAAAAATTATTAACTTATTGAGATCGTGTAAGTTGAAAGGGAACCACAATGAAAGTGATAAGAAATCAATAAAAGAAATGTAAACATTCATTTCTGTCAGAATATAAGGTACCTTTGATTGAAACATTGATCAATGTTTATTTGAGTAGATGTTTGACATCACAAATAAATGACTAGTTCATTAGTAAGAAGTGTACTATTGTGCAGAAGAGTAAGAAAAATTTACGAAACTAACCTTAATAATCATCTAATTATTACTCTAATGTAAATAACCTATAACTCTACGAAAGGTTCTGTAGCATTATGAAAGTTAAATCTGTTACACTATAACATTAATTAAAAATTAACTAAACTTTTGTAAATTTATAATGATAATGACTTTTATTTTAGATAAACTAGTTATTTTATTCAGGTAAATAGGTTTTGACGTATCTAAGAGCTGTGCCTTAAGAGAACTTTTTATTAGGATCAAAATTATAAATACCAAACAATAAATACAGATGAACATTTTAATTATATGCTTAAAAAATCATAACTAATTCTGCTCTTTTACATTTGACAAAGCATTGTGATTCTGTAATATTCTTTACAGCTGAAGAATATAATTGTTCAGGAACATTTCCCTTACATTTTTCAAGTCGAAAACGGATTAGAAAGTTTAAAATTCCCATTACCGATACAGAGTATTCACTGAATATTTAAACCTACATTAAATAAAAATAATTTTTCTGTGACACGAATAACTGAGAAAGCACGAAAAATTATTAACTTATTGAGATCGTGTAAGCTGAAAGGGAACCGCAATGAAAGTGATTCCTTTTATTTATGAGAAATCAATAAAAAGAAATGTAAACATTCGCTGCCATCAGAATATAAGTAACCTTTGATTGAAAAATCGATGATCATTTATTCAAGCAGATGTTTGAAATCAAAGCTAACTGATCAGTTTATTGGTAGGGTATGATGAATGGAGTGCTGCTGTGAATAAGTCTCAATAAGTCTTGAAAAAATTTATGAGGCACAAGGACTATAATAAGCACCTCGATATTCAATTGAAAAAAACATTATGCCACTAGCAAAGAAATCATATAACATTATTTAAATCCGGTTGTAAAAGACTGTAAAATAAAGCAAATAATAGAAATTATTAATATGTAAACAAATTAATTTAAAATAATAATTATAACTAAGCCAACTACGTCTTCTTTTGGCAGCTTAAAATTCTTTTCTAGTTATTAATTTGTTGTAACTTTAGAACATCTATTTTTGATTAAGGTTTAAAGTTCTAATACAAACAAATACTACTATTAAATATAAATGCAGTGTGTGATTCTTCTTTATAAATTAGTTTTAATAAAGCATTAACTGAATTATTGCTAGAATTCTTAACATTAAAATATTGGAGAAAAAATGCAAGTTAAACTTGCCAACTAATTTTCTTTTTACAAGCTATGTTATTACTCTAATTAACTTTAGAGTAGAAAGTTTAATCATGCAAGAACATTTTGATTATATTATCGTTGTTGTAAGCAAATTAGAAAGTGTAATATCATTTTTAGTGATGATGAGTTTCTGATAATCTTTTAAATATCTTTTAAATAAAACTATATTTTCTATAACACGAATAAGTGACAATGCTTTATTTTTTTTAATTATAGTGCTTCTGCAAGCTAAAAGAAAACCACAATAGAAGTTATAAAAGTGTACAAAAGTATTCTAATTCTTTTATTTATGAAAAATGAATAAAAAAATGCATTCATTCAATGTATGAAAGAATAAGTTACATTTAATTAGAAACTGAATTATCAGTTATTTAAATAGAAGTTTGTCATTAAACATTTCTGGTTAGTTTATTGGTAGGAACTGATATATGCCGTGAATGAATATAATATAAATGCTGTGAAAAAGGTTTTTGAATATGTTTGGGTCGTGTGGTTTATCTTACAATGGTTACCTCAATATTTCATTAAAACGAAAAACATTTACAACACAAAAATGAATCTGTCAAACTTTATTTAAGTTAGAATGTGAGTATTCCATCACGCCTTAAAATAAGTTAAAAAGTAAATTTTAGTGCATCAAAGGTGAGAAATACTTGTATCAGATATCTAAGCCTTTTTTACATGTAAAAATATGTTTCGACTTATTTAAGGTCTAAATTTTATGACTTTATTTTAAAATTAATTTTAAATATAACTATTAATTCTAAGAAAGATTACCATACATAAACAGAGGAAATGTTTCCTACTATTTGTGTAAAAGGAATCAACTCGTTTAATTTCAAATATACTTATTATGTTAATAAAGTAAAATTATTTAGTTAAACTTTCGGGCATATATTAGAGCATCTACTTTAAAGGTAAGGTAAGAATTCCAAACTCTTTCTACCAAATTATACTGTTATCTATAAATTTAATTACATAATATAACGAACATAAATAACACAATCAACAGGAAAGATGTCTATAGAACTAAATATTCTCGTTTTGTGATCAACAGTAATAAATCTTTTGCAATGAATTAGTCAACATTTTAATGAGGGTAATTAAATTTACCCCTATAAAAAATCTCTTGCTCATGTTTTCAAGATAATAGTATCTAAAGATCTAAATGTTCTAATTATTTTTAGAACGAATTTTTTTAGTGAGCATTATGGTCAGCTTTTTACTATTTAAAGATTAGATGCTGAGTGATCTGTTTATAAGTAATTAGGCCACAAACTTTCATTCCTGCAGAACTAATTTATTGATATCTTGTATATAGAAATCCTGAAAATTAAATGCTCACAAAATGTTTACGTTTAGGTTTGTAATTATTTATGAATTTACATAGAACATGTTGTATTAATAATAACCTGGTTGATTAATAATATGAGTAGGAAAACCATTAGGCCAGATTATATTTTTCTTGTAGTACTATACGGATAAACAATTCCACTAATATTTCCCTACTTTTATTTTTAATGATTGCAGAGTTTTGAAATGATTTCTCTGGTAGACTAGTAAAGTTAGGATTGAAAAACAAGTCTACGTCATTTTTATAACAGGTTTTATTTGTTCATTTACCAGAAAAAAAGAATTAAGTGGTTAAATTTTACAAAATAGAAATAAAACATGAATTTACTGTAAGTTTGAAATATTTTTACAAACATAATGAAAGGGCGTGATAACTTTTTTATATTTGCCCAAATACCTAGAGATTTAAAAATTATCTATTTAAATATTCACGCATATTTTGATATAAACACTTTACTTCGATTATTGGGGAGTGGGGCAGTGATACACTTCAGCGGTGTTTCGGCACAGCTGAGGAGTTGAGCCTCAGGGTGTTGTACTACGGTACCTCACCTAGGACAGCTATCAGCCTCCTATTGGCGCCCCCTGTAAACTAGGAGTGTCCCTCCTAGGCCGATGATAGCCGTCTGACAACCTCAAGGGGTATACCTCCTTTAGGTATACTCGGGTTTCACGAACCCGGGGTTTCCTGAGTGATCCTTCTCTTCAGACTTCCCTGGTAGTCTCGATCTTGCCGATGTGGTATTGTATCCTTACTGGGGTCGTCTACATTAATTTCGAGCCACGACGGAGCCTCTCGTAGGTCAGCGCAGCTTTGTAGCTGTTTGTGATTGCTGTTGTGGCGACTGGTCTTCAGTAAAAGCTGCTGTATGGGCGGAAAGCCTGGGTCAGCTGAGGAATTACCTTACTTCAATTATTTCGGAATAATTAACACTCTTGTTCTGAAATATAACTCATATTTACTGCACTACATTATGTGCTACATATATTTATAATACATAACCGTGACTTATATGTTAGTCCCAGTGAATAAAGTATATAAAAGTTTTTTTTTACTTTATTTTCCCACTATTATTAGGTAGAAAATATAAATATAGTACGCTCAAAAGATAAAATTATAAAGAAACACTGGTGTACGTCATAACTGTCTGCTATTTCAAATAAAGATTTTTATTTGCAGTTACGAAGAATATTATTCCATGAGGGATTTGGGGGTTATGAATTGCAATATAATTGCTTTTAATTTCGTTTATCTCCAAACACACTTTGGATTCTTTTCATGTAGACTGAGGAGAATCATTTGCCTAAAAAAATGTCCTCTCGTTAACAACGTATTTAGAAATATCATTATTCATTCAAAAATTGTCCTTAGAGGAATATTCTTTCCTGGTAAATACCAAAGAAAAAAACTAAGGCTCGTTTATCTCTATTCACGGATGAGTGGCGAATTTACTTATTATTAACTAGACAATTAATACCACATGAAATAACTCTTTAATGACGTGTAAAGATCAACGACGTGATAAATAAATATGGTTAAAGTTATGAATTTGCGTCATTTACCTTAAAGTTCATAAAGATTACTGGCGTTCTTTACTGGGTGTTAACAAAAACTAATCACTAAGCATTTAAGTGTAAGTTATAAAATTATAAATGCTTAATTGTTTATTTTATGCTGATTATTATGGGATAAAATCTTTACTATAATATTTCTTACTTTATAGTTTATTTAATTAAAAATTGTTAGGAAAGTTTTATAGCTATCATATCTCAAAAATTACTTCTATATAGCTTATTCTAGTGGTAATTTAGAAGTAATGACTCTGTTGAAGTACTAAGAGTTAAAGGACTTTCATAAGTTGATATACTCTCTATATATGTACAGGTAAACATCAAAACTTTTTTACGACATTCTGCTTTTCTAACTGTTTGTTTTTGAAGAGAAGATGAAATAGTAGTTCTGTGTACCACGTTTTAAAAACTTGGATAAGAAAAATCACTGGCATTTATCTAACATTTACACTTAAAAGTTCACAATTCGGCAAAAACTTTAAAGTTTCTGTTCAACCTAAATATTTTCCTTCTTAATAAAAATCTATATTTATCAGACTACTTTTTAGAATCCGTATGGTAAATATATCTTTAATCTCTTATCAGCTCTTAAGGTAATATTAAAAATGCAATAATACTATACTTTAAAAATAACTATGATTGTGTTTGTTCCTTATGATAATAGTTTTGTTTGTAGAAAACCACACAAATGTACTAGAGTTCTATAAACAAAACGAAAATTTTGAATTTGGGAAAAGGGATAGCCAAACTTATATCTTAATAACTACAAACTCTTAATACTACACTTTTTATAAAACAAAACTTCAACTAAACTTCAACTGAAACTTAGGCTTATAGCCTAAATTTCAGTCATGCTTCGGAAAAGAACTGAAATTCAAGATTTACATATAACAGTTAAAAACTATTTGATAAATTTTTTATACTTCAGCTTACTTTATCCACATGCATTGTGCCAAATGAATATTAACATTCTAAAGTATAATTAGGCTATAACTTAAATTTCAGTTATGCTTAGGAAAAGAACTGAAAATTATCCAAGATTTACACAAGAGAATTAAAACCTATTTGATAAATTTTGACATATCAATTTACTTTATTCACATGCATCGGGCTAAACATTCTAAAGTATAACAGCCAATCGAGAAATTACTAAGAAGAAATAAAAGTAAAATGAAAAGATTCGAACAGTAAAGAATCAAAGTTCCTATAACTCAACCATAACTAAATACTTTTGAAATGTTTAATTAGCGCAAATAAATAATATAGTTATTAAACATAAAACTAAATTAATGTAATAGTATCATAAATTACATACAACTGAAATTTCATAAAACTTTGGATATTATAAAAGGAATTGTGACCGTCAGTGTATGTGAATTTTTCTGCTCGAGAGCTCAAAGCTATCACTCTTAATTTTAAATCTTGATTTGAACATGAAAGATGAACATAATCTCTGAACTGGAAAAGTTACTTGACCGGTAATAGGTGACCGGTAAAGTAGTTTGCTCTTTAAGTTATCTTTCAATGTTATCCGTCACACTCTCTGTGAATTGCACTACATAAAGTGACAGACACGGTTCCTTTGCATTCTGATGACATTTTCCCAGGGAATATTGTTTGAAACGAAATAAATGCTGATTTGTGGAACAATTTGAGTGTAAAATAACTCGTTACGTACTAACTAGATTACAAAATAGATAAGAATAGGTAAAAGCTCGTTGTGTATTTTACTAATAAAAAATATACAATATCAAGGTAATAAACTTATTATTTAACAAGATAATTCTAAAAACCAATAATTACTTTTCATCACATTTATATATAGTTCTATGGTAATCAGTGTGTTAAGAGTATTAGGATTATTCATGAGTTTAAAACTGAACAAAAATAATTTTGTATCAAATTGTTTTTCCTTTTTTTTCGTAATCATACTTCTCATTTCTAATACGGGTAGTTAATTCAAACTTGTTTTAAATAAACTGTGTGATTTATATTAGAAAAATGATATTAATGGAAATATTACAGTGAGCAACTTTGCATACCATGTTTCAAACTTTATTACTTTTTTGAAAACAATATTATAACTATTACTGATTAGGGATAAAAGCATCCTCATTGCAGATATTTATATCTTATGCCTTTGTCCAAAAATTTAATATCTATATATATTTCTTAAATGTTTTCTTAAACGTTTCTGCTAAGCAAGGTTGTGCGAGAAAACCAAATGCAAGATAAAAGTAAGATAATAAGCACTAGGGTAAGTTAATAAACTTTTTTATGTCTTTGAAAATCCATAAAACTAAAAGATTAATATACCGATTGTATAGTAATTAATTTAGAACTTTTAAAATGGTAAAAACTATAATAAAAAATTCTGAGTTTTCAGTGAATTTGGGTAAATGGTTGCATGAGTGAGGAGGTCTCATTTCTTTTCAGTTGGTAAATTCCCCCCTTATATATTTCGGTACCTAATTTTCCTTCAGAATTACAAAATTTTCTTGATGGCTTTTTTAGTGATTTTCAATCGCCAATTAATCACTTTAAACCGAGAAAAACATTCTTACAATTACGTTTTACTAACACCGTGTTCTTTATAAGCTGCTTGAATCTATTTCAACTACGTTCTTATTAAGTAAACATAAAACATCACATCCGCACATTTTTAAAGGAAATGTTTCATTTCTTCGTGTCACAATTGCACTGCAGGCACAACAACAAACTTTCTATGTAAGAAAGGCGTGTGCCTTACTTACATAGAAACCACACGCGTGTACATCGGTTGAGTATCGGCATACTGACTTAAGAGAGATCTTACCACAGCTCTCTAGAGGCACAACTTCGTACTATCAGTACACGATTCTCAGGAATACGACTCTGGTTAATTTAGAGTTCCCCCTCGTATATTTGCATTTACACCAGTACACAAAATGTTATGAAGATAGCAGAAATAATAAAAGTACGTGGGTAAATATAAAACAAATATAATATATGAGAAATACGTTTTAACGTTTCATTTATATGCGAATGGAGCAGATGATATAAATAATTTCACTATAGCTGAAATTCCATTTCAGAAGTAAAGACATGAAAATGCACATAATAATCTGCAGTTTCATGTATCCAAAATTATAAAATCGAAAGTTTTAAAGATATAACAGTCCTGAGATCACTTACTGCTATTAAAATGTGCATATACGTTTTTAATACTCTTTAAAAATAACATTGTTTAGAAGAAAAAAACAACCTACTGAGCTGTAACTAAAGAAAAATGTTAAATACAATCCCAAATTAGCTAAAAATTAAAAGCAAGCGACAAGTTTTAACAATAAAAACTGAGCGAAACAATATCGATCATCTTTTATTAAGTATTAAAACTTTATAAAATTTTAAACACTGTTTTCAAATTCTTAAAATATTCCAACTTTATCTGCTATAAAATTTACTTGATAGACATCTTTCAAATTTCGTTCTGCTGCTAATTAAGACAAAATCAAAGATATTTCGAGATTTATGATACAAAGTTCTCACACTTCATAACATTTAATGCATGACCTGTCAAAGTAACGCACATCTTAGAAACCAAAGGATTTAAATAAGTAATGTAAAACATTTTAAAACTTTTTTTTTCATTCATTGATACATAATTTTGTTCCCAGATTTAAAATCGATGTAATATGTTGTAATCTATATAATTATATTAGTACATGAAATTTCTTTTAGCTATTAGTAATATTTTATAAAATACCAAGATCATAAATAAAAATATATGACATCTGAGAAAAACTTGAACGTAGAGTAATTTTTTACTTTTTTATGGTGTATATTTAAAATAATACTGTCAACGATCAAAGGTTTTTGTTTCATGTATCTTTTTTTTTCTTTTTTGATGATTTATTGATATTAGTAATGATTTTTCTTTTTTTTTTTTTATAACCAAGATCATTTATGACAATTTGAGAAAAACTTGTTGAAGTTTAAATTACATACGAACGTGACAGAGGATATAAATAAATATATTAGTTAAAATTTTAAACCGAGAAACATTTTTTATAATGAAATACTGAATGAGAGTATTTTTACCAATCGTCTTTTTATTAAATATTAAACTTACTACAGTTACACCATGCTGAAGCTTCTAAAATATTTTATCAATAAATCTCTGCAATAAATTTTACTTGATAGATATCTTTCAAACTTCGCTCTGCTGCTAATTAAGGGAAAATCAAAGAGATTTAGTGTTGTTAATTATGATATAAACTGCCCACACATCATTAAGTGTTTTTAATATTGAGACTGTCAAAGATTTATCTTTCAAATCACAAGCTGCGGGTAAATAATTTATGACAGTTGAAAAAATATTTTGCATGTATTGCTGCATAATTGTATTTCAATATATAGAATCGAACAATAATTCATAATGAATTTTTACTTAAATCAGTAGACCAAATTTGATTAGGCTGATAAGGATAAAGAAGGGAAGTTAATATGTCCTCGAATTAAAATATTATGAAATCGTGGGAAAATTTTAAAGTTTTAATTATATATGAAAGTGATTGATAATGGTTTAAATATTTTAATTAAAATAAAAGAAAAAATACAATATTGTATTAATAAAATGTTTTCAGGAACTTTTATATCAATCTGCTTTTATTATGTGTTAAAACTTTAATAAAATTTAAACACTCTGTTCAAATTTCTAAAACATTTCAACGTTAAATCTCTCTATAAATTTCACTTGATAGATATCTTTCAAACTTCGCTCTGCTACTAATTAAGGGAAAATCAAAGAGATTTATTGTTGTAGTTAATTATAATATAAACTTCCCACACATTATTAAGTATTTTTTATATTGAGATTGTCAAAGATTTATGTTTGAAATCACAAGTTGAGGATAAATCATTTATGACAGTTGAAAATATCTTTTTATGCTTTGCTACATAAATTTTTTTCATATATATGGAATTAAACAATAATTCATAATGAATTTGTACTTAAATCGTTAGACTAAATTTGATTAGGCTTAAGATTAAATAAATTAACATGCACTGGAGTAAAAATATTATGAAATCTGGAGAAAATTTTAAAGTTTTAATTGTATATGAACATGAATGATAATAGCTTAAATATTTTAGTTAAAATAAAAGAAAAAATACAATATTTTATTAATAAAATGCTTTCAGGAAAATTTATATCAATCTGCTTTTATTATGTGTTAAAACTTTACTAAAATTTAAACAGTCTCTTCAAGTTTCTAAAATATTTCAACGTTAAATCTCTGCTATAAATTTCACTTGATAGATATCTTTCAAACTTCGTTCTGCTACTAATTACGGGAAAATCAAAGAGATTTAGTGTTGTAGTTAATTATGATATAAACTTCCCACATCTCATTAAGTACATTTAATAGTGAGATTGTCAAAGTAAGATTTATCTTTGAAATCACAAGCTACAGGTAAATAATTTATGACAGTTGAAAAAATGTTTTTCATGCATTGCTACATACATGCGTTTCCATATATAGAATCGAACTATAATTCTTAATGAATTTGTACTTAAATAAGTACGCCAAATTTTCTTTGGATATTAAGAATAGTTAAGTTAACACACTATCAAATAAAATTATTATGAAATCTGTGAAAAATATGTAAGTCTTAATTATATAGAAAAGTGAAGGATAATAACAGATAATATAAATATTTTAGCTAAAATAAAGAGAAAAAGTTCATTTTTTATTGATAAAAAGCTTGTGGGAAAAATTATACCAATCTTCTTTCATTAGGTGTTGAAACTTTACTAAAATTTAAACACTCTGTTCAAGCTTCTAAAATATTTCAACGTTAAACCTCTGCTATAAATTTCACTTGATAGGTATCTTTCAAACTTCGCTCTGCTACTAATTAAGGTAAAACCAAAGAGATTTAGTGATTAAGTTAATTATGATATAAACTTCCCACACCTCATTAAGTACTTTTAATATCGAGATTGTCAAAGTAAAATGTATCTTTGAAACCACAAGCTTTAAGTAAATAATGCAAAACGGTTGAAAAACTATTTTACATATAGGACTACATAAAACTTTAACCAGACTTCGCAAAGTCTAACAATGCTTAAAATAAATTGAGAATAAAAGCTAAAATAAAATGAAATAAAACTACTATTAATTAAAGGTATTCTAAATATTTTATGCAACATTTTTAAAGAACATTTGTATTTTATGAAATCAATAAAAGTATTATTTTTCTTTCTATAAATGTTTTGCATAAACATTATTTAAAATACTTAAATAATTTAGGATAATAGAATAACAATATATTACATTTCATGTGTTCTTAATGTATTTTTATGAAATGGAAATATGCATAAGAAAATCATTTAAACTATGTTTCATTTAGAATAAATTTTGAAATAGTTTATCTCTCGGTTATTTCTTGAAAATACTTTTTTCATTATTGATATGACGAACTATGGCCGAATGGTTAGGGTGCTAGCCTCCGGAGTTCGTGGGTTCGAATCTCACTATAGCATGGATGTTCGTAGCCGTTTGGAATCGGCTTTAAACAGTAGGTCCCGGTCTCATTAGCCCTCGTGTTGCAAAAAGTAGACCGTAGAACTCCATAACCAAACCAATCATTATTAAAATTTTTTTACTATTTTCTTTTTTTTTTAGTATTTCTATTTTAGTATTTTCTAAAACCCAATTAATATGATTTTATTCAAAGCTCTAAAAGTTTTCTTATAAATAGAAACGGCTACAATACATGTAAAAGAAATGTGCTTGGAACAACTTTAATATAACTAATTTTAAAACAGTTAATAATTAATAACTACAGTAAAAATTTATCTACTTTGAAATTTTAACTTCAATTACATAAGTATATAGGTAATAATATGTTAAGTTATGCAGATTTATAGAAAATAAAATAAATTTTAAAAATCTAATAAAAGGTCACCTTAACACAAATAAAAGTAAGTATAATATTTTTATATTGTGACTAATTCATTCTAACTAATCCAAAACAATAACAACCGTCTCGGTGTCACATAACGAAACACTAATGAGGATTATAAACCACCAACATACAATAATTGCAATGTGACTGTTTACATAATTTCTCATTCCAAAACGGAACCCCGACGCCATTTGGAACAAATAAGCATAATTCTGAAGCCGACTGGCTAAACAATATATTTTACTATGTCATTTATTTGAACACCGAGATTAGACTAGAATTTTAAGAGTAGAAAATATATCTAGGTTATAAACAGTCATACGGATAAGCAGTTTATAGTCGTTTACATATTTTAATGATTAAGACAGTTTTGGCTCATTTAGAATGCTTAACTTTTCCTTAATTTACCGATATAATGTATCCATATATTTTAAGGTATGATAAGTTCTAGGGAAACTGTATAATGTGCAGGTTATATAGTTGAATATTTTAGTCTTTAGATGAAAAGTTATTTAACTAATATTTCAAGCAATAGCTTAATAGATTTCCCAATTGAGTTATATAACGTGGCATATTTAAGAATGCAAGTATCGTATATTTTAGAAGACAAATAACCTGATGCTATCTAATGATTACATCTGAGAAATATCTTTCCTCTCTACATAGTATCGTTAACATAGATATTACTTCTATAGTTTGATGAAACATATCAATGTAAATCAATTAGTTGAACAAAACGAAAAAATGAAACGAATAACCGAATGAAGCAGCACGTTATGTCATTTATTAAGAATTAGTTTTCTGCTGACACTACTGTTCTTTCCTTGGGCACGTTGTAACACCAGACTATGTCATTCACAGATAGGTCTCAACTTTCTGGCTGCAGAAATAATTTAGCTTAGTCATGTGATCTCCCCATGAAAATAAATATCATTGCTTTGCAAATTAGGATCATATATAGTGCGTTTGTAGTTTTTCCTTATTTCCAGTTCCTTCTGACCTTTAAACGAATAAAACAATGAACTTTGACTTAGGTCATATATATACCACGACTCGAGATGTTACCTTACCTTCTATAGTTTGATGAGACATATTAATGTAAATCAATTAGTTAAACAAAACTAAAAAATACAAATAAAGCAGCGTGTTATGTTATTTATTAAGAATAAGATTTCTGCTGACACTACTGTTCTTTCCTTGGTCACGTTGTAACACCAGACTATGTCATTCACAGATAGGTCTCAACTTTCTGGCTGCAGAAATAATTTAGCTTAGTCATGTGATCTCACCGTGAAAATAAATATCATTGCTTTGCAAATTAGGATCATATA
>CM063502.1:71741615-71754115 GCA_032207245.1 Pardosa pseudoannulata | reverse complement strand
AGATCAGCGTTTTGTTATGTAATAATTTAAAAATAGTTAATACGAGGAAATATGGTGCATTTCACTTGTTTAAGATAGAGAAATTTGAATTTGTGACTTTAATCCGTGAGATTGGAATTGATAAATTGAAGCCTCTCTGTAAATCCTACACTTACTGAAACTGCTGAAACATCACAAATTATTCTAGATTATTGGTCCTTATGAAACACACCAGGTGATTAGTTAAAGTTGCCCGAACTGATCTCTGATTAATTCTGACATCCAAGTACAACGATCTATCTTTAAACTGCTTAAGGAGACAATAAAAAAGTCTACATTTTAAGGGGATTCATTTGGTTTACTGCATCAAAAATCAGTCTTAATTTACAAAATATTTATAAATGATTAATTATATTAGAATAGATGGTTATTAACGCATTTTAATAAATTTCTGATTATATACAGCAGAAATATTCATAAAAAAGATCATACGATTTTTAAATTATAATCATCAAACACCCTAAAATTGAAGATATAATTCAAATTAAGCATTTAAGAGTAATGAAATAATTACTTTTCCATGAAATAAAAAATAGACTTTAAATATTTAATGCATATATTTTTTTTCTTTTCTATTACTCAAATCAAAAATAATAGCTTATATACTTATTCATATCTAAGAACAATTATTGTTGCAATTAATATATATTTTAATAATTCGTTTAAACCAAAATTCATTTTTTAGTAAAATTCACATTTTTTCAATTGTTCATTATATTTTAAGAAAATAAAAAGAATATAAATAAATTTTGTTAAGTTTTAATGTATGACTGCATAGTAAAAAATAAATTACCTGTATTTGGATTGTTGGATTGTTATCAGTTTGCGTTTGCAAACGGTAGAATTCCTAAAACTTTGAGAAAGTAAATACAATAGAAGAAATAGTCAGGGACTTGAAACTTCTATTTCAAAGCCACTGACGATAAGCACTGAGCTGTGTGTTTCATGCATTTTAAACCAGACTATCGACTTAAACAAAAAAAAATAATAGTTTATTATCCTTTTAAACAAGAAACCTAAATGTAAAAACCCTGTAAATTTTTTAATATGAGATTGCATAGTAAGAAACTACTTGTATTCCTGCACTTGTATCACTAAATTTTATCACTTTTGGATTTGTTTTCAATGCATATAATCTCACGATTACCTTAGAAAAGCAACTGTTATATTTCCAGAAGAACCTTTGAATTCACACAATGAAGTATGCACGAAAGGAATTCTATCTTTACGTGAAAAAGCATTAGCTTTAAATCTTGCAAGAACTGCATATAAAAATAATGGAAGCTTCTACAGGACTGTTGGAAGTTAAAAATAATATTTTATAAATTATTATGATTAGAATTAGAAAAATTTGTACATATAATAACTGAAGTATATCTAAACTTTTCGAGATATTTTTCTTGAAATTAGTAATATTTTAAAAATTTTCATTGTTATTTTTGTTGATTTTTAAAATGCTTCTTACTATTTAATTTTTTCATTCTTAAAACATATTATTAAAACACATTTTTATAATATACATTAAAATAAACATATATAAGCAATTTAAATTTTGTCATCATTTATAATTCTAAAACTTGATTTTATTATAGAAAAATTCGTTTCTTTTATTCAACTTATGTACATAGAATGTATATTTGATATAATTATTATTTTGTTTATAAACGAAATAATACCAGAAAACGCTAAAAAGATATTTTTGATTATAACATGGAGAAAATAAAAAAAAATGGAAAATTAATTTGCAACCTACAAGAATTTTTAAATAAGATATATTTAAATACAATCTAAAGTATATGTGTACAAATGGTGATAACTTAAGTTAATAATTAATCCCCTTAAATAGTGGTGGAACGTCCTCGAAGTATTCAAATGATAAGTAATTTATATATACACCCATGTATAAAATTAAGAGAAATTTCACATTTCGTCAATTATCTCCAGGACTATTGGACCGATTTTAATGAAATTTAATGCTTACATAGATTGATACATTACTAAACAAATACCCATTCATCAGTTATAATACACACTCATAATCCTGCGTAACACTCGTTATAGTCGGAGGGTTTGAAACAGTGGTTACAAAATAGAACAAAAAACTGGTTAATAGCAGGTGTGTTCCCTTCTCACACATATACATGACTTATATTGGGATTCATAATTGAAATAAGGCAGTGCAATAATTAGAGTGGCACTTGGTCCCACTCGTTCAGCAACACAATTTTCGGTCCCTGGAGGGTTCCCTTAGGGGGATAAATAGCCTCCCAGAGAATCTGAGGCATACTCTATAGTGTTCAGGTTTAGAGATCTGCTTGGTAAATTCATCCAGCGTATACCCTAGCTAAATTTGTCGACCAGAAGAACTCTATGTGGCTTCATGTTATCATCCATTAAAATGAGCTCAAGGCCAACTGCCCCCTGAAAAGGGAACATAGATATCGAAGACCTCATCCTTAGCCATAGTACCCCTTTCAAGGACATAGTGAATATCCAAATTAATGTCTGCCAAGACTATTAAATATCCAGTGCCATAATAGTCAATTTTACGGGCATTGGAAGGAAGTTAGTAGTTCCCTAATTCAATCCATATAAACAGCTGATGAGAATTGGTGGTTAGGCTAAACCAAGAATCATCAGTGGAGAGAACGGCCATACATTGATTCATATTACAATGTGCACAATACTCAACGGGATACTGCTGTGCATAAACGTGAGTTGGAAGCAAATAGCAGGTCTTCTTGCAAACAACTCTCTCCCATGACATCTTATAGAAAAAACATTTATTCCTGTGGTCGCATACAAGTGACGAGAAAGCTGAGAAGCTGAAGCACCCCTGCTACGCTTTGCTATAATGGATAAATAGTGATTTACTCTGGTCATCGTGTCTTTTGGAAAACCTTTTTGGCCAGACCTCCTTTTGCTGGATCCGGTATCCTTGGACTGTTTCTAATAGTTGCACATTACCCTGGGCGTTAAATGAAACTGTGCAAATCTAGACTTGAAGCTGGTCTGCTTCAAGCCTCCCCACAATTTCCCACCTCATTCCATCATCTATACGTTGGTGTTACTCATTTTTACTGTTAGAATTTGAATTTAACCAATTGCTGCAAAAAGACTCCAAGAAATTTTGAGAGCTGCGCTAGTGAATGAAATTCATGTTTTATCACGCGTCCTTATAAAATCTGTTTGTCTACTGATTCCGCCTCCACACACGTGCAAGCTTCAGTATTCAAAGAAAAAGATTTGCACTTTTGTTTTCACAGTATTTTTACATATCGTTCAGTTTTGTTCATAAAATTTGTCAAAATATTTTAATGTAGTCTTAAGTCAAACATTCGAATGCATATTTCTCGATAAGAAATACGTTATCAGGTTGATGTTTTGAAACTAAATAATTGATTTTATGTAAAATTTAATTATTTTAAACTTTCATTATCCCTTTAATAAAAAAGTAATCATAATTAAAGCTTTAAATATATAAAAGAAAAAAATTCTGCAACTGTTCTAAACCTATTACCAGTATCCATTTGTTGTCATACTAATAATCTCAGTGTAGAATATAAAAAATTATGCTTTATTGTCAAGTAGATTAGATATGGACCATTGATTCCACACAATGTTGATTTATTCATAAATACAAAAGAAGACAAGGAATTAATACACGAAAGGAAGTACCAGTAAAGCTCGTATTCCAAAAATTACTTCTTCAAATATATCAGCAATTTTAAGAACAGGGAAAATTATTCAAATTATAGTTGACATTTTAAGTCTTAGCTCCAGCTTTAAATACACAGATTAAAAATATGCGCATAATTCATTAATGCCTAACTCCTCATTTTGAGCACAATTAAAGAATAGTTTGTATAATTTTCCGGTTTTGTTTGAGTGAATTTCTTATGCAGTGAAGGTGAGAGACTATCATGTAAACAATCCCTCTTATTTTTACGTATCTTCTATTATATAATTTTTTCATTGGAATCAACCTAGTTAGATTTATCAAGACTTGCATAAGAATTCACTTTTTCAACAAAATCTCTTAATTATTAAATATATATCCCCATACATGTACTTTATAATTTATTCATCCAACTGTATTTTACTTAATTATTATCATACATTTTGCATACAATCTCTTTTAAGTAAGCATTTTTTCTCTTAGAAATCTTCAAAATAAGATCATCTAAAGGAATTAACTAACTTATGTATACAAATGTACTTTATACGACAACAAATCATAAATATCAACACAGAAAGAAATTAATATTCTTGAATATCCCAATTAAAAGTTATATTTCCTTAAAGTAATTTTACTCATTTAATTATTTTTCTAATAAGCCACTATTAGTTAAAATTTAGTAATATCTAAATTTTAAAATTCATATATTTTAAAATTATTATATAAAACTATTAAAGACTCATTAACATCTTTCGTGTATTCTATTTAAAATATATGTTTGCTATTAAATGAGTAATTAAATTTCAATGAAAGTAAAGAAAATGGAAATGAAATTCTTTCAATTTATTTGGATTCGATTACGAATTATAATATTCAGTTTAGCCTTTAAACACCGTTGATATTGAGGAATAATGAAAAGCAATCCAAAGATGGCTTTAAAAATAATTATAAATTTGAAACGAATTACTCAATTCTTAGAATAACATTTTACTAATTTCGTTAATGGCTCTTACTTTCAAAATCACATACAGGAAGTTTATTTAGCATGTTTTATTATTTAGGAGTAATATTTATAACATACTGAAATTGGTTTAATTAAAAATTCAATTTCTCTTTTTTTTTACTTTTAAACGCTAAGCGCAGTAGTATAATTTAAAGCTTGTAATTTCATAATGTATATAATTACTAAAAAAAAAATTTGTTAATGTCAAATGCATTAAAAAAGTTTGTAATGGTTAGAGCGAAGAACAAATAATAATATATAAATATATATATATATATATATATATATATATATATATATATATATATATATATATATATATATATATATATATATATATATATATATATATATATATATATATATATATATGTATATATATATATATATATATATATATATATATATGTATATATATATATATATATATATATATATATATGTATATATATATATATATATATATATATGTATATATATATATATATATGTATATATATATATATATATATATATATATATATATATATATATATATATATATATATATATATATATATGTATATATATATGTATATATATATATATATGTATATATATATATATATATATATATATATATGTGTGTGTGATATATATATATGTATATATATATATATATATCTTTTATAACATCTATTTTTGTTTAAGATTTCTTCCATTTCAGTTAATATTTAACTACTAATGAGACACATGTGTCTCTAAGAGATATCAAAATATATCCCAGATACTCAATATAAAGTGTACAAGTTGTAAAACTTGAATATTAGTATATAAGTTATACTCAATAAAAAACGAGCCAAGGGAAACTTTAACAGCAAAAGCTCCTTTTTTATTTAAAGATATCAACACTCATTTATAACACTTAGAAACTAGAGAAGAATATTCCTCTGTCAAAAAATTCCTGGGTTGTAGCAAGGATCAATTTTGAACCTATTCCTGCACTTCATCGTCTGACTAAAATCTTCGTGCAAGTAAATATTTTATGAGTTGATATACGAAACACATGAAATTTTCAAGAAGACAGGTCAGACTGTAGAATTAATTGTTGTGAATTTTCTATTGATATTTCAGCTTCTGATATCTGACGACAAATGTTGAAAATTTCAATACCTCTACAACCATCTGCTGTCTATGCATCGTTGTTCCTCATTTGATACTTCCAATTCAAAACGTTAAAATATAATGCAGTTTAGATTGTAATTTTATAAATCTTTACAAAATTAGAAATATATTTTTGTTGAAAATTCAAAGACAAAAGATAATAACAATCTAAGATTTGTTTTTTGTTAATTGAATTTTATAATATGAGGATACTTAGATAGCACTATTAATTTTATCGTCAAAAGTTAATTTGAAACTTGCGTTATGGAAATGGTATTTCCTAACATTTATCAATTGATGAATAATATACAACTTTTTCAATAATATTTCTTAGTTATTAGAAATGAATAAACTAATGAAACAACGAATAAATAATCCTTCCTCATATTTGATAATAGCTAATTACATCAAACAAAAATCTATGGGACATATGTGTCCCATCTTCCTCTACAACTGAGACATATATGTACAAGGCTGTAATTTAAATATCAGTAATTATTCAATATAATTAAAAATATGTCTTATTTAGGACATATCTATTTTATTGAAACAGCAGGCAGTGTTATATTTAGAAAAATCATAGTTGAAGGATTATTAATATTTTTAACACGTTGTAGGTCACTTGCGTCTATAGCCGTCAAAGCGAAGTTCACTTTGTGGCATGCCGGCAATAGCTGTCAAAACGAAACAGTCGTTTTTAGACACTAAGGCTATACCGGCATAAATACCATAAATTTACCGGCGTACAAGTAGAAGCCTTGTTTCATATTATGAAAACAATTTTTTCGGTTGAATTTCGTTTTCCAGCTGTTACACGACTTGCAGCTTCAGTATGCACATGGTTGTGAGGAGAGTTGCGCGATCGTGTCTTCTCTTGAACTTATTTTTTTCATTTGGTCATTTATTTATTTCTGTTTGATTATAAACTACAATTTCGTGTAAGACTCCCAAAAATACTTTGTTGCACACAAAAAATTGCTTATTTGAGTCATTAAACCTGTCATTTAAGTTTTTAAATTTTTTCTATTGTAGCCGCCATCGTCCAATTACTTAGTGTTTAGAGTCAGCTGGCGCCATGATGGTTATAGCCGCAACCTAATTAAAGGTGCTGAATTAATAAAAATTAAGTTTATTTAAGCAGAAAGCGTAAAACTATACTTCTAATATTCTAAAAATTTCAAAAACATATAGTGTTAATTTTCGAACTTCACTTCTTCCTACTGTCCGTCAATATGTTAATTGTGTTTGAAAAAAAATTCAAGGTAAATTTAAAAACACTTGTAACACTTTTGTCCGTTAAATTGAATAAATATTATTATTTTAATGCAAAATGTCATTATTTATATTATTTCAAATATATCAAATACATCAATACATCAAAAATATTATTATTTTCGGTGAAAGAAAGCAGAAAAAATATGAAAGGTTTATGTATACGTATAACACTTAACACTCTTGCACATACAAGTGCATAACGATTAAAAAATTAAAGATTCTCCGCAGACACAAACAAAATATATTTTCTCGTTAAAACAAGTTTTTAGATTCATTTTCTTTAACAAACAGAAAAAATAAAATTTATGATAAAATTAATGCCTTTAAGGTATTATCCAGTAAATAATTTACCATTTAATTTATCAAATATTCATCCTTTTTTTTATTAATATTATCTCGGTGCGTATTTTTCGTTAAAATTTTTCATTCGTCTAATACTGTTAATTGACAAAAATAAAAGAATTTTTATCTGTTTTATTACTAATTTAATTAAGAAACGTTGTTCCGAAATGTGTGCTTCAACACAAAAGATGTAATCTGTTTAATCAGGGGATTATGGGAGATCAATTAAATGTTCATTGATTTTTTTATCTTGTTTACTACAGAAGTGTTTTATTAAATTAAACTGTTTTATATGAAATACAGCAACCGGTTTTAATAGTCGTTTAAACAATTAATGAAAATAAAAATGCATGTACAGAGTTACTCATAAAATTTCTTATAATATATTTAGGATTCATTTTTATTACGGTTTTATTTTTTTATTTTTTAAGAGCATCTTCATACTACAGAGCAATTTGTAAATGTAAAGAAATTGTCAGAGACATTTAAAACATTTTAGATTTCTGAAGAACTGTGGTGATTAAATAAAGAATATATGGATTTTATTCGAAATTATTCTCAATTAACGATCGTCCAAATACTTTGGTATTGCATTTTTTGCATGTATTGTATATAATCAATTACAACAGTTAATATTTAGTGATTCCTTTAGATTAAAACTATATAAAGTGAAACTTTGGTACATATTTTACATTTTTAACGTTTTCGAAAATAAGGAATAATGGTGTACCTCGTAAAAAATAGAAATTTTAATATAACACTGATAAATTATACGCACACACACACACACACATATATATATATATATTTTTTTTTTATTTTATTTATATATATATTTGTATATATATATATATATATATATATATATATATATAATATATATTTTATATATATGTATATATATATATATATATATATATATATGTAATATATATATGATATATATGCATATATATATATATTTGTATATATTATATATATATATGCATATATATATATATGTATATATATATATATATATATATATATATATATATATATATATATGTATATATATATATATATATGCATATATATGTATATATATATATATATATATATATATATATATATATAGGTATATATATGTATATAAATATGTATATATATGTATATATATATATGTATATATATATATATATATATATATATATATATATATATATATTTAAAAAGAAAAGAGGTATTTTATAATTTGATAAGCATTCAGAAATATGCTGCACTAATGTAATTTTTTTCTTAAAAGCCATAATATGCTATTTACTACTTTTTATGCTAATATTAAAAGCTCTGCAATTTAACTAAACTCTTCCAGTGTCTTTTAGGCCCTTCTGGTGAACATTTAAACAGCTGATCTAGACTTCTAATGATTTTAGAAAAAAAATGTAACTATTTTCGATAAGTAAAGGTCTAAACTTGAAAACTGTTTTCTATTTTTTATAAAAATCGCTATTTTAGCGTGATCAGTTTTACCTTAACTATTTCCCTCAGTTTCTTCTCAATCTCATGGGTTATAATACGAGGGCATAAATGCTGGTTTAATCTGTTTCGTGTACTCCATACTTCAGATCAAGACTACCAAAAGGCTAGTCAATGATTGTTATCATGGATCTCAAACCAAACTATCTTTGTTAGATCGGATACACTATAGTGATAGAAAATATTACTTCGTCTACTTAAGATTTATGTAATTGGTAACAGCAGTAGAGAAAATCTCAATAGTTAACTGATATTTCTCAACTATATAATGAAATATATCTAGTATTTTTTGGTTGAAAAGCCTGTGTAAATCCTGAATGATGCACTCCTCACTGCACATTTTATTAAAAAATCTTTTTCTTCAAGAAATAGGGCCAATGAGTATCACGGCCTTTAGATACATATCAAAAAACTTTTCCTCGTCGGAAAATATAACTGTTAAACATTCAGTATTTGTATTTCAGTATTTGTAGTTTTATGTTTTCTATGTCATACCGATTTGTCGTGTTTAAGCTTCTTAAAATTATGCATTCATCATCGGATTAAGCATCTTCAGGAGGTTATAATATTGCTTTCTTTAATCAATAACAGTAATTCTGTGCAATTTTTTTATTTATTCACAAGAAAGTTTTTAAAAAACAATAAATTTTTCTATGATACCATTGCAGCATAATTATCTAACATCTGTGACTATCTAGATAGAATCAGAATCACCATTCTTTGATAAAAATTAACAAATATTCAGTGCAACCTTGAAAACCTTTAAAATAAATAACTACTAGTCTTAACTATCTAGGAAATGATTGAATTTACACTATTCAAATTATTTTTCCAATTTTTTTTTATATTTTATATGTAGATTTTTTTTAAGTTTTCTTTAAAATATTTTAGATCAATAAATAATTTAAAAGAAGCAAACTTTCCATTAATTCTTTTTATTTGGCATTAACAGTAGAGTTTAGAAAATTGCTTATCTTTACAGCGGTAGATCAAGTATATGTATCATTTATATACCGTTTTTCATAACCACTAATGTCAGTTTATTCGACAACTAGATAATATTGAAAATATTTTCAACAACAAAATTGACCATTAAAAAATTGACATTAAAATAGGTCAGTCCTACAGGAACATTACGTCCAAACCAAATCACTCTTTCGTTCAATAAAAGCTATAAAATCTGCTTAAAAATACTAATGATTTTGAGCAAAAAACAACGGTGTTATCTGTACAGTGATATTCGGTTACCTGGTTTGGGAATTCATGAAATCTTACTCGCGAGTAGAAAGACTTTTTCATGCATTTGATGTAAGTTTTTTTTTCCTTTTCATTGGTCACTTAATTTCACGTATATTAAGTTAAGTCATCTGCCTTTTCACCTTTTAATATTAGAGGCAATTTTGTATTTCTTTTTTTTTCAATTCAGAAATAAGATGGAAGACATTTTTATTGGTTTGGTTGCCAAAAGATTAAAAAATATAAGTTTTATCAAGTAGATATACGAAACAAATTTAAGGTAAGCAGCAAAGTGTATTTTTGAAAAAATTTGGAAAAATTATTTTGATTTCTAGTCTGGAAAAAAAGTTAAAAATAGATGAGGTTTTTCTTTTTTAATTCTTCTTGTGATTCATATTCTTACCCTTTAGGATGATTATATGTTAAGAAATAATATCAAATATTTCACTTGAAAACTAAGAAATTTAATTAAACACAAACAACACTTAAGGGTTGAAATTGATATATATTTACATATCATCTAGTATTTTAACTTAAAAAAACGAAAAATAATAAATTAAAAAATAATATAAACTATTATTTCTCATTAAACATTCTGTCATATGTCCAATTAGACGTAGATTTCACTTATTTCCTTTTTCGAGAAGTAAGCTAAAAGATATTGTTTACTTGTCTGGTTGCCTAGGAGTAAAATAATGCATGTTTTCTAGGCTTTCATATAAGAGAAAACTGAAGATAAACAAACACCAGTGGTCATTTTTCCAAAAACATTTAACTCGTCTAAATCTAGAAATAAAATTTAATGTAAGTGCTACTATGTAAATGCTTTATATATAGTTATTCGTAAAAATATATTCTTAAAGGATAAGATGTTTTTATACGATACATAAATCAACAAAAAAGCATTTAAATATTTTGTTTCAAAATTAAAATTATTATTTATAGTATTAATAAAAAATAGTTTTTATAAATTTCAGCACCTCGCAAACGTTTTATGAGGTAATTTATGTAAAAATGTATTTTCAAAGAAATAATGTGAAAACTTAACTAAACTAAAAATCACCAT
Source organism: Pardosa pseudoannulata (assembly GCA_032207245.1). Lineage (NCBI taxonomy): Eukaryota > Metazoa > Arthropoda > Arachnida > Araneae > Lycosidae > Pardosa > Pardosa pseudoannulata. The sequence goes on along the minus strand of CM063502.1, from coordinate 71,742,814 downwards.
CTAATCATTTTACTAAAATTTGTAGTACCTAACGTAAAAATATATAATATTACTCTGTATTAAATTATAAATTACTCATTTCATTGAATAGTAGTTCTTAAAAGTGGTAATTTTGCTGAATCAAAGGAAAAAGGATGCTTCAAGTTTAAAAACAAATGGGACAAACTTCATTTGGGTCAGTGGTGTGTGAAGCTAATTTGGGGAACTTTTGATATTTGATAGAATAAATTAATTATATTTGATAATAGTGGCAACTCAACAATAAATATTTTTAAATTGTTTTAATTTGTAAACATATTTGAGATATATTTGAATAATACTTCAATTTTTAGTAACAAAAGATCAAAAAAGTCTTAGCATATTATATCTGAATTCTGTGCAAAATTACCTAAATGCTGTTTTATATTATATTATAATATCTTAAATCTTTTAACTTTAATCAGAAGATTCTTTTCACTAGGTTAGAAATATAAAGCTTCTCTAAACATATTAGTTTTTTTGTATGTATTATGTATTCTTCCTTTGTGCAAGCTGGTACCCGTGGCATTAATAGATTGGCGTTCGTGTCTTGCAGAGATTAATGAAAAACGGAAATGTGAAAATAACAAAAATCAAACAGAAAAATCCAGTAAAATATCGATAAATATGTTAGGTTATTTTTTCGGATCATCTGACAAGAGTGTAAAGATTTTCTTTTGTATTTTATCTATGAACAAATTCATTTATTATAATATAAAATTTAAAAGTGGCAGTACACCATTGAAAAGGTTTAAAATGTCGTATGATTTCATATGATTAAATAGAAATTTTGTTCTGAATAAAATAATACCTATATTCTTATAATAATTATTATTTTTGTATTATAATTTTTTTCTAAATTACAAAAGAGAAAAAGAAAATACTTTATGTTGTACACACACATACACACACACACACACACACACACACACATATATATATATATATATATATATATATATATATATATATATATATATATATATATATATATATATATATAAATGTTATAGATTTTACCGTTATGTAAAATGATTTTCGACATATTCTTTTATTATTTCTGTTACTTCATGAAATGTTATATATTTATCATTATTAATGATACTTAATTTTTAAGTAGATATTTAAGATATGCAAAATTATTTTATTAAAATTTACTGTAACTTAAAACTTGCTGATAT
>CM063502.1:71731615-71736615 GCA_032207245.1 Pardosa pseudoannulata | reverse complement strand
TGAATTTTGGTAACCCTAACTCATCAAAAATCCATTATGGATGCTTTCATCCATACCAGGTCTAACCACTCATAAATTCGAGGACAGACAGACAGATAACTTAGGCTATTATTATATAAGGGATATAGATTACTAATTCTAACTTTTTTTGGCTACCCAGCTATTATTTTACATTTCTTATTTATGTTATTATATTCAAAATTCTACCATTAAGCTTTTGGAAAACGAATCTGATACATGAAAGAGAATTGTTTTGTTTAGTAAATAATTTTAGGATTTTCAGTTTTCGTTTCACAGAAATAATTTTAAAATTTTAAAATTCATAAAATATTATCTCATCATTCAGTAAAATTTGAATGCATTTTTAGCACGTTAATGAATTTGTATAAATCTGTTATTAGCTGCAAAATATCATTTTTAAATTACAATAGAATATTTCTAATGTCAAGAAAAAATTACTATAGGAAATAAAGCTGAGATGGGCAACCTAAATTTAAAAAAATTATTTATACTAGCTGATTTCTTCAATGGTTAAATTGTTTTATTTTTAATAATATGCAATAAAATTAATAACAATTCGCTATTGAGTAACTTGTTTTCATAATTTCGTGTTAATCAAAATATTGCTCTTTAAAATGTAATAATGAATTTTAATTTTAAAAATCCAATCAGCAAATGAATACATAATATATCTATTTAAAATGCAAAACTAAGTCCTATTGCTTAATGATTTGTGCAAAACATAATATATAATTTAAAAATTCCTTACATTCAAAACTATTTCTTTGCACAACCTTGTAGAAAATTAAGTATACTAAGGACCTTTATATTCCTATAAAATATCCAGCAAAATAATAAAAAAAAGAATCTCTGAAAGTAAAAGGACTGATGTGCATGCTTAACTACAATTTCTATGTGTTACTTTCAAAATCAATACTGAAAAGACCTCGAGTAGTTCAGCTGTTTTACTTTTTTACCCCTTTTAGATAAAAGTTTCAGACACTCTTAAAATTCTACATTGTACACATAGGGTCACCTCTTTTAAAGGTATCTTAAGTATTTTGAGAAAGCAGACTATAGTAGGCATCTAAACTTGTGGAAAATCAAGAGGAACTCTTTAAAGTGCTTTAGCTATGGTTGAATGCTTGATAAATCAACTATAAACGGCGCGGTATGTTGCTAGCTCAGTATCTGTGTAATGAAACTTACATCGAATACGCCTCGTAAATAAAAGAGCTCAACATTCTGTCTCAACTCCCTAATTCGAACATTAAATTTCATTAAATACGGTTTTCTGTCTGGTAAATTTCGGAAATAGTTGGTGTTTAGCATTCCAAAGCGTAAGAGGTATCTGCTTTAAGATTTCTTTTTAAATAAATCTTTTTATATTGTTCGTTTTGATTACGATAAGGCATTGTTCATTTAAAACTAAAATTTTATGTAATTTATCAGAAATATAGGAACTATTTAAGTAAAAAGAAATAGATGATTAATTTTTATTTATATTATGTATCCCAGTAAAAATAATAACGGGTTTTTATAAAATAAAAATGTAAGTAGAATATAAAGTACATAATATGTATGTGTATGTGTGTAATATAATAAAGTATATGTGTGTGTAAATTATATGTGTGTATATGTATGTATTGTATATGTGTGTGTAATTTTTGAGTAAATAAATAAAGTTTTAGCATAGTAATTCTTTACTATTAAAATCAGTCTGTAAAGTAAACACTATTTTTTAATGTTGTATGTAAAAAGATAACAAAAAATTACAAGATTCACTTTATTCAAAAGTGTTTTTTACACTTTATATTACATTAAATAGACTGTACAGTATTTTACTGCAATAAAAAATTAACAACATATCAAAAATTCAGTCTCTGAAATTTAAAAGGAATGATGAACTTTTTGCACAACAATCTCAATTTGTAATTTTGAAATCAATACTCAAGAAAGGTCAAATAGCTCAGCTATTTTACTTTTCCTTTTCTAAGATAAAAGTTTAGGCTCCCAAAATTATACTTTATATACGTAGAGTCACCCCTTTAAAAGGTATCTTAAGTATTTTGACACAGTACACTACAGAAAGCATTTAAAGTGGTGGAAGATCAAGAGAAACTCTTTAAAGTGCTTCTTCAACTATGCTTAAATACAGCATAGCTTGATGCTAGCTTAGAGGTTCTGTAATGAAACTCATGCAGAATACTTCCCGTAAATAAAAGAGCTCAACATTGTATCTTACCTCTTTAATTTGAACAGTAAATTTTATTAAAAAAGGGTTTTCTGTTTTGTAAATTTAGGAAATATTTTATGTTTTTAGAAAAGGAAGAATCTCCTTTAAGATTTTTTTATATAAATAATTTTTCTGGCTCATTTTTACTACAATGATGCATTATATAGTTTAAGCTGCAATTTAAATATTTTGGGATATATTTGGGGACCATTTAAATGGAATAAGAAGACAATTTTTTTAAATACAAATTTTGTATTTGTACTGAAGAAAATATTGTTTATTATTAAGCGGATATCTTATACCTTTCAAAATATTTTGTATTAAAATCTTTTGAAAGGTAATCTTTTTCTTTTTACCTTAAAATTTGTATTTATGCAGAAGAAAATATTGTTTATTATTAAACGGATATTTTACCCTTTAAAAAGATTTTATAAGTACTACAGTAAATTATGTAGCTGTTTTATATTCTGAAATCCAATTAAAAGTATAATTAAAAAATAAAGTCTGGATAGTTCATAATTTTAATTTTCAAAATAGTATATAACTTATCAAACGTTGATATTTTTGAACCAAACTTTATTGAAATATATTTAAGTATATATTTATGATTATTTAAGTATATATTTGTGACACTGAAAGGATTTTCAAATATCTCTTAAATATTATTTAACAAAACTATTATTTAAGTTTCATGTGAAAATCGATGACACTTGTCATTTTTTTTTCTCTTGCATATATATTTGGGAAAAAATAAGCAGTTACAAGTTAGTTCCATAAAACTTTATTCAATACATTATAGAAAATGTGTATAAAAATTTTAGCACTTCTGAAAGAAAAACAAAAACGTTTATTTAAGATAATATTTTAATTTAAGATAGTACAAACAAGGAGAAAAAACCATTGATAGTTGTTGTTGTAGTTAAAAATTTCTTCTAAATGAAATCGCGTACTATTGTCTCATTTTTACATAAAATGACATGCGGGAGATAGAAATATCTAATTCTACTCACACTACATTACTTATGATTTTCTTACTTGCATAGTTTTCTAAAATAAATTCAAATACTTCAATCTTTTCAATTAAGTAATTGTAGTTTTTATTGTACATCAATTGTTTATAATTTAATGCAATCACTATTTGATGTACTCAATAGTCCTAACAAAGTCCTAGTTTGGTTAAAAAAATATCCCTTGACCTTGCCACATTTTTTTGCAATTTTGTATAATCCTGAAATCCTAACTGATTCATTGAATGTATCTTTCCTTTTGAAATGTCTCCCAATATTTACCTATCTTATTTGCGAAATCATGTTTCCAGGTACACAAAATATACCGGTTTTATTCATTTTCTATGAATTTGCTAATGACGTTCTCACTCTTTCTTGTAGTTTAATTCTGAGTACAAAATTATATACAAAAAAAATATAGTGAGAAAATTACTGCCAGAACAGCCATTTAACCATTTTATTTTTTTATAGCTTATTAATAATTTTTACTGGATTATTACAATCTATACTTGTATCACTGCACAAAATTATAAATAAAACTGTACAAAATTAATGTTTATACACAATTTAAAACTAGAATTCATATGTGAGGTGAGAAACAAATACTACAACATTTTTCAATAAATTCTAAAATATAATGGTATCAAATTTATATTTACCGTTGTGCTCTGAACAGAGGCTGAATATTTGAAGTCAATATGCTTTAAGATGTGTTAATCATTAACAATTTAATTAATTTAAATAGCAGTAGTTTAATAATTAAAAGTAATCTCGTATCAATTATTTTTCAATCTGTATATAAATACTTGATTTGTTATGAAATATGGCAATAATTCAAAATATTTTTTTATTATTCATATTTCCATATAATTATTATATTTTTATAACTAATAAAACAATAGTGTTTATAAGTAATTATTACGCTATTTTGAAATGTTTTTAAATATAATAATTTTAAATATTTTTTTAACAATGATGTACTTTTTGTACCTAACATAATACGTAACTCTTTGATTTGATATTTGCCTCTGTTCTTATTTTCAAAATATAATGTCATTACTTTTGTACAATTATTTCAAACCCGTTAGATTTAAGATTTATTCCCCAAAAAATAATTGTCCAAAATCTCGCTCTAGCATTTTTAATCGTAATCCTCCAAAATTAACTGTAAACAGTACGTCTAGGTCTCATTAGCTCTTGTGTAACAAAAATTAAAACTAAAGTACTCTAGACCAAACCATACCAAACCAAATAGCTTTTTGGCAATTATTAACATTAAATTGTAATAAATCACATATTTTTTTTAAACTCTATTCATTTTACGATTTAGGAAAATTACATTAGAACATATTTTCTTCAAATCAACAATGTTAACTGAAGAATATTTAGTTTTTTATTTACTGCAATTATCTTTTCCTGTTAGTTACTATCACAGTTCTTAGTTGTGAAATTTTATGCAGAGAGTTAAATATACACAAAGGTTTTCCCTCTAAACTTCGTAAGAAATTCGAGTTATTTTATAAACTTGAACCAGTTTGAATCTTTGTATTCCCACAGCTTAAAGAGTGCATTTAGCATTAGAAAATACATAAAATTTATTGACACTTTCTGTTTATCAATAAATTTAATTACATGGTCTTCACAGAAACTGCTCGCTTCATTTACTTACAACATTAAGATAGTACTGACAAAGATTCTAACAGAAAATCTTACAAATTATTCCTTACATCTGTTAGATTTTTAAACAGCAATTGAAT
>CM063502.1:71681615-71726615 GCA_032207245.1 Pardosa pseudoannulata | reverse complement strand
TCCATTGCCAAGAAATTCTTAGGTTAGAAAAATATATTGTTTAATTTAGTACTTGTATCAATACACACACACACACACACACACACACACACACACACATATATATATATATATATATATATATATATATATATATATATATATATATATATATATATATATATATATATGTCAGGATTTAAAATATAGATTAATTTTAAGAGATTTTAATTAGGGATTCTTTTAATGAGAGTGACGTGGCTTGAGGAGTTAGCCACATAAATACGGCTCACGCGCAGTGATATGAGCAGAGAGCAGTATGCACTTTCCACAGTCAGACCTGCAGCTCCTCGAAGCAGTAAAACCTGCCTTTGTTAGAAGTTGGGCGCCAATGTGAGACGCCATTGTAGAGTAGTGTGTGATGAGATTTAAATAAAGAGATGAAGTGGTACTCCGAACTCTAGTGTCATTTAGTGGGACCTGTCATATATATATATATATATATATATATATATATATATATATATATATATATATATATATATATATATATATATATATATATATATATATATATATATATATATATATATATATATATATCATATATATACATATGTGTATATATATATATACATATATATATATATATATATATATATATACATATATATATATATATATATATATATTAACCAAAATAATTTACTTATAAATTTACTAATAATAGTTACTAATAATAATTTACTAATAATAATTACTAATAATAATTTACTAATAATAATTTATAATAATTTACTTATTTTAACCAAAATAATTTACTTATAATTGTATCGTAAAAAGATTTCTGGCAAATCTATAACTAAAATTGCAAACTTTGGTAAGATATATTTGTTTCTCCGCTAATCTTTGTCTATTTGAAAAACATCAAAATTAATTTCTGCATTGCTCAATTATTCCTATATAACTCCTTTACGTAACTTAGTCTCGCTTCTTGCGTCCCCCAAGTGACAATCTTTTAACACTCTCATTAGATGACTTACTTGTGCCCTCTCATCACTATAAAACCGAAAGTAAAATATTTTCCCAGGAGAGCACTAAAAATGGAATAAACTAAACTTTATTTTTTCAATATTTTGATTTTCTTTCAAGATCTCACAACTTCACTATATCCAGCCTGGATACAATTTTAACTTTGTAGTCACTGCTTTAACTTTGTAGGGTCACGAACGCCCATTGGATATATATATATATATATATATGTATATATATATATATATGTGTGTGTGTGTGTGTGTGTGTGCATGTATGTGTGTGTTTCTCTGGATTTATCTCTCTATAATCTCTCTTCTCACCCTCTCTGGGGTCTATAATATTGTGTATGAAATATCTGTGAGGATGGACATCAGTATGTCAGAACGTATTGTAGGCTGTACACTTGGATAGTTGGTGTTCTTTCCTTTGCTGTATATTTGTGTGTGTATGCCTGTCAGTTGGTGTGAACTCAGGTATGAAGTAAAGTCAGAAATATTGTGTATGAAATATCTGTGAGGATGGACATCAGTATGTCAGAACGTATTGTAGGCTGTACACGTGGATAGCTGGTGTTCTTTCCTTTGCTGTATATTTGTGTGTGTATGCCTGTCAGTTGGTGTGAACTCAGGTATGTAGTAAAGCCAGAAATATTGTGTATGAAATATCTGTGAGGATGGACATCAGTATGTCAGAACGTATTGTAGGCTGTACACGTGGATAGTTGGTGTTCTTTCCTTTGCTGTTTATTTGTGTGTGTATGCCTGCCAGTGGGTGTGAACTCAAGTATGTAGTAAAGCCAGGAACTATTCATACGGGGTTGAGAAGCCTTTAAGATGCCTTGTAGGATCACATAGGATCATTGTATTTAAACAACTCACTTAATCTACTAACTTCTCAAGTGCATTCCTTATCTGTTAAGTATAGAAGAATCAGTATCTTAAACGGTGAGATAGCGACTAGAAATTTAGCAATTTTTATTTGGTATTTTTGCGTTTTAATATTTTAAACAGTTTGCGTTTAATCATTTAAAACAGTTTTTTATTTTTATATTAATTTGCGTAACATACTAAATTTTTCGGTTAAACAATATTCAGTACGTACAAATTTCTCGAATGCATTCCTTATGTGTTGAGTATAGAAGAACTAATATCAGAAACGGTTAGATAGCAACTAGAAATTTAGCCATTTCTATTTAGCAGTTTTGTGTTTTAATAATTTTTGTTTTGATATAAAAATTAAAACAGTTTTTTTTGTTAAATATTTTATAGTAATTTGCGTAACATACAGAAATTTTCATTTAAACAATATTCACTACAATTTTGTCATATTTATATATATTTAATGATAAACGTCCGTAAGACCATAGACAAATTTAAACCAAAAATATCAGGAAATGTAAGTGGTATTAATACTATTTCAAACCCATTAAAAATGCAAAAACAGTTTACGAAAACAAACTTTTAAGAATTTTAAAATTTAAATAAATTTTATTTCATAACTTAAAGGGAAAATATCAAAAAATATAAACATTTTCAGATACGTTGTACAATACACTTGCACTTTCAATGAATAAAAGGTGTATTAAACTGAGATTGGAAACTCTCTAAAAATTGATTTTCACTCAATTAAATGTGGCATCCACTTGAGTGTGAAATTAATTATGGCACTCATCAACAACTTTATGCCAATAATTCTATTATTTAAGGAGATTTAAATAACTTACGCTATACTAATTTTTAAAGCTTCAATTCAATAAATTCAGTAGAATTATTTTCTATAAGTATTACAAAAATATAACAGTTATGTAATTCTTAATATTTTTAATATTTGTATTTAATTTATATTATTCTAAAACGTTATAATTTCTTAAATATATGGTGAAATTTCCATATAAGAAAAGTACTAAAATTTCCAAATCCATACGCTTATTTCATTACCATCTGTGTCTAATTTTTATTTATTTTATGGCGTTGCTAAATATTTTATAAACTCAATTTGTATAAAAGATGTAAGAGTAAATTTTATAAAATGAGATCACATTGTGCTTAAGATTGCTTTAATAGCTGTAAAATATATTAGTATACACATTGGCAAGTCTTCAGAAAACCTTTATGGCTTTCAAAAGTTTTAAAAATTCAAAATATTGAAAACAATTATCAAATTAATTTTCTGCAATTATTCACAGCACATTAAAAAACCTACACTGGGAAGTTATTTCTAGACACGAATTATAGGCTGACATATAGCGTATATTAGTTTGCATTGCTGGCTAGAGGAATTCTGATATAGTTTCGTTGTATCGTAATAACAAACGACTCCATGACATTTTTTTCTTAATTTTCGGGAACATGAATAAACACAAAAATGTATTTTTTTAAAGTTCGAGGAATGGTATTGAAACAATGTTGTTCCTTGACTTATTTGGTCCCTGTAGCCATTGATTTACAATCTAGAAAATCATGTACATATCTAAATTGAAATGCACACTAATTTCCTACTCCCAGGGATATAGGTTACTTAGGAACTCTAGTTTTCAATGTACAAACTAGCAACAGTGATTTCCAGTCCTGCAATCACATAAAAAGTTGTAACCACTATCAGAGGATATATATGAATACATGTAACATTGTTAGTTATTGCATCAACTGTACAGTGTTGTAAAAATACTGGGGAGAAGAAAAATCATCATTTGTTTACCTAAGATATTTTCTCTTGAGTAGAAGTCGTCAAAAGGTTAAACAGTCACTGCCGGCTGATATTTTATATGCATTTCTATATCCTAAAGAATCTGTCTCTTATCCATTGTTTCTTTTTTCTCACAAAATTTCGTTTAACTGGTTCATGAAACCTTAAGAATGGGAATGGATTCAAACGAAATTTGCAGAAGCTCAGGGTTTATTTCTTGGAGGTACATTACTCATGAACAGATAACCAACTATTAAGGATACCAAGTCTAATGGGAATCCAAATTTACAATGAATGAATGCAGTGGTTCTGTTCCCAGACATTTGATTTCAAAATGATTCATGAGAAGCCATTCAAGGAAAAACATTATATTCACTATAATATTATATTCATGTGTTTAAATTGAGCTAAATAGTATGGGAAATTGACTTTTTAGCAATAGAAAACAGAAATGTCCTCAGAAAATTTGAAATTTTACCTTACCGATCCAGATGTTTGATAGATTGTTTGTCATTGATCCAAGGAAAAATTTAGTTCTGTCTGCATTGAGTTTAGGGCCCAAGATCCAGTTTCTAAACCACCTGTGAGTGTTTTTTAGTATTAAGGAATGAGCCGAATCTCATTTCCAAAATAATGTGAATGACCAGGTATGCAACAATATTTTCCTTAGAAAGTTCTCTCTTGCTATTTGAGACAAATATTGATCTGTTAATCAGTGAATTTTCCAGGGTGATTTAGTAACATATATACAAAGTAGTGAGCATTACGTGCATGAAAATTATGCATAGTTTAAATTACATATTTTGTATATTTTTTTAAAATTTTTTTAGCATTGTACGTACAACAATAATCGTAGAATCTTAACATCCTTAACTAGACATGTCCTCTCAATTTATCATATTGCAGTATTGGAAACTTGAATACTGCACAAAAAATCCTCAATTACTGAACCAACTTAGGGAAGGATATCTATGTCTGGCACCATAATATAGCCTTTGAATAGATTCGATAAAGAATTTCGTCAATGTCCTCCTATCGTTGTACAGCCGTTATAAAGGCAGTAATGACCCATCTAAACATCAGTCGTAACGAATATGCAGTTCTTATTTTCACAGGTCATTATTTATCTTCTTTACATATACTTTTGTTAACGATAGACAGGAAAGTGGATGTGAACTTTTTTCACAACTTGCATTAAAGAATATTTTACCCTTGATTTACTTTATGAAATAAAATAAATATTTTTTTAGTATTTCCATGTAGGTGTTTCATTCTTATGACTTGAAGCATTTCATGACATTTATATGCAGGGTAGATGCTGTTTATCATCCCAGTTTCTGATTTCAGCATGTGACGCAATTTTTTTACACACTGCTGTATGTATATAGACTTATATCCCATAATGAATCTTCTCTTAAATCCTTTATACTTGTAGTGAAACCTCTCATTATTGAACGCTTCCACAAATGGTAACAAAAACATGAAATGTCTGAAAATTCTTTTCCATCAATCTGTTTTCAATTTTATGCTTTTTTGCAAACTCAAATTATTTTTTTAAACAATTTATTAGGATATCTAGAACTGTGTTTGACCTTTATATTTAAACAGCACTATATCCAATTTTTAAACAATTCGTATTTTCATCAATCATCCTACTTCTGCAGAAAACAGAATTTCTTCTGTAGTCATTGTCCATTAAACCATGTCTTTTTCCCATTAGTTATGTTTCCCTTGTTACTTTGTGTATTGTTTCAGCTTTTTTATATCTGTATCACATAAATCATCTAATTTATGTAACTTTGTGTAACATAACTTGGTACACATAAAATTTTGATTCATTTTTCGCTCTATCGAGTTTTTTTATTGCAATTATTCCACAAAGTTATTTTGCAGCCTATAAAAAATTAAGCTTACATTTACCCTTAGATGTCTTCAAGCTTTTATAAGTTGTCTATTAGTTGCAACCCTAGCTACCGAGTATTTCAGCTTTGAAACCTCATACATTGTATTACTTTATAGATGAACAATTTATCAGTTTTGTCCCAGTATCACTTGAATGCTTGGAAATTATCTTTTCTGATTTGCTTATGTAACTACAATAGTCTACGATAATTTTTTGTATTTTTCGCTTTCTAAAGTTTGTTGTGTTGTATCTCTTGAATGTTTAATCCATTCAATTTTTGTGTTTTAAATATATGTGATACCTAAATGAAGAGTGAATTACAAAACAAATGCAGTTGTGTAAGTCTGGTTTTACTGCTTATCCTTTACACAAGAAAACAAGTGAATTTTTTTGCCTTTGCTTGATGTTTATGAAGTTATGAAAACTATTTTGGGTGTGTTTCTAATGCTACACATATTTAAAAAATGCAAAAAATTCATAACCCTTTTTAACTCCTATTTTTCTTAAGTGTTTTTCCAGTCTATAAAGAACTCACTGTAAATAACGTAACTTATGTAAAAATGTCACTATTTTACAAATTAATTCACTTTAACATGAATTAATAAATTTGGAATAGTATCACTACCATTTCCTATCCGTCTAAACTCATAGCTTACTTTTAATTCAGTAAACATTCTTAAACGCTCCACTTTCTCTATATTACTACAACATAGCATAACTAAAAACAAATTATTAAGAATTATGAATGGTTATAAAGAACTTTGAAGCTTATGAAGAATTATGTAACTGCGGTCGAGCATACGCTTCCACTATAATTACATAAACGTTTTAAAACATAAATGATAAATGACCTCTAACACATCCCTGCGATTCATAATATTCCAATTTTCGGATATCCACATAATAAACATAAACCTTGTTGGCAAATATATCTCTTCGTTATGGAAAATGAATACCTTTCATGTACTGTCGGAAGATGAAAAGTAGATATTTTTACTAGGTATCACAACTTCCTAAAATTATTCTGGAAAATGCAAACATTCCACTTTGAATCTCAATCGAGATCAGAGGGTGAATCTCAACACCAAATGACCTTGAAGCATTTATTCTACACTGTTGAATTTCATAATTAAAGCTTCAGGCAGAATCTATACAAAGATCCTAATGCCCTCTAACTCAAGATCAATCCCTTTTATATCCCACTCCGTGTCCGTAATATTGACAAACAATGAAAGTTCTCCATTAACACTTACTATCACCCTCAGTCAGGTTTTGGTTGAATTCGTAATAGAAACTAAAAAACTTTAAACAATATTCAAATTACATCAGATTTGCATCAAACCTCGGTCAGCATCAATTCTTATGCTTACGTTTGGTTTGGTTTGGGAGCGCTACGGTCTACTGTTTTGCACACGAGAGCTAATGAGACCGGGACCTACTGCTTAAAGCCGATTCCGAACGGCTACGAACATCCATGCCATAGTGGGATTCAAACCCACGAACTCCGGTACCGACAATCAGCGCCCTAACCAATCGGCCAGTGTTCGGCATTCTTATGCTTACAGTTTTGTCTGTCATATTGTCCAATCCAGTATGACATCCTTACAAATCCAATGCTTTTTACAACTTTGGCTGCTTAATTTAAAATGCTTATAATTTATTTTTACTTAAAACGGTTTACTTAATATGTGCTTATTTTCGACCAAAATATACTAGTTTATATTTCCAAATTGGAATCTATTTTCATTCACTCTTGCTTGTTGAATATTTAACTGTACAGGTAAACACCTGCACAGTTAGATATTCAAACTATAGTTAAACATTATAGAATTTTGCTTGATTATGATTAATCAAGGATATCAATATACTTTTAATGAAGAAGTTATATGATATAATTGAATGCAATATTTCTGTGTTATTTCTGTGTAAAGATTTGGCTAGTAGTAATCAGTGGTAAGACTTCTTTATTTAAACTATTAAAAGGAATCATCATTTTAAATGACTATGTCCTAGTATAATCAACCAAGTTTGAAGCGATGTCGACAGTAAACTTGTAGCTAAATTAAATTTGACTTAATTTTTGCTATACCCATCTCATTGAATTCCGAAATATAAATAACAATAAAATGAATAAAGAGAAAACAAATATTCCTTATATTTTAATAAATGCAATTATTACTACACTATGCAATAATTTTTTATTAACAAGAATATTATTAAATGTTAATTAAAAACAGTAGTGTTTTGATTTTATGAATAGTTGATGTACTTCAAGGCTATGTTTAGCCATTACATCTCTTTAAAACGCTCCAGTTATTATTCTTATAGTTATAAAATAATAGTGTATAAAATAAATGTAATCCAAAATAATGTGTATCAAAAAAGCAAAATCTGTCAATTCTGTAAGTAAAAGAAATATATAAAATTTGATCAGGGAAAATGTAAACATTTTTCTCTCTTGATATTTATAAAGAATACTTATAATAATATTTAGTATTTTTATATGACGAAAAAGGTTTCTTCTAAATAAAAACAGCCATATTATATGTACAATGAATACCCATGGAAAACTTTAAGAAATATGTTTTTTATAAATCAATAATTAGTAACAAATAGAAAACTAATATTTTAGGGTGAAATTTTAATTCCTTTTCATAAATATGTAGTTATTAGCGTGTAAAATTTTCAAAAAGGTTTAAAAGAAAATAAATTAGTTATGGAAGCTCAATGTTGCTATGAAATAAAATATTACAAGGAAAATTTACAAGATTAAGCAGTCTGATATAAGATATATTTCCACCTTAGTTATAAACCTAAAGATAAAAGAATATTTCTGTCTATGTTCAATGAACAAAGCATTCATTTTATTTTAAGTTATATAAGTGTAGAAACAAAACTAATGAATCATTTCTCGTATAACAGGTTTTATTATTTTATGTGTACCTTTATGTTTCCACCTTATATTGGTAAATGCATTTCCTGATACTGATTCTCTTATGCTTCTGCTTTTAGACTTCACAAAAGATTTGTCCCCACCACAATAAGGAAGGGTGTGTTGTATCATTCATTGTCTTACAAAAATTTTCAATAAGCATACATTAACAGTTTTCGTTAGAACCTTTCCTTTTCAAATTACAAGCTTAACAGTTCCAAAGAGAAATTGGATTAAATTCTCTGTAGAATCTTGTATTAATACATGTACTCTCTTTTAAAACTGTAAGGAACATCAGTAGTAAACTCTTAATAAGAGCTAAATAATCCTTTTTGCATTTTTAAAGAAAAAGTAGATCATACTATCTAGAAAATGGAATGCAATAATCACGTTACCAGTTACCAACATGTGAAGCTAAAATTTAACTGTAAAATATAAGTATTTCATACTGATTATTTTTATTTATTTCGTATATGCAACTTCTATTTCCAAAATTTAAAACTTGTCAAGCTAAAATTTAACTATAAAATATAAGTATTTCATACTGATTATTTTTATTTATTTCGTATATACATCTTCTATTTTCAAAATTTAAAACTTGTCAAGCTAAAATTTAACTATAAATATAAGTATTTCATACTGATTATTTTTATTTATTTCGTATATACATCTTCTTTTCAAAATTTAAAAATTGTGAAGCTAAAATTTAACTGTAAAATATAAGTATTTCATACTGATTATTTTTATTTATTTCGTATATGCAACTTCTATTTCCAAAATTTAAAACTTGTCAAGCTAAAATTTAACTATAAAATATAAGTATTTCATACTGATTATTTTTATTTATTTCGTATATGCAACTTCTATTTCCAAAATTTAAAACTTGTCAAGCTAAAATTTAACTATAAAATATAAGTATTTCATACTGATTATTTTTATTTATTTCGTATATACATCTTCTATTTTCAAAATTTAAAACGTGCTAAGCTAAAATTTAACTATAAAATATAAGTATTTCATATTGATTATTTTTATTTATTTCGTATATGCAACTTCTATTTCCAAAATTTAAAACTTGTCAAGCTAAAATTTAACTATAAAATATAAGTATTTCATACTGATTATTTTTATTTATTTCGTATATACATCTTCTATTTTCAAAATTTAAAACGGAACGATGGCCGAATGGTTAGGGTGCTAGACTTCGGAAACGGAGTTCGTGGGTTCGAATCCCACTATGGCATGGATGTTCGTAGCCGTTCGGAATCGTCTTTAAGCAGTAGGTCCCGGTCTCATTACCCCTCTTACGCAAAAAAGTAGACCGTAGCGCTCCAAAACCACCAATATTTAAAACGTGTCAAGCTATAATTTAACTATAAGATAAAAGTATTTCATACTGATTATTTTTATTTATTTCGTATATACAACTTCTATTTCCAAAATTTAAAACTTAAAAAATCAAACCAAATAAACGCTGTTGAATTATATAATATTGATGTTTTTTTATACTTGTAAACAATTATTTTACTAGAAAAAGCTATTTGCATTATTAAGAAAAAGCTAGACTGAATAATAATCACAAATGAGGCCATCAAATGAGTAGTTTGAATAATTGTAAAATAAATATTTCTCTTAAATTTTAAATGTCTGTTTAAATATTATTTAAAAATTTAAAGTCACTTCAAAGCAAAAGTATATAAATATTAAGTATAATCCAATAGTACTTTTTAATTTATATTTTGCCATTATATATAGATCTCAGATTTAATTTTTAAAAAAATGTCTTTCCCCTATTTACATTTAAAAAATATTTATGGCAAGATGTTATAGCTCCAAATATACACTGTACTGCATAAAAATATTAATAGAATGTTTATTTTAAGGTGCTATTATCCTTCATACTGTTCTTATATTATGTAAGAGTATAATTAGTTTGTAAACAGAAGATCATTTTAAGTTATTTTTATCAGTTTGTTAAAACTGTTTGTACTGTAAATACTCATAAAGTTTTGTTTAATATATGAGAAACGTAAAATGACAATTACTGTTCAAATAAAACATCAGAATAAAAAATATCTAGTGTGAATAACAGACTATTTGCTTTCACTGTGATAAAACTGAATATAGTACTATTAGTTAAACTATTCTTGAGAGATTCTACTTATTTATAAATGAAAAAGCAATTTATGACTGTCATGAACATGTTAATTGTTTTTTAATGCTGTATTTCAAAGACATAGTCATTCAGGAAGAGGAAATTATGCCAGTCCTGGGACGTATAAAATTTTCTTTGTAGGCTAATGATAGACTTGTTTTTCTTTCATCGTAAAATAATAAAACCAGTAGTTTGGTCAGAAAAGGAAAGGTACTGTTTCATTACAAAAAAGTCTATAAATTTTGATAATTTATTTATATAAATGCCAGGCATCTGGCACCTAAGACATTCTCCTATTTCTTTCTCCCCTATATTTTGTACAACATTTTTAAATACACACCATTTAAATGAATGTACACATCAATATGCTTTTTATTTACAAATGATCCCAAATTACATGGATTACCAAGGGGAGAGCTTTTTTACCTCAATTTCAATCAGATCAGTATTCAGATAATCAAGCCCAATCATATCCAGATAAAAAGAAATCGTTGAAACATGGAGGCCATTTTAGGCTTCATCATAGGCTCTATTTTACAAGTATAAAATAAATTAGTACTGAACACACATTTGATTAATGGATCTCAAACATTTTAAAAAGTCTTGATGCATACAAAATTCTATCCAATTTCACCGATCACATATGTTTCCTTAATAAAAATATACAAAAACGTGGGAGATATTTAAACAAACTTTTAATTCTTTTAATATTATCATTTTATACCTATTATTGATTAAAGAAATATTATAGATCATTTAATATAGACGAGTTTAAAATGATACATTTTATCATAATCTGGAGTATTTAAAATCTGCTCAATACAAAAACTCAAATTTTTATTGTGCGTGTACGTATATAATTCTATTAAAAATAGAATAAATTTATATAATTTAGATAATTAAACATCTATTTTATTTTTAATGATTAATTAGTTAGCATTTCATTCGAAATATGGTGTTTTTTAAATGTCAAGAGATTTTGAATTTTATATATGAATTAGATATTTTTATTATTATTTCATCATTCTATAGAATATGGTTTTTGAGTTCAATTAATTTAAAGTCGCAAATTAATACGTTTATTTTAAATTAAGTTTTTTCAATGCAGCTGGCAATACGGATACATATACCTTTATGCCCATACAAGCTGTTACCCATTTAGCACAACCCGGGGAGTGCGTGGGGCTTAAGAAATACTACGGACTCGAGTATCATTAACCCCGCTGGGTCCTAGTAATTTAGAATCAAGGATCAAGCAGAAGATCCCCAGGATTGGTTGTGATGAGGCGATTTAGATATGTTTTATAATTGATTCATTCATAAAGGAAGTAAAACGTTCGGGATCTAAATCTGACCTCATCACATCGTTGTAGATAGAGGACCATAAATTTCGATAAAACGGATATTGTAGTCTTGTACGGTTGTCTCGGGCGGGGTTCTGATTCCAGTCCCAGATTAGAATCTCGTCTCCGTACTTGACATTAAATAAGAATGTGCCCTTGTGGAGTATTTATGAGTCCCTAAGGGACAGTGCCCATTTAGAAGGGATAAGGTTGTTCACGTTGGTGGTCTCAGGGCGGGGTTTGGTCAGACCAATGAAATTCTGGCAACTATCCCGATTGGAAGACAAGAAGGAGGAGGGGACAAAGTTTGAGATAATAAAATATGAAAAATCTAAAAAATGAGGAGATGGATTAGGAGGTCCCAGAGAAGAGATTGGTTCGGAGGTCCAAAAAGAAGGTGCTCGATAGTCCAGACTAGGAAAGTCCAGCCAAGTTCGCCAGGAAGTGTTCCTGCACAAAGTAGTACCGCCGCACCCCAAAGACTCAGAAGAAAGCCCCTGACGATGTCTGTAACAGATCAACGGATGATGTATAGATTCCCTCTCCTGATCAGCCATTGATACCCTTCAACCAGAAGTGTTCCGGGCCCAACATTTTAGACCCACAAAGGTACCCATTTTGCATTACATTTTGAAATCGAGATTAGGTCCTCTCTCTACTTACAATATTTGCTTAAGTGTATGAAAAATTGTCAGAACTAATTTTGAATATACTGACTAAGCTTACGTATGAAAATTAGCATCATTTTGGTTTTGTAAATAGATGTATAAATATATATAAATAAATTTACTTTCTTTATATTAAGCTAGTCTCGGTTGCTATCATTTTAGCGGTTAGTTTTTTCTTCATATTTATGTGTGTAGTTTCTCAGAACCTGTGGTTAAATCTTAGTGCAAAAATATTTAACACAACGCAATTAAAAATAAATCCCACTATACATTTGATCACAGGTTTTTACTCAAATATATAACGAGGACTACACAACATTGGTCTGCCACCCCCATAGGTATCGTTTGAGAACTTGTTGGACATTGTGACCGCCGACATATTATACGAGTGACCTTTAATGAACACGGCTGATCGTAGGCCAGCTCGAGCCTCGAACCCACAACCTTTCAGTTACGAGATCGCTGCCTTTGCCGACTAAGATACCGTGGCTCTAATTAAGTTACCGTGCGGATCGTAACCCAACTTGTAAATTTATTTTTCTAAATTCGTCTGTTAAACTTGTTATTTATGTTTAATCTAATTAATTTAAATGAATTAATCCAAGTTTTGTAAGAACTGATACAAGTCTTGAAAGACTTATAATTTTTTGTAATATTTTGTTAAGTATTAAAAGAGTTAGGTCCATCCTTTAAAAGCCCATTGACATGGTCACACTTTCATCATACTCCAAGTTACGAGATCGCTGCCTTTGCCGACTGAGATACCGTGACTCTAATTAAGTTACCGTGTGGATCGTAACCCAACTTGTAAATTTATTTTTCTAAATTCGTCTGTTAAACTTGTTATTTATGTTTAATCTAATTAATTTAAATGAATTAATCCAAGTTTTGTAAGAACTGATACAAGTCTTGAACGTCTTATAATTTTTTGTAATATTTTATTAAGTATTAAAAGAGTTAGGTCCCATCCTTTAAAAGCCCATTGACATGGTCACGCTTTCATCATACTCCAAGTTTCTTTTAAAAAAATAAGGCCACTTAAGAGTTCTGAGAATTGAAAAACATCTTTTTTTTATTTGTAGAACATTCTTTCTTTTCTTTGCATGGAATTGAGCATTTTCATTACCTTCAGTCCGCAATAAGCAGGTACAGTATGCCAAAATACAAGTCAAACACCCCTTTATAGTTTAAAGATATAAAATCAAGCCACCAGATACTTGCAGTTTTAAAAAATAATATCAACTTGAATAATCTTTTCATTAATAGTATATTTTTCGAGAACTGTTTAGTACACTGTACCGACTAGGAAACAGCTCATTGGGTTCAAAAAAAACCTCTACAATTATAAATTTTCTAGGAAATACTTCATGTGTTGTTAGAAATATTTAACAAAGTGACTGTAATATTTGATATAAGGGTCACTTTTAATTATGTTAACGAGTAATTATTAGTTTCAGATTAACAAATTAACATGAGTCTCACTGAAATGAGAGGTTCCCTTTTCGATTACTTGATAAAATTCAAAACGTTGGAATATACTCATGAATCAACACCTGTTTTTCTATCGAAAATAGAACCATCAGTGTGTACATAAACCCAAAAGTCTCTAAAACCCGTTTAATCGATAGTTCTATAACCTCTCAGATCAAAATTAGTTGATTCTCTTGTTTATGTATTCTCATCGATATCAGGATAAAAACACTATATCCATAGTCAAATGGACAAAAAGGCACAGAATTGTCATATATTTTAATCATGCAAAAATCAAACATCAATCAAGTTTAGGGAAAGTGATATTTGTTGATGAAAACTTTTTTTTACTCCATGAATGGTTGATGCTTGTTATGAATTCAACAAATTTAAAAAACAATGACTAAGTATGTCTTGTTTGATTGTACTTATACCAGCAAGTGAAATTTCTGCTTCTCCTTTTAATTTGTGATTATATGTTACATCTCATTATTTCCCAGAGCAATATAAAAAGAAAGAAGATAGCGATGAAGAGGATAAATAGTAAGTGCAGAGAAACCCAGAATTATTGTTAGATATGAAGCAATCTATTCAAAATTTTCTTTAATAAAGTATAAATTTGCTTAATTTATTGGGTAAAAATTTATATCTCGGTGTTGAAATCTGTGATATTCTACGTACTCCTCCATACATTTTGCTTTTTATTCCCCGTTCATTATTTTCTTCACGTTTGATTAATTTTTTTCTCATTTAAAAGTTCAGTAAAACAGCTGACATCTTTAGAATTCTAAAGCTATTCCTTTTACATATATCATTTTTAAATTAATTATCATATTTGCGTAGTTCACAATTAAAGAACACAAGGCGTGAATTTAATTTTTTTTTCTTGCACAATTTCCCTTTCATACAAAGTTTAATTATATTTGAATGCAAAAAAAAAATCTATCTTCTATTTATTTAAATCTTCTTTTCTAGAGTTCCAGTAAGAAATTAAAATTCTAGAAACTCTAAGTTTCTAAGTAGTTCATAAACAAATTGTGGCTTACCAGTTGAAAGACATTTTTTTTAGTCTTAGCGAATTATAATTGAGAATAAATTAAATCATCTCAAGTATGACTCAAAAGCTGAAACCAAATGAAGGCAATTAATCAAAAAATAAATATAAATTACTAAGATTTAATTAAAACATCTAAAAAATTCCGCTAACGTTACTTGATTCGTTAAATTATATCTGAAACTTAATTTAGAATTTCAAAATGTGCATGCATTATAAGAAAACGCGCATTCATTATCTGCATTCTAGATTACATTAAACGATGTTCAGTTTGCAATAAAAAGGACATAACATTAAATAATTGTCCTACTAAGTATGGAAAGCAGTAAGCTGAAATTCCTACATTATCATAAGATGAACTGAGACTATAACGCTCAATTTCAAATGGTTATTACCACCAATTTGTTACCTGACTCTTTCATTTAATGGAAGATTTGTAACAGAAGAGGGAAATCTAAATGTTTTAGAAGTACTAATTCAATAAATTATGTTAATAATGTAATTAAAAGCCAACAATATTATTAATATAATTCCTCTATACTAACAATCTATCAATAAAATTAGTTCACAACTGTACGTATTCTCATCGATATCAAGATAAAGACACTATATCCATAGTCAAATGGGCAAAATGGCACAGAATATTCACATATTTTAATCATGCAAAAATCAAACATCAATCAATAGGGTTTAGGGAAAGTGCTATTTGTTGATGTAAACTTCTTTTTACTCCATGATTAGTTGATGCTTGTTATTAATTCAACAAATTTAAAGAACAATGACTAAGTACGTCTTCTTTGATTGTACTTATACCAGCAACTGAAATTTCTGCTTCTCCTTTTAATTTGTGATTATATGTTACATCTCATTATTTCCCACAACAATATAAAGAGAAAGAAGATAGCGATGAAGAGGATAAATAATAAGTGCAGAGAAACCCAGAATTATTGTTAGATATGAAGTAATCTATTCAAAATTTTCTTTAATAAAGTATAAATTTGCTTAATTTATTCGGTAAAAAAATTTATTTCTCGGTGTTGAAGTTTGGGATATTCTACGTACTCCTCCATAAATTTTGCTTTTTATTCCCCGTTCATTATTTTCTTCACGTTTGATTAATTTTTTCTCATTTAAAAGTTCAGTAAAACAGCTGACATCTTTAGAATTCTAAAGCTATTCCTTTTACATATATCATTTTTAAATTAATTATCATATTTGCGTAGTTCACAATTAAAGAACACAAGGCGTGAATTTATTTTTTTTCTTGCACAATTTCCCTTTCATACAAACTTTAATTATATTTGAATGCAAAAAAAAAATTATCTTCTATTTATTTAAATCTTCTTTTGTAGAGTTCCAGCAAGAAATTAAAATCCTAGAAACTCTAAGTTTCTAAGTAGTTCATAAGCAAATTGTGGCTTACCAGTTGAAAGACATTTTTTTTAGTCTTAGCGAATTATAATTTAGAATAAATTAAATCATCTCAAGTATGACTCAAAAGCTGAAACCAAATGAAGGCAATTAATCAAAAAAAATAAATATAAATCACTAAGATTTAATTAAAACATGTAAAAAAAATTCCGCTAACGTTACTTGATTCGTTAAATTATATTTGAAACTTAATTTAGAATTTCAAAATGTGCATGCATTATAAGAAAACGCACCCTCATTATCTGCATTCTAGATTGCATTAAACGATGTTCAATTTGCAATAAAAAGGACATAACATTAAATAATTGCCCTACTAAGTATGGAAAGCAGTAAGCTGAAATTCCTACATTATCATAAGATGAACTGAGACTATAACGCTCAATTTCAAACGGTTATTACCACCAATTTGTTACCTGACTCTTTCATTTAATGGAAGATTTGTAACAGAAGAGGGAAATCTAAATGTTTAAGAAGTACTAATTCAATAAATTATGTTAATAATGTAATTAAAAGCCAACAATATTATTAATATATTTCTTCTATAATAATAATCTATCAATAAAATTAGTTCACAACTGTACAGAGAGCTAATGTGTTGTTTTATAAATAGACCGCTGTAAAATAGAAATAGTCAAAACAGACTTAGAAAATATCACAACTTTATGACAATATATGCTGAGCAATCAAAACCTTCTCTGAAACCTTTTCTACAATACCGGATTATATATCCAGAAAAAATATTCCATTTCAGAATAGTAACAACTACATTTTCAAATATGTAGAATTTATGTTAATGAATTAATATGAATTAAAGTGCAATTTTAATCCTTTTTTTAGTAACTCAGAGAAAAGTTACGAAACTAGTTTCATTTTCCGGTTTAGTAAATAACTATAAAATTTGATAATCAACAACTTATTTTATATTTCTCTGACAACTGTGACAAAAATTAAATAAATATTGCTGTAAATAGAGAGTATCAAAACAGTATGACAGTGTGTGCGGAACGATTACCAAAACTTGCAACTAAAGCCTTCCTTAATAAGATGATATATCAATCTTGAAAATTGTTTTTTAAATTAGTTGTTAAATTTTCATTGAAAATATTCCATATCTACATTCTGAATCAAAACAGAACCTTAATTTTTTTTCTCCTCTTTTCTGATGATTCAGAGAACATTTGTAGAAATGATTAGTTTCTCCCAGAGTAAGACAATTCCGCTGATCACTGTCTTTTATAATAGAGTTCCAAATGCACCATAAGTTTATGATCTCACACTTCTGCATGTTAAGATCGTGAACTATACAAGATGTTCAATTAGTCGGAAGACTCATTTTACTGTCTAGAATGCCATCATAATATTTTCTATGAAATAAAAGAAATGTTGCTGCCTTTATTAACTTTCTGATTTGCCACAGTGGCACATTGTCTCGAGTCACTTTCTTTCCACTCCCAGCCAGTGGTCACTATAATACAAGATCACACATTGCTAGTTACATAATAAATGTTTTTCTAAGGACAAATATAGATATACCACACCTTTCTTAAAATCCTTATCTCCAACCAATATTAGGGATCTTTCTTTAGCTTATGGAACCACTAAAAGGTAATTATTTCGAAAACACAATAGATATAATAGCTGTGGAGATCGTTTAGAAACAGTTCTCAAGACATGACTTTTACATGTATTTATGATGAGCACAAAACGTTGAGACAAATGCATTATGTCTCATGGTAGTTATTAAAAAAAAACACATACATAATGACAATTAATGGCAATACGTTTTCTGTATAAATATAATCTTATTATTTTATTCAACACCCCTCGTAGATGATCAAACTGAGTAAAATAGACCGCTTCTCATTAATTCGATAGGAAACATATATGCGGATTAAAGAACATATATATTATATTGAAAATCGATGTTTATATCACACCATCAACAATTAGTTCAAGGTTTATGGTTAGCTTTTCCTGAAAAATGGTTAGCTTTTCCCGAAGGAAATTTTGTGAATTACATCGCCTTCTTCGTACTTGTCCAAGTTTATAACTAGTGAGCTTACATATAAAAATTAAGAGATTAAGTTTGTGAAATAGATAATCAAATCGAGTAAAATACATTTTTCCTTATCAATGTGGACGGAGACAGAAACTATTGGTGAAAGAAGATATTTATTATATCAAAAATGAATGATTATAAACAGTCATCAATAGTTAACTAAATATTTTAAACAAAAATTATTTAAAAATTTAAATACTCATAAACTATTCATAAAGTCCTGAATAATATATTAATTTTCCTTGTCACAGTACTTTGATAATTAAATATGCAGTCACAAAATATTCTTCAAGCAGGCAAAGTATGATCTATAGATTTAAGAAACTACTTCTCAAAAAGGAGATCATATCTCTTTTGTGCTATAAATTTAAACGGGCAATTTCTATTTCCTAGATTTTCCTAGTTTCCCTTTTTTGAAAGAAAGTTATACATCAAGAGAGTCATCTTTTAGAAAAGAAATCTCATGTACACATCTCATTGCCTCTTTTGTACTCTTATTAATGTCTACGCATTTTCATTTTGATTGTATTATGGGTCAACAGAATTATCAATTGTACCTTTCTAACTTTGTTTCTAACTTTGGTTTCGTTTCCCAAAGTACCGGCATTGTTTTAGTAGAGCCCAAGAACAATCTAGGTTCACAAATAGTCTTAATATTAATTATATTTTGAACTTTTGTGACATAGCTATTTTGTTAGATAACGAACAGTACATGCCATACTTTGTACAAAGAAGTAATAAACAGAAGATATTCAAAACAGTTTTTTTACAAATAATAGATTTTTTATTTTTGTTTTTAAACAGTGAACTTACAGTGAAAAAAGGATGTAAAAACATTTGTTCAACTGCATGTTGTGAATATGTTTATAATTTTTTGTTGTATTGTTTTAGATTTCAAGTACTGCCATCCGGCTGCAATTGGCAGAGTTAATACTGTTATTTTGAAATTATATTTTTGTTATTGTTGTGTAGCGTGGGAATTGCATTCAAAAATAGAGGTCACATGATGTTATAATCTTTGTTAAAAAATGTCTTTTTTATTGCAAAGTACTGATCAATATTATTGTAATGCGTTACAGTAAGTAGTAACACAGACACTTATCTATTTTTAATTATCGTTCCCAGTATGCGTTACTCATTCATATTACTACCGGGCGCATGCTCGGAGAACAGCCTTCCAAGTATAATTTTGTTAATCCAAGTATAATTGTGTTTAATACAAAACGAGTTATAGACATAATACTGGAATTCACATCAACATTCTCAAATATAGGGTAACGTATTAGCTGTGGTTAGTTCTTAAAATTATTTTCGCTAGCTCTTTTTATTTTCTACGATATTGCGTTATTCATATTAATACATGAAGTAACTCAAACTAGCTCAAAACTGTCCATATTTTGATAGATACTTTATTTTTTTATTTCAATTAATTGATTTCAATCAGTAATGAACTTTTTTTTGTTTCTTTTCTTGTATCATTTTGATTTAAAGTTATTGTTTCAAAGTGAAATATTTTGTGTTAAATAGTTCAAAGCCCAGTTCATGTGGGAGAATGTCAAAATTCAACAGCAGTCCAAAATACGAAATTTCAGCATTCTACAGCTAATAGTTTTTAAGTTATGTCCAGTCATGTTAATATCCGTGATATTGAATTTTTTCTTTATATAGAGTTCGGATTGTAAATTAGAAGATAAAATCCTAAATATAAAATTCCAAAATTCTATGGTTAATAGTTTTTGAGCTGTACGAGATAGGTACATACGTACACACGACATGTCAAATCTACTCAAAAAGGATTAGGGGAAGGTCAAAATGGATATTTAACCTTCAGCTTTCCATCTTTCCCCTTTTATAGTAGTTTAGGAATACAAACGTAACTCTGCAACTTGTCGAATTGTGTTCAAGGATGGTCAAAATGAGTCTCCTCGTTGAAATCTAAAAGCAGAAATATTCCGATATTACTATACTTCCTTTATTTCGGGTGGTAAGAAAGTGGTAGGAATACACATTTACACAAATTGTATCCTACAATGAAATAATTGCGTCCTTTATAATTGGTATATATTGGTATCCTTTATAATATTTTCATAGGAGGTTCAAAGAAATTGATATTTCTCTCAAATTCATTTTTAAAAACTTTAATAGTAAGTCAATGTTGGTATAATTGTATCCTTTCCATTTTAAGAAAATTTAACTTATCCGTTTTAAAATAATGACATCATTAACATCTTGTGACTCTCCAGATGCTAAGCAGAATATAGCAAACATATCCAAAACCCGTGCTCTTTCTCAAGGTAATGTAGTACCAACCCTTGTCACTGGAATATTTTTAATTACATTTTATTCATATAATGTTCATTTTTTTCTTCTTATAGCATCTCTTACAAACATAGCTCTATTTTCAAATTAAACAAAAGAAATAAATTATAGAAAACCAAACTATTATCTAAGTCAAACGCCTTTTTATAATTTCAAACATTTCTCTTGACTGGAGCAAAATAACAAGATCCATTCTTGATGAAATCTGCTCAAAAACCAACAAACCTTTTAATTGTTAGTAATAATTCATCAACAGTTACTTCATAAATTCTACAGATTATCACAAACATTTATTCCCCACCAACAAACCTATTAGTTGTTAATAATAGTTCATCAACAGCTACTTCATAAATTCTACAGATTATCACAAACATTTATTCCCCACCAACAAACCTATTAGTTATTAGTAATAATTCATCAACAGCTACTTCATAAATTCTACAAATACCACAAGCATTTATTCCCCACCAACAAACCTATTAGTTGTGATTAATAATTCATCAACAGTTACTTCATAAATTCTACAGATTATCACAAACATTTATTCCCCACCAACAAACCTATTAGTTGTTAGTAATAATTAATCAACAGCTACTTCATAAATTCTACAGATTATCACAAACATTTATTCCCCCCAACTAATTGCATATTATTTCTTTTATAGTAATAATTCAAAACCTTTGTAATGATAATTAAATCATAATCATTATATATTTCATTTTTCAAACTTTATATCTATATCTTAGTTGTTTGAACCTAATAGACCTATAAAATATCTATACACAAAGATAAACCTTCAATTTATATAGTCAACAAATCATTATTATTTGCTCCTACACAACTTTTCTCCTTAAATATTTGTGCAAAGTAGCACAATATTTCCCAAAAATATGTATTTCCCTGTTCTATCATGTTCTTCTCCAAACATGTTTGGCTTGTTCCGAGATATAAATAAATCCATTTCTACGTCAATCTGATACTGAACTAACATGTCAGCTGGCAAGAGGCGTGAAGTTCGGCAAGTATAGACGTCACAACATGTGAGACGGAATTAATTGATGCCAATGCTTCACCACGCGAAACGTCTGCACTAAAGACGGAAATTAAATTGTTAAAGCCATGTTATAAATGGAATAACACGAGACTCTAATAAAACTCGGGAAATTACACAAAACAGTTGTTCTGTAAAATACCTCTTAACAAATTCTCGTATAGCTATTATTCTCTGGAATTTGAGTAACCTAAGCACAAATAATAATCAAAATTTAAAAAAATAGACCGTTGGTCATGAATTTTCCCTTCTTTGTACAAAGTAAAAGAGGTAATGAAATCCGGATTCAAATTTTAGTGCTCATATTTTAGCGGAAATACTTATTTTGATTCGGTTTTTTTTTCGTTTTTTTCAATTTGATCTATTTTAGTGATACATCTAATATGTGCGTAAACAAAACTTTAATTTTGGAATTTTAAATATCCATTTTGATCTAAAATATTTTACTAGTTTTTATCTCTAGATTACTCTTGATGTCTATACGTAGTATATCGTATGACTCAAAGGGAATTAGACTTAAAATGTCAAATTTTCGAATTTAGGACTATTATAACCTCTAGTCGTATACCTGTATTTTTATTTCAATATTCTCTCTTTATAACGAACAACTTCAATGCAATGTTTATGACTATGTAGGGAATAATGCAATGATTACCTGCAAAATGTAGATACGTGTATTTAATACTCTTAGAATATCTAATTCTGTTTCTCCAGTTTTGATTGCATTCTGTATTCCATATAAAAATACAACTTCAATTTGGTATATACTAGTATATTACACATCATATGACGGGATAAGTAAAACTTTCAATTTTTCAGAACTATAAAGTACCCTATAAGAGAGATAAAAGTTTGTTTATTGGCTGAGAATTATATGGTACACGCTCAATAATTTGTTTATCTTCATACTCCTCTAAAGTCTTTCGATACTGTGAATGCAGTTTAGAATCACGTTGAATTCAATTAGAAAGAAAATTCAAAATTTTCAAATTGATCAATTTCAGTGATAAGTGTCGTGTAGTCGTCGTTATATATTTAAGTATCAACCTGTGATCAAATGTATAGTGGGATTTATTTTTAATTGCGTTGTGTTAAATATTTTTTGTACTAATATTTAACCACAGGTTCTGAGAAACTATAGACATAAATATGAAGAATAAACTAACCGCTAAAATGATAGCAACCGAGACTAGCTTAATTTATAAAAAAAGTAAATTTATTATAAAATATTTATACATCTATTTACAAAACCAAAATGATGCTAATTTTCATAAGTAAGCTTAGTCAATATATTCAAAATTAGTTCTGACAATTTTTTATACACTTAAGCAAACATTGTAAGTAGAGAGAGGAGCTAATCTCGATTTCAAAATGTAATGCAAAATGGGTACCTTTGTGAGTCTAAAATGTTGGACCCGGAACACTTCTGGTTGAAGGGTATCAATGGCTGATCAGGAGAGGGAATCTATACATCATCCGTTGATCTGTTACAGACATCGTCAGGGGCTTTCTCCTGAGTCTTTGGGGTGCGGCCGTGCTACTTTGTGCAAGAACACTTCCTAGCGGACTTGGCTGGACTCTCCTAGTCTGGACTATCGAGCACCTTCTTTTTTGGACCTCCAAACCAATCTCTTCTCGGGCATCCTAATCCATCTAATCATTTTTTAGATTTTTCATATTTTATTATCTCAAACTTTGTCCCCTCCTTCTTCTTGTCTTCCAATCGAGATAGTTGCCAGAATTTCATTGGTCTGACCAAACCCCGCCCTGAGACCACCAACGTGAAAAACCTTATCCCTTCTAATTGGGCACTGTCCCTTAGGGACTCATAAATACTCCACAAAGGTACATTCTTATTTAATGTCAAGTACGGAGACGGGATTCTAATCTGGGACTGGAATCAGCACCCCGCCCGAGACAACCGTACAAGACTACATATCCTTTTTATCTAGATTTATGATCCGCTATCTGTTTACAACGATGTGATGAGGTCAGATTTAGATCCCGAACATTTTACTTCATGAATCAATTATATAACAGATCTAAATCACCTCATCACAATAAGTCTAATATGCGAGTAAAGAAAACATTAATTTTGAACTTATAAATATCCATTTTGGACTAATAATTTTGACTAGTTTTTATCTCTAGGTTACTCTTGATGTCTATACGTATGTATATCGCATGATTCAGAGCGGATTGGATGTAAAATGTCAAATTTACGTATTTAGAACTATTATAACCTCTAGTCGTGTACCTCTACTTTTTATTGCAATATTCACGCTTTATAACGAACAACTTCAATGCAACGTTTATGACGATATTGGAACTAACACAATTCTTAGCTTTAAAATGTGGATATCTTGTATTTCATACTTTTTATAATATCTAACTCTGCTTCTCCAGTTTTGATTACAGTCTCTATTCTATATAAAAATAAAACTTCAATTTGGTATATACTAGTATATTGCCCATCATATGACGGGATCAGTAAAATTTTTAATCTTCCAGAATTACAAAGTACCCTATAATTCAGATAAAAAATGGTTTGTTTTTTGGCTGAGAATTATCTGGTACACGCTCAATTATTTGTTTATCTTCATACTCCTCTTAAGTCTTCTGATACTGTGAATGCAGTTTAGAATCACGCTGAATTCACTTAGAAATATAATTCAAAGTTTGCAATTTGATCAATTTCAGTGATAAGTCTAATATGTGCGAAAAGAAAACTTTAATTTTGAAACTTTAAATATCCATTTTGGACAAATAATTTTGAATAGTTTTTATCTCTAGATTACTCTTGATGTCTATACATATGTATATCGCATGACTCAGAGAGGATTAGACGTAAAAAGTCAAATTTTCGTATTTAGGTCTATTATAACCTCTAGTCGTGTACCTCTACTTTTTATTTCCATATGCACTCTTTATAATGAACAAAACTTCAATGCAACGTTTATGACGATGTAGGGAATAACGCAATGATTAGCTGTAAAATGTTAATATCTTGTATTTCAGCCTATTTCAACTCCTCTTCTTAGCCCAGTCTCCTGTTTCTAATCATGGATCTTGTTGTTGCTTCAACCACATTTGGCGAAATTGGCGTGCTTGCAGCTTGCGTGCGTGGCGTGCTTGCAGCGTGGCGTTTGAAATCTGGCGAGGGGATCGTAACTCAACAAATTGATACATAAACAAAAACAACATTTTGAGGAAAAATTTTACAAAAATTGAATATTTAAAATCTAATTGAATTAACAAAGAAAACACAAAGGAAACACATAACATTCATACTAAATAGACTGAAACATTCACTTAATCACAAATTAAATAAACTGAGTGTGATTTTCATCACAAATTTGTGATTTAGTGTAAATTGTAAAATTAATTTAAACAAAAAAAAAAGAAAACTGTATTTTGAGTGGAGGTTGAAGAGGAGTTGTAAAATTGAAATTTTTTTTCAAATCTCTTATTTAATATCTAGCTTTGCTTCTCCAGCTTTGATTACAGTCTATATTCTATATAAAAATAAAACTTCAATCTGGTATATACTAGTATATAGAGGGATCAGTAAAATTTTTAATTTTCCATAATTGTTAAGTACTCTATAAGGCAGATAAAAAATGGTTTGTTTTTTGGCTGAGAATTATCTGGTACACCCTCAATAATTTGTTTATCTTCATACTCCTCTAAAGTCTTCCGATACTGTGAAGGCAGTCTAGAATCACGTTGATTTCATTTAGAAAGATAATTCAAAGTTTTATTAGCTACGTCAAAATTATAATTCTTCCCATTTTTTTGCCACAGTAATTAATGGAAGTAATGGAATGAAACTATCATTTCTACTACACCCTGAAGGTAGATAGAATTTGTTGTTAATACCTGTGATAAAATTTTTATTTCAACAAGAATAATCCTTGATTAAATTTTAAATTATGACATATGTGCCTAATATATTATTTAAGCCAAATATAAAAGAAAATTATTTTCGTAATATCTAAGTTGGATGATAAAACTTAAGAAAATAATACAGACGATATTTAAATAGTTTAAAATAAGAAATGCTTAAATGAGAAGGTTAAAGGAAGGGCGTCATAATGCTAGAAAAAAAATGTTTTTTACCTATTTATGATGTGACAAATTGATAAATTTAATCACCTGCTATTAACCAATTAAAATAAGGCTTTAGATAATGGTATTAAATGCTAGAAAAGGGGGGAAGGGGTGGATTTTGAACTTGCTAACCCTAACTCATCAAGAATCCAATATGGATGCCTCTATCCATTCCAGATACAACAGCTTCATAATTTCGAGGGCAGATGGATATATAACGCAGGCTGTAATAGGGGATTAACTCTGAGCAGCATAACTCTAAAACAAAATTTTTAAATTGGTAATTTAGATATTACTTTGATATTTTTTCAGATGTTGATAAAAAGTAAACTCTGTTAGAAAAATAAATGTAAGAGTTATTCTACTTATTTTCGTTGAACAAAATTTCAATGTCATTTATTCAACACGTAAGTAATGAAGGAGCATCAGTGAACAAATGTGCACATAAATATATTTTCAATGCGACATAACATAGTAATGCAACTAAATAGTAATCTGAAGAATGATAAAATAATCCAGATGCCTTTCGAACGCAATTGTGGAGATATAATGGAATTAAGATCCAGAATTTAAACAATTGATACAGAGTGGAGGTATTATCACTTAGGTGTTAAATGTAATAATATCCTGAAGGAAAAAAAATAGATACTATACTTGCCACTTCCTAGATTGATATTTGAGTAGATTAAATAAATTGCCCAAGTTACGCTTTCTCATTGGTTCAACAAAACTCTTTTCATGGGAGGTTCAACGAAGTGTTGATATTTCTCTTAAATTCATTTTTAAAAACTCTGGCAGTAAGTCAATGTTGGTATGATTATATCCTTTCCATTTTAAGGAAATTTAACCCCCTCCCTGTTCTGCACGTACACCATACGGACTCGGTTACCGTGCTTTTAATGATTTGCCCGTACGGCGTACGGGCAATCTGATTTTCTTTGTCGTTATCACTGTTTTAGCCGTATCTTTTGTATTTTTAATGAAAAATTAGTCATATATATGTCCACAAGATGTTAGTGTGCGAAGTGTATTCTTTTCGGTTTAACCCATATTGGACAGCTGTCCTATAAACAGGATAGTAAATAAAATTCCATTTTATAATAAAGTTACAAATATTTTCTGGGTGAAATTTATTTTAACACCTTTAAAATAGACAAACTTTAGCATAGTAACAAAAAAACTGAGAAATCAAATTATATTGTACTGTAAAATCTATTTTCAGCAACCTTTTAAAAATTGTCATTTTTTAATCTTTAATTTTATATTTATTATTATTTTCTTTCAAACATTGTTCAGGTTTCTTGCAGTTTAAAAACAGAGCTAATAATATAGCTGAAAGTTTTTGTTTAAAATTATATTTTACAAATTATTTTGGAATACACAGTTGCAAGATGTTCATGAAAAATAAACCTGTAAAATTTGGATATAATTTATAGATGTTAGGATCCTACAACGGATTCCTTTTTCTATTATCTCTTACGAAAAATGCTAGTTTAAGAACTGCAAGAGAAAACCAACAAAAGTATGCTTAAAATGTAATGTTGGACTTTGCTTTGACTGCTTTTATTATTTCACATATGAATTAGCCTAATGCAATGTAAGTGATATTTGTTAAATTTTAGTAGTGTATTGGACCATTGTCCTATTTATAGGACAGCTAATTACTTAAAAAAGTAAAAATATTTTTTTTCAAAATTCTAGTTTTATATGCTTAGTTAAGCCATATTAATTATATGGATGAAGTTTTAATAAATTACAGTAATATTTAGTTGGTGTGGTACAATATGGGTTAAAAGCGCGGGCTTCCTGAGAGGTTTTGCATTACTCCGCGAGGTTTTACCTTTGATATTTTAGCTTAAGTTTCTAGGAGAGTGACAGAAAGAAAACTTTTAGAGGTAATTCCTTCTATATACAAAAAACTAAGACCTGTAAAGCAGTATTATGATGTTCAATGAAAGAAAAATGACAGCGGCAAAAGAATTAGAAAAGAGACTAGGCATTTTGTCTGGACTGTGATGTTGGACTATGCCTCTTGCCCTCTTTCGAGATTTATCGCACTAAATCCTATCTTTGAAAAACAGGTTAAGTAAATGTAGTATTTGAGTTCGAAAATAATTGTGTAGTATAGGTAATGGAAAATATTTGTATTTTTATATGCACAACTGTAAATGTATCTTCCCATGTCTGGGGTACACGGGAGAGAAAAGACAACTTCCAGCGAAAACATTATTTTAATTCTTGTAAAAAAGTTGTTATACATGCTTAAAACAATTAGAAATATTATTTTTAATAACATTTTCCAGCTTACAAATGTAAAATGGACAAAAGCATATAATAAAATAATGTGACATTTTTTGGATCGAATTAGTGAAAAAATATATTAAGGGGTTAAAAAAATATCCGCTTTAAAATAATGGCATCATTTCGCATAAAATAGAAGTGCTTAGTTCAAGGATTCATGCAATGTATAATTTCAATTATGACCACTAAAATCCCATTCTGCTTCTAGTAACAAGGTAATAATAATTTCTCCTTTTCCTCTGTGTGTTTGGGATTACTCTGCAAAATAAATCATGCTTGTTGTGATAGAGAATAGAATTAGGAAGGAACATTTCCAGTAGAATTCTACGTGTTAAAGAAAAGTACAAAAAATTAGCTTCTGTATTCTTGGAAGAAAGGTAAAAAAACATACTAAGGTACGTAGGTGTAAATTATAAATTATGTACAGCATTGCCTCGCCAAAACAAACTAATAAACAGTACAAGTATAATTAGGATTAAATAAGTATATTTAGTATCAATTATTCTTAGATAAGGATGAATTATTTATTTCTTTGTTATTTCCATTATTTCTTCTAAAAGAGACGAGGATAATCTAAATAGAAAATGCTGAGCATAATTTATAAAATGTGCACAGCGTTTTGTATTTACGGTTTTCAAATAAGCTAATAAACACTGTAATAACCCTTAAAATATTACAGCTTGTTCTAAAATAATTATAAAAGATATTATTCAAACTGCAAAGTCTCATTATGGTTCTTTCATCTGAATTTTCAGTATTCGGAAAGTATATTTTGACTTATAATAATACTTACATCCTTATAAATTATTTCTTTCTTCTGAAAGAGGCTATGAAATTCTGAGAATTATTTATTAATTTTATCCATTATTTCACATTTATGACCTTTATACAAATTAACTAAAACTGTAATGAACATTCAATTTCATTGTCTACTTTAAAAATTTTGATAAAGCAATTGGTTAAAATAGTATATATTGGTTAAAACCTTATTATAACACTTTCATTTCAATTTCGCCAATTCGGTAACTATATATAAGATTAAAATTTTTCTTAAATGAGGACAAATTTTGAATAATAACGTCTTTTTTTCAAAAAGGAAAAAGGATACGCGTCTAAGAAATGCTATCATCAGAGTGCTACATCTTTAAATCGGACATCCTGATCATTTTGTCTGGAGTGTTTTTGAAGTCAAACGTGTACTGCTACCAATGTTAAACATTACTAACATTGAAAGACGCCATCTGCTATACTTCAAAAGAAGCTGCTTTAAAGAATGGTAATATAACTCAAAGCTGTGTTTATAAAAGGCGAGCTACACATAGAACACTTACATACTGATTTGTTACTTGTAAGCAACTCTCAACTGGTAAGATGTGTTAATCAAATAAAGAATTGTTGAGCTATTGGTAATACAACCACTGAATATGCATTGAAATGTCCTTAGGAGTAAATGCCCTCTTAGTCAGACGCAATTATCCAACTTTTGGTTACCCTAAGAACGTTTCAAGCAGGCTCTATTTGCTTTCATCCCACCAAATCTGACTTCTTTCCTATCAGTATGGTGCATACTGCATTTTTCAATCTTTATTAGCCGCTAAAAGACCAGAATAGTTGCTTTTAGTTTTATATTTTTAATTGGAAGAAACTCATACCATTAGCTGCCATCATAAATATACATAGAGAGCTCAGACTAAAAATGTATACTTATTTCTAAATTCTTTTTAAGGTTAGTTTAAAATATCACAAATAGAAAAAGCGTGAAGGCTTCAAATGTCACATAATTTTTTTATCCGTAATCAAACTCAAGATATTTTAAAGGTAACAGTGTAAATATTCTAACAATTGTTTAAATTTTTCCTTACCATGTATATGATAAAAAATCTGAAACCCACAATAAATATTAAATGCACTGGATCCGTAATGCACGCATTGAAACCCACTCGTTTGTGAATCCCGTACAACCACTAGCGCTTATCTCTTCGTTGCAAATGTTACCAATCATTCTTTAGAAATATCGCTGATTTTGGAGTCACATACCTATGCGTTATATGTAAATAACTTCGATGTCAAATATTAGTTTTTAAAATTTTGCCTGAAGGTTGTATCACCTGATAATTATAATAAGATCCAACACAAATATTTTAATGATAACTTATAACTATTATAAAAACAAAGATTTTTTTCTTTAAGGAATAATTAAAATATTTCATGTGCATTTTTAAACATCCCAGCTTTGTGAAATTTATCAACTATTTATTGTATAGCTGAAATTAATATATTTCTCAAATCCAGTTTGATATTTTACAGATATTTTGTATATAAAAATGGCTATTCTTAGTGTAATTAATTTTTTAATATTTTTCATGAATCTTTTTAGCAATTTTAACATTTAAAAGATATTATGTAAAGCCAAATTACGATATTATGTGAATTCAATAAGGATGGATTGAGATGTATTCATATTTAACACATTGTATGTGGGACACGTACTAGTACGTTTTCTGACGATTCATACTTGAGCGCGATTCACGTACTAGTACGGGATAGTGTAACAACATGGTTTGTTTGTGGGTACAAGAATAACGGTATATATAAGAAAACGAAGCCTAATATTCTTGTCTACCACATAGATTCTGGAAAAATTTAGACAAATAAAAACTAGTTTTTACATCAGTCGATGCAGAACCACAGAACGGGAAGTTGATTTAAAAAATCAAAAATTGTTATTGTGATGGAATTTAAGCTCAAAACTCCCGCTTCTGGTAGAATTCCGCTGCGAAATGTACCCGTACACAATGTGCTAATAAAGCTACGTTAAACAGGTAGTAATTAACAGCTTTTAAAATAATAAATATTTTAGCTCAAACTTGAACCACTTTTACGTAAATAGATTACTAATTATAACAGTGAGTTACGCTACTGGACAACGCCAGAGTCAGAGGGAGAGTGACCGAAGGACGAAAGCGATGTCAGTGACCCCCCCCCCTTTGACCCCATTGGACAAGAGGGGTAGTTAACGCGGGTCAGTCGTCTTTAGCCTTGGAAACAGAAGTCATTGGATTTTGCTCGGTAGATTTTGAAAGCCCCTTCAGAGAAAAAGCAGTTTAAGACGGAGAGAACGGATAACTTCATCAGAGGCAGGGAGTGCTCCATTTCTTTTCATCTGAACAGATAGTGTCATCAGAGGCAGGGAGTTGCTCCAACATTTCCAGCAGTATATGGAGACTCTATATTGATACTTAATTTGTTTTATTTGAGTCACGAAATTGTTCTTCATCAAAAATAGAATTGTAAATGAAGAGTCTTCAAAAGGGTAAGTCTTCGTTCGTTTGTATCTGGTGTCTTCTTCCTTGTGTTATCTCAGCAGGCCTGTTATACGTCATTAGTACGTAATACTATTACATACTAAATTTCTATATAGACTCAATTAAGGTAAACTAGATTATTTCTGAATATCCACTGTCATTTTAACTACTTACAAGCTTATTTTTATGTACACCACACGGACAGATATTTTCTTGGTAGTTTATATGGATAAATAAATCCACTGATTTGCCTATAATTTTCCCTTATTTCAGTTTATACCTTTTCTAACACATTTTCTCTGGTAGTTTAGTGAAGTTTCAATTATATTTATGTTTACTTACACTTCTTTTGGAGGACTTTATTATATTTATATTTTTATTCAAACGATGTTGAATGTAATACTTCTATTTAAATTAATTATTTTTATACATAATTAGTATACTTTCTGACAAACCAATTGAGCCTCCAAGTCTTTTTCTAAAAAAATTTTTAAACCAATTGGCAGTCAAGCTTCGTGAAATTCTTCGATACTGAATAACTAATTTGAGTTATCTTACCGAAAAATAAGATTTAT
Source organism: Pardosa pseudoannulata (assembly GCA_032207245.1). Lineage (NCBI taxonomy): Eukaryota > Metazoa > Arthropoda > Arachnida > Araneae > Lycosidae > Pardosa > Pardosa pseudoannulata. Next base: position 71,694,240 of record CM063502.1, on the reverse strand, counting down.
TTTATTATGATCATTTTAGTAATCAGTTTTGATAATATTCCACCATATCTGATCATTTCATTACTGTTTAAGACCAAAACTTAAAATGTATTCATATATTTTACTGGAGAATTCATGCGGTACAAAAAAAAGTTCTCATATCTGTTGAACGAATTAGTTATTTTTCGCTTTTGAAAATTGGAGTGTGGCGACATCCTAATTAAGTTTTTTCCTTAAATAGTTTATCGAAATCAAAAATTTCTTTTTATTTGAAGAATAAATAGTGGCATAAATTTCAGAGGTACTTTTTGCCCGTTCTTATTTTTTTTCTTTTGGTGCAAACACATTTAAGATACTTTTTTATTTAAGAAAGAATTTTAGCTCTTATAATGAATAATGCCTTAATCAAGAGATGCTTCAGTTTAAATTTTAGAATGAAACGTTAATTTAAAAGAAATCACCATACGTAATAAGACCTCATTACACTGTTTATCAAAATTCAGTATTTTATACTCTTAAAGAGTGCATTTTTTGTGCAGAACAGATACTGCATTATAAAAAATTTTTTAATGATATTTTTTAAATTTCTAAATAAACTAGTTGTAAAAGGAATATTCCATTATATATACCTTCTAAACATTTCTAAAATTCATTTGATAAAGTGTTACTGTTTGACCCAAATTCCATACCAAAAATGTGTATGCATTTATATTACCTATTAGTTTGATATATTAAATTTTACCTTTCTGGTTATAAATCACTCTTATATGACTGTTCACAAATATTATTTTAATGGCACTTACTTTAAACTTGTATTATATACAAAATCTGATCTCCTTCGTAAAATATTTTTTCATTTTTTAAATTTTCTCATGCTGTATTTGAGCATGCATAGGTTGCATATTAATATATTGTTATCTGACTTTTCTTTATAAAAATTTTAATTGTATTTTCCATTCAAATAATCTTTCTAGACTTTTATAATGCATTGCAAATATGATTATTGACAAAATAATTCATTCACAGAAAAAGGCAAATGTTGTATTTCCTTGCTGATAATGACTTTAGATATATTAATTATGACCTTTTGTTGATATTTAATGTCCTTTTATTAATATTTTAGTTTTATTAATTTACTGTGTTTACTTGTGTATAACGCGAATCATCTGTTTGACAAGAACAAATAGTGAAAAGTTGTAACTATTATACAGCTTGAATTCATTTCACTCCATCAGTTAAACCGTCCAGTCTAATTGCGCCGTTAATCTCCGCAAAAATCTGAATGATGAACGGAACTTAAAATGTGTGAGGAACGAAGATTTTCTCCGTTTCATCAGATTTGTTGAGTGTGAATGGATGGTCGCATTGGGCTCAGTAGCTTTCCCTTTATGAGCATTTTTTAAGCATCGGCCATGTAGAAAACTGTAGAAACAGAAGTTTGCATTTAGAAATATACGCTCATTGTCCTGTTGAGTACATCCCATTGTCTAGACGTGACCGCTCCACCCCCTTTTTTTTTTCAGCATCACAATTAGAGAGAAGAGAACTGGATTTGTGTGCATTTATTAGATGAAAGTACGTTCAGTATCTCATTTGATTGTGGGCGACAACTCCTCTGACACAAGAATGGCAACAATAGATGAAAATCAGGATATCCTACATGTAGTGTCATGATATGACCTACTATGATAATCAAAGGCCGTACGTCATATTTATATCTATCTGAGGTTATGACTGACCAACGATACATTAATACTGTTCATCTCCCTCATGTTTGCATATTCCTTAGTATTGGTGATAAATTTATTTGCATAGACAAGCAATCGTTATCCAGCAGTATCAAGAGAGCGAGAATATTCATCCGATGGCCATCCGATTTTAAAGACCTTATTCAAGTTGAAAATACGAGACTTGATGGTCTACAATACCCTCTAATAAGCAAGGACATCCTCATCCTTGCTTTGAGAAAGGAAGGGAATAAATTATAACAACAATTGCTGGATAATGCCATGGAAAGCATAACACAGAGTGTGGAATCCTTCATCAACTTCCATGGTGACCATACTCCTTATCTTACTACAAAATGCATGAGCACTTTTTAGGTAACTGCCTTTATTTTTTCACTTTTACGTATTCAACACAAAATGACCATTTTATCCCTTTCACATTTTTAAAGCATTTTATATTTTTGAGAATAATTAATTATATTTGTTTACAATTCTGGCATTCTGGTATTATTTTATTTCGCTTTCCATCCTACCACACTTCCTTTTTGAAGTAGCTTTTGACATAGCCGTTTGTCATCCGTCCTTAGCAATTGTCTTCCCAGTGTTTTTCAGGTTTTATATGTATATTTTTTAAGCCAATAAATAGTTATTTTCTCCTTACATCATCAGATATTATTATTGTGTAAAAATCTAATTAGTAACTGAAGCAATACCCCAATAGAATTATGAATAATTGGTTTCAAGATTCAATTAGTGTATAGTCCCCTATTCAAAAAATTATATTCTTATGTCTATTTGCATTTGCTAATTGAGATATACATGTGTCCAAATAAGAGGAGATTTATTTAATGATTTGCCAATTTTTTCTCTATTGAATGAACATTTCATTTGCTGAAATGTGATATGTATTACTAAACCTCCAATCTCTTTAGTTCCGGTGCATAAAGCGAGAGAGAACTTTATTTGGAAAGGAATTAAGATGCACATACTAATGTAAAATAAATATGACTGTATGGAAAAAGTAATTCACAACTTTACTCTTCTTTAGGTTTAATTAAATTCTTTTTCTTTCGCTTTTGTAATAAATGTTTTTTCTCCAAATAAGTCAAAAATGTTTCGTTTTCTAATGCACAAATTCGAGAAAAGTCCCTCTGTTAATGAAAAACGTAAATGCGGCATGATATGTAATGAGACAAAGAATCCTGAAAATCATTAAGATGCATTTTAAATTTAATTTTTTTTTTACATTTCTTTGCGGCAACGGTACAATGGATTGAAAATAAGACTTGCAAATATAAGCGGATATTTTTTTCACAGTCTGGTTAAATATTTTGTTGGGGAAATTTCTTTGTATTAGAAGAAAATTGAAACTTCAAACGAATTTTAATACTTTTAATTTCCATTACAGTTTTATTTTTCTTCCTCATTCCACAACTAATCTCGATTCAGCATAAAATTTGCATAATTTGCGTTTCAATATTTAAGATGTTTGATGGAATCTTTTTTGCCATTTATCTCTGTTTCAATACACATTTAATGTGTTATTTATATCATAAAAATGTACATTTTTATGTTTATAATTTTTTTTATGCAATGGCGGTGCTGAGAGACTTCCAATAGAAATCAATGTTGAGAAATAATCAGCCTTTGCATCGAGTTCATCCCAAGGAGGTAAATTCCCATCCTTATGGAAGAGTCACTTGCCTATAAGTCTTCTATAGGTAGCTTTTTTTTATTTCTGTTACAAGTGATAGGAACAAGAAAAAATATTCAACACATTAATCCGAATGATTGACCTTTAAATTGGACATGTAGCCATGAGAAGGATCGCCTTTTTAAAGGTCTAATATTAATAAACACACATTCTTATTACATATGAGAAAAAACCAGGAATGAATCGAGCACGTGACTCCGGGAACGGTCGTCATTTTGAAAGCATTCTAATATTTACGATAGTTCTTGTGAGCCGCGGTAGCTCAGTTGTCAAAGGCAGAGTTCTTGTAATTTGAAGGTTGCGGGTTCGGGGCTGGAGCCATCCTAAGATCCGCTGTGTTAGCTAAAGTCTGACTGGGGAACGTAAAATATAATCGTGGTCGCAAAGTCCTCCAAATTCTCAAACGATATCTTTGAAGGTGGTAGGCCAAGCCTAGGGGTCTTCTGCATGGTCCCTGCTTCTAAATTACGAGGACCCAGTGGGGCTAATGGTACTCGTGTCCGTAGCATACCTTAAGATCATACTAGATCTTTTAGACAAGAGAAAAAACTACGGAACACCCACAATCGTTAGCCTAGTTTATTTTTCTTGTAATCAACTATGTGACACGAAAAAAGATCACTCTTTAAGGACTTCTAATAATAGTGAAAGGCAACTCGTGTTACATACTAAGGTAAACCAGGAAGGATCTTCATAAGTTAGCCCAGTAGATTCGTCTGGAAACCAGGTGATTTGGTTTTATTTTAAGCATCAAAGTCTACTCTTTTGCTACACGATAGCTATTGAGACCAGGACCAACTGTTTGAAGTCAAGTCCAAACGGTTACTGACACCCATGCCCCAAGATGGATTTGAGTCCACGAGCACCGGTACCGAAAAACAACGACCTACCATTCGGACATCAGTCGGTTTTAACGAAATAGAAAATGTTTTGTGTCCGATGTCATGAGCCTGAATAATTTGTACGAGTGATATCGCGAGTTGTTATCCAAGAGTAAATATTCTAAACAATTGTTTCGGTCATAAAAGTCCTTGTTTGGAAGATTATTAAGAGTATCTCCTAATGTGGTATATAACAGTAGTTTCAATGACAAATCATGCAAAATAAAAGACAAGATATTTAATATAAAATAAATTGTGTGATAACCATGTTAGATGATTTAGTTTCAGAAACCTGTTGCTCGTATTTTCTGAACATACTCAACAATGTATTAGTGCATATCAGTAATATAGTAGGGATTTTATTCACCTTTTATATGTATCAGTATCGTTCATTTTCAGAAAAATAAGATTTTCTTAACCTTTAAAAACTCGAATTTTCAATTTTTATTTTAAAAAAGTAGGTGTTTCACCAATTTCAAAAATATATAGTTTTGTTGTAATTAAGACCCAAAAATAGTAACCCAGGGTAATGAGAATCATACAATTTAATCAACCATAATCGTATACGGAAAATATAAAGTTAGTCTCAAAAATGTTACGAAATTAATGCTCTTGTAAAAGATTCCATACTTCTCAAAGACGTAAAGTCTTATATGAATACTTTTGTGACTTCAGTTCAATTAATGAATATGATTTTTTCTTTTTTATAAATAATATTACTTTTTTATTATTGAAATTTGCAAGAAAAATGCACACTCTTTTAGCACTTTATTTTTTACTCAATTGTTTTTAACTCATTCATTTTCTAAAATTTTACACTTAATATGTAATAAAATATATAATATTTTTATTAGTAGTAAAATATTTTTTATGAATTTAAAAGAAATAGAAAAAATTTTAAGCGTACCTATGCATCATCACGTATTGTTCTATTGTTTATGATATGGTAAATATTTATTTGATTAGCTATATTTAGTTTAAAAGTAAAACAAGTTTGGGTGTGATATAAGAAAATAAACATAGTGTTTACTTTAAAATACTATTTTAGCTCAGAAATGTCGTTTACATAAAAAATATTGAAATTTTTATACATTAAATATTTGTATATTACATGAAATCGAAAACGTCTCAATAACCCTTAAACCTGTTAAAAATATATTTTTGCTATAGAAAGAAAAGAAATGAATCAAACGTTTTAATTCATAAATTACATTAAGAATTTTCAAAAAAATGCCTAAGGTGTACAGAAGTATAGAATTTACCTTTGAAAAAAGAAAACCCATGAAGCAATTTTCCACTCCATTTCGCTATCAATGTCATTTTTCTTTATTGTAATGCATTATAAAAACAACGAAATGTGAAAAGATTGCGTATATCAACAGATAATATTACCCATCAAAATGATTTTTATGAAGAACATTTTTCATGGTAAGCTAAATTAATGCGTTTTTTAAGGTATGATTCCCAGTTTAATGACTGTAACTATGTTTACACGAATTTTAATATTCATAGAATTTTTGTGAAATACTGCAATGTGAAAAAAAGGGGGATTATTAAGGTTCGATACACAGTTGAAAAAATAATTAATAGTGTGTTAGATATCATCATAAATATGAAAGTAAATGAACTGTTATTATAACAGAGATTAATTGTAAATAAAATCATTATATGTGAAAATTTGCTCTTAATCCCTTTTACTTAATTAATGAACCTGAGAATTTCTCATTAACTTTTATGTAATTAAAAAGAATTTTGTATATCCTGTATGCTAATAAAAAGAAAAAAATTATATGAATTACATGATAAGTGATAACTTACTAGTGTGTTACTGAAAGTACCAAAGAAAAGTAATGAATGTAAAAACAGGGGAAATTGTTTAGAAACACGCAATTTACATCAGTGAGACTAGTATTCATAAAGTCTTTTTTCCGTATTGCTTCGTAAAAATGACAGGAAACTAATGCACACTCATGGACTATTTCTCAAATGGTTAACAGTTGTATAAGAAAAAGAAAAAGATGTAACAAAACACACACAAAAGAAAAAAATAAAATATCATTCTTCTACTAAGATTCAGAGTATTTTTCCCATGACTTTCTGTGTTCTTTCTGTTAGAAATCTTTCTACTATATAATGTGAAAGCACTTTTAATAATTATAAGTACATTTCTGGAAACTTAAAGTACATAACTTAATCCTTACGTCTGAAGTAATTATATCCAATCCTCTTAACAGTAGGCATCAATTGTACTTAAAACTTTGATGATACGTAATAGGTATTGACTAAAGAAAAATTGTTTTCTTACAGAACTTGCGTTTTTCATTACTTTAATCATTCTATGAATTGAAAGAAATCATGTATGTTTATCAAATTGGAAGGATTTAGCTAATGCATTAATACATAATCCTCTTGTAAAGTTATTTATTGTCACAAATTATGAACTGTTTAAGAGAATCTTTCCATAATTTTCTCGCTTGTATGGATTTTTTTGTAGTATTAAACCTTTAGCGAATCATGTTTTGGCACTCATCCCTGAAAGCTAATTTAAGGTTTCTTTTCCTTTTATTTTCCATAAATATCTCTACAGAAAATTTAGAATTTGGTTTCTCTTGACTATAAAATTTTAAATGATATTATTAAATGTCTTAGCATTTTCAACGGTGGAATATTTGAAAAAATAATCTGATTTGCTTTTAAGTCTTTTACATTAATAGTTTACTAGTAGAAAAATTTTTAAAAATAATGGTAGGATAATCACACATAAAGTTAAATTTTAAGTATAAATAGCAACTTAAGTATAAATAATAACTTAAGTATAAATAGTAATAGTAATATAACGGTAACTGTAGTTAATATTTAAACTGAGTACGTGTTTTCTGGTAATCTTAAAGTAATTCTTCAGCTATATATTATATATGCAATGTTCTCGTACATCCCCAACAAATATTTTGGACTCGTTGACTCTTTATTATGCTATCATGAAATTGAAGGCCCTCCATATCTCCTTGAAAAGGAACAAGAGAAAAAATGCCAGTGTAGCCTTACACGAAATTTAATACCACACCATCCAGTGAGGCAGGCAAGAGTGCTAACCGTTACACCCTGCTGCTTCTTTAAGCAATAATCTGTAAAGTAATATATATATATATATATGTATATATATATATATATATATATATATATATATATATATATATATATATATATATATATATATATGTTTCGAGAGGAATAATGACGAATGGGATAATTTAAGAAAAGGCAGGTTAAAACACATTTATAAATGCCTACAAAATAAACAGTATTTTACTTATAGTTATGGCAATTTTATTCATAGACATATTGCAACACAATTAAATCTGTCTTTCTTGAATTCCATAACGATATAAAATCAATTGGAGATAGATAGATTTCGTGATATGGCAATTTCAATTTTATATCATTTCATATATGTGAATTTTAAAATCAATAATTACAAAATAATAATGTAATACAATAAATATAACAGAATATGCAGTTATGTAATTCAATGAATTAAGTATGTTAATGGAATTTTCTGCCGGGCATGATAGATCGTTATACGATACATTTAGAATTCTTAATTTGGCAATTGTAGAACTACCCTCTTGTCAAAGGTTCTTCTTTAATTTCAGAATAATTTATAGCATTTCAATTTCCTAATTTTTTACCGCATTTACTGTTGTAACTTTTAAAGCGTCTGTGTTTTTCTCTGTTCCATGTTCGTCACCTTCAAAACCGACCTTATACTTCCCCATTATTTTTTCGTTAAAACGTTATGTAGCGAGAGAATTATACACATTTACGAATTACTAAGGTTTTCTTCGATGGCATTACGAAACGTAAAAAAATGCAATTAATAATATAAGGTCATTTTATTCACTAATATAACTAATAACATAAGGCAACTCTATAGCTTGTTCATTTGTGAATTTCGAATAGACATAGAAATTTTAAGGAACACTATTTTGAGTATACAGGAAAACAAAGCCAAAGAAGTTAATCTAGACTGCCATCAACGACTGCGATCAATGATATATATATATATATATTTAAATATATATATATATATATATATATATATATATATATATATATATATATATATATATATATATATATATATATATATATATATATATATATATATATATATATATATATATATATATATATATATATATATATATATATATATATATATATATATATATATATATATATATATATATATATATATATATATATATATATATATATATATATATATATATATATATATATATATATACAGAGAGAGAGAGAGAGACTAATTGACTCCTTATTTGAATATATATAACCAGATGGATTATAAAAATATTTATTGAAATTGTGGTTATTTTGGGTACAGTATGTCATAGAAAAGACATCAGTTTAGTGATTTTACTCTTTGAAGTCCTTATACTTGTAAATAAATAGTACTAAGAATTTTATCCTGGGATGGAAATGTAAGCAATTTATTAAATTTTATGCATAATCATTTCCAAATAATGTTCTTTTGAAATGTACAAATATGTGAGACACACATAAAGTTTTTCTAAAATTTACAAAATTTTAAAACTGAAATAATAAATTTAATGTATTGTTACAAGATTATAATTAATTTGCATTATTTACGCTTGAAAGTTGAAGAAAATTAACTGAATTAGTCATCTGTCAACAGGAAACACAAGATAATGCAAAAGTTTTTTTCAATTACAAAATCGAGTTTATCGATGCCTTTTAGTATTACGCTTTTTATGTATCTGAGTGTATACACAAATAAAAACTATTTGTTAGTTTTCTGATTAACAGATATAAATTTTTAAAATGAAAATATAAGATTTACCTGGATCTTTTCATTTTAGAATATTTTCTCGTTGTATCGGTTGCTAAAAGCGTTTTATAATTGCTAATTTTTTAACTGAAAAGTTTAAAAAATGCATACATATTTGAGATGGTAGACACCGTATAAGTCTGGAATTAAATGCTTTACTATAATAGTAAAACATTTTGAGTACTTAATTACTATATTACGACTGTTTAAATTCCCCGAAAGTTATTATAAGAATTTATTATTTGAATTATTATATTATATTTCTGTACAATATTTTAACTGCTTTTTATTCTTTATTACTCATTTTTGGAAAATTACCAAAAATATCATCCCGACTGAGTATTATCAGTCTAAATATGAAGCAAAAATAATAAATAAGATTTACAAATATAAAAAGGGAATTGTTCATTTCTTTCAATATAATTAGTACACTTTGCACTTGGGAATAGACTAATAAGAAAGAACCCTTGGTTTCTCTCACTTTTATTTTGACAAAAAAAAAACGTTTTTAATGAAAGTTTTGTGCTTTCTATTAAATGCTACGTGTATTTTGCAAACATTACTTTCAAGATTTAAATAACTGGAATTACATTTTAAATCATAGGATAAGTATGAGTAATATTTTGTTTTGAATTTACTACGATTTCTGCATGGTTATAAGAAAATTTTTCTGGATTTGTTTTAGTATTTTTGTTTATAAATTATAGGTTGTCAGATGGTATAAGATATCATAATATAATATATATAGTGTCAGCAAAGATGAAAAGTCCTAAGGAATACTACTTACTCAATTATACTCAATTTTTCTACACATTCACTCCGAAGTATGCGATTCTGATATCTGAAAAAAAACTGTAATTAATATTTTGCCCACTAGAAGATGAAAGAGCTTTTCTGAAAAGGCAAATAACATATTTCTTAATATGCACATCAATCTCTACGTATAGTAAGAGCCGCACAACTTTTTTATCAATTGCATTAGTCTTGTGATAACTCAAAAAATAAATTCTGTAAAGTTCTGTCTCCTTTCGAAACATGCATTAATTGCTATATTTCCTTTTTTTAAAGATTCTCTCCTGCACTTATTTATTTTAAATAAGAATTTATTTTTAATAAATAACTAGTGTTGTAGCTTCTCACAAAGAAAAAATTACGCTAAAATCTTACGTAAGAGTGACCGATTATTTAGAATAATTTATATTATTTTAGAGAGCTTCAAATTTTACTGTTGATAATGGTAAAATATATTTGCCGATCTGATAACCCACATTTCTTTATTTTAAAATTTTATCTGTTTAGTGGTCTTCTGCCGATGGGATATTATAAACGATTTATCTTTCTATTATTTTTTTAAAATTTATATTTCTCTAATTTTTGTACGATACTATGCTATAAACAGAGATTACTCTTGCGCATAAAATGCAACATCAACGTAATTAAGATACAAATATTAAGATAAAGCACGCAGACAGCTGTTTTGCAGCTTCTAGGGTGCAGCGTTCTCAATGAAAGAGAACTGAGTGACTTGTGAAAGCAGATTGATTAGCAAGAAAATGAAAACGGATAACTTAGAATTTTCTTTCCCCATCTTTTTGCTTTATAATTATTTTTGTTCTGTGATGTCATAAAAAATTATTTCTGTTTGCATATTTTATAGGTAATATATACAGAGTTAATTTAAATTTGCACTAATTTTTACCATGTATTATTATAATGAAATCCTGCAGGTATTACCTGTCATACTATTTTTCCCTAAAGCAATGAGAAAATAGTAATATTGCAAACATTCTCAGCTGGCATATAACCAAACTAGTCAGACATTTCCTGTCCTTTAGCAAATTCAATCATAGGAGAACAAAGAGCGGCATTGGCATCTTTATGTAATTGTGTTTTGACTTCTAATTTTTGTTATCTGAAGTAAACATTTTGTAGTAATGGTATTATTTTTACTCCTTATCACAAATTAAAACTTTTTCAGTAACTCTAAATGTTGAAAACAGCGTCTTTTATATATATATATATATATATATTATACTCAATTTTTCTACACATTCACTCCGAAGTATGCGATTCTGATATCTGAAAAAAAACTGTAATTAATATTTTGCCCACTAGAAGATGAAAGAGCTTTTCTGAAAAGGCAAATAACATATTTCTTAATATGCACATCAATCTCTACGTATAGTAAGAGCCGCACAACTTTTTTATCAATTGCATTAGTCTTGTGATAACTCAAAAAATAAATTCTGTAAAGTTCTGTCTCCTTTCGAAACATGCATTAATTGCTATATTTCCTTTTTTTAAAGATTCTCTCCTGCACTTATTTATTTTAAATAAGAATTTATTTTTAATAAATAACTAGTGTTGTAGCTTCTCACAAAGAAAAAATTACGCTAAAATCTTACGTAAGAGTGACCGATTATTTAGAATAATTTATATTATTTTAGAGAGCTTCAAATTTTACTGTTGATAATGGTAAAATATATTTGCCGATCTGATAACCCACATTTCTTTATTTTAAAATTTTATCTGTTTAGTGGTCTTCTGCCGATGGGATATTATAAACGATTTATCTTTCTATTATTTTTTTAAAATTTATATTTCTCTAATTTTTGTACGATACTATGCTATAAACAGAGATTACTCTTGCGCATAAAATGCAACATCAACGTAATTAAGATACAAATATTAAGATAAAGCACGCAGACAGCTGTTTTGCAGCTTCTAGGGTGCAGCGTTCTCAATGAAAGAGAACTGAGTGACTTGTGAAAGCAGATTGATTAGCAAGAAAATGAAAACGGATAACTTAGAATTTTCTTTCCCCATCTTTTTGCTTTATAATTATTTTTGTTCCGTGATGTCATAAAAAATTATTTCTGTTTGCATATTTTATAGGTAATATATACAGAGTTAATTTAAATTTGCACTAATTTTTACCATGTATTATTATAATGAAATCCTGCAGGTATTACCTGTCATACTATTTTTCCCTAAAGCAATGAGAAAATAGTAATATTGCAAACATTCTCAGCTGGCATATAACCAAACTAGTCAGACATTTCCTGTCCTTTAGCAAATTCAATCATAGGAGAACAAAGAGCGGCATTGGCATCTTTATGTAATTGTGTTTTGACTTCTAATTTTTGTTATCTGAAGTAAACATTTTGTAGTAATGGTATTATTTTTACTCCTTATCACAAATTAAAACTTTTTCAGTAACTCTAAATGTTGAAAACAGCGTCTTTTATATATATATATATATATATATATATATATATATATATATATATATATATATATATATATATATATATATATATATATATATATATATATATATATATATATATATATATATATATATATATATATATATATATATATATATATATATATATATATATATATATATATATATATATATATATATATATATATATATATATATGTA
>CM063502.1:71581615-71679115 GCA_032207245.1 Pardosa pseudoannulata | reverse complement strand
CCATTAACCAATGAGAAAGAGGGAGATAAAGAAATTTTAATATAGTCAAAGTCTGTATGACAAATACATCACGAAACTCCAAAATTAACGCTGTTCAATGAACCTTTAAAACATATTGGAATCAGGGAGTCAAAAAAAATGAGTATACTCTAAATGGCTTGATATAATTCTATTCAGAATAAACTGTTGTATCTATAATATTACAAATGTAGATTTTTTACGTTTCAAACGTGGGCTGGTTCCCTTTAGCAAAATAACCCATAAATCATACTCTCACTTTATTTTACACCTAGGTAGATATTTATTGTACTCTAAAGTATGTGATGAAATTTTGTTCGGAACAAAATATTCTATTTATAAGAATAATATTGTTCAAAAATTATTTTTGACTATTTTTAAAGTGTACTGTACCATTAACCAATGAGAAGGACAAATTTTAATATAGTCAAAGTCTGTATCACAAATATATTATGAAAATCCAAAATTACTGCTGTTCAATAAGCCTTTAAAACATATTGGAATCAAGGAGTTAAAAACATTTAGTATACTCTAAAAGGTTTGATATAATCTTATTCGAAATAAACTGTTGTATCTATAATATGAAATTACAAAAGTAGATTTTTTACGTTCAAACCTGGGCTGGTTCAATTTAGAAAAATACCCCATGAATGATAGTCTCAATTTATTTTACAGCGATGTAGATATTTATTCTGCTCCAAAATATTTGATACAATTTTGTTCTCAAAAAATATTCTATTTATAAAAATAAAACTGATATAAAAATATTGTTGACCTTTTTTAAAGCGTTCTGTACCATTATCTAATGAGAAAGAGTGAGAAAGAGAAATTCTAATATAGTCAAAGTCTGTATCACAAATATATCACGAAACTCCAAAATTACTGCTGTTCAATAAGTCTTTAAAACATATTGGAATTAGGGAGTAAAAAAAAACTAGTATACTCTAAAAGGTTTGATATAATCTTATTCAAAATAAACTGTTGTATCTATAATATAAAATTACAAAAGTAGTTTTTTAACGTTTCAAACTTGGGTTAGTACCCTTTAGCAAAATACCCAGTGAATGATACTCTCACTTTATTTTACACCTAGGTAGATATTTATTGTGCTCTAAAATATTTCATACAATTTTGTTCAGAACAAAATATTCTATTTATAAAAATAAGATTGATTTAATAAATATTGTTGACCATTTTTAAAGTGTAATGTACCATTAACCAATGAGAAAGAGAAATTTTAATATAGTTAAAGTCTGTATCACAAATATATCACGAAACTCCAAAACTACTGCTGTTCAATGAGTCTTTAAAACATATTGGAATCAGGGAGTCAAAAAAAAACTAGTATACTCTAAAAGGTTTGATATAATCTTATTCGAAATAAACTGTTGTATCTATAATATAAAATTACAAAAGTAGATTTTTTACGTTTCAAACCTGGCCTGGTTCCCTTTAGCAAAATACCCCATGAATGATACTCTCACTTTATTTTAAATCTAGGTAGATATTTATTGTACTCTAAAATATTTGATACAAATATTGTATCTATAAAAATAAAATTGATTTAAAAATATTGTTGACCATTTTTAAAGTGTACTGTATCATTAACCAATGAGAAAGAGGTAGAAAGAGAAATTTTAATATAGTCAAAGTCTGTATCGCAAATATATCACGAAACTCCAAAATTACTGCTGTTCAATGAGCCTTTAAAACATATTGGAATCAGGGAGTCGAAAAAAATCACAGCCTCATTTATATTTTGACATATGATATTTTTGTGGTAAAATTTCTCAAATAAAATTACTTTTGTCTCCCAAGAGTTTAATTTGCTTTCGCCTGAAACAATTTTTTATCGGCTGCTAACATTTTCAAATCAAGTGAAAGAATAAAATTCATCTAAAATGCTTCTAGTTTTCTAAGAATCAAATTGAAAAACTTTCACGGAGTTTCATCACTCCAGGGGTTTTGTTTTGTTTCCATTTTTATTATGAATATGTAACCAGAAGTAAGCTTTCTGTTATTTTACAAAAAGCCAATAAAATTTCACAACTACATTGAAATTGATTTTAAAGTTATCTGAAACATTTTACCTAATAATCAAGTATATAATGCGTAGTTTTAAAAACCAGTTTGAAATTAATTTTAAAACTGAAATTAAAAATAAATTGAATACACAAATTCATTTTTGTTAATAAATATTAATATTAAATTTTTCTTCCTGTGGTTATTAAAAATTATTAAAAGTTTTCGATAAATTTGTAAATAGTTCAGACATAAATGTGTTGAAAATTCAATGAAGTGGAATAGAACATTGTTTCACTATTGAATCACGCTGTTTTACCTTGAGGCTATATAACATCACTTCATAAATTTATTACATATTAGGCTGTTAAGAAAATGTGTAAATATTCTATTTATACCAGTGGTAGTCCTACCTTGATTAGATAACTATTTGCCTATAGCATAAAATGTAAAATCGACGTAAGTATTACACAAATAAACAGAGAAAGTACGTAAGAAAAAGACAGATGTTTCGTTACAACATTGTCAATGCGAAAGTACTCGGTGTCTTGAAAAAGAGGACTAAAAGAACATTTGGTTGCATTAAGGTAATAATATTAATTACATATATGACTTGAAAAGTCGCAGATAGTGCATTTAAATTAGTTAAAAAAATAATTAAAACAGAATTTAAATAATCAAAATAGAAAACGTCTCAAGCTAGAGCAATTTCAAAGTTTGTCAGAATTATAGCGTTTAGAAATTGGCCCCCTAAATTTGGATTCAGTTGCTAAATTAGTACAATACGGCACTGAATGTTAGAGTTAGCGGATAACAGCTTGTTGGGGTGGTAATTTTTCCTCTCTATATAAACCATTGCTGAAGTCAGGGGTGTATTTTTTTCTTAAGTTGGCTACTCCAATGGAAACCTCGTCTTGCACCAAAATTTACGGCCATTCCAATTGTCATCTACAATACATGGAAACTGTAATAAAATATCATGCAACAAAAACCCCAAATAGATTCTAAAGATTCTAAATTAACAAAATAGCAAGGTGGTGAATATCAGAGCTAAAGGTATAGCAGATTGTTGCAATGATAATTCTTTCTCTTGTAAAAAAAACGTTGCCGGAATTTGGAAGGGGCAATTTTTGGCTATTCCAATGCAAACCTCATTCTGCACTAAAATGTAAAGCCTTTCCATATGACATCCAAAGAACTCTGGTAGCCTAACAAAAATATTATACAACAGAAAATATATTATGCTAAAGCAAGATACAGGAAATACGCATGCACTTGCGACTTGAACTAGTATTTGATGGTCTTAAGAGACCGAAAAAATAAAATATATCAAACATCTAAAAAGTATCTTTGTTATACATCATAATTTAACTATGGTCCAACATGTAATAAATGTTAATGTAAAGCCTTTCCATATGGCATCCAAAGAACTCTGGTACTCTAATAAATATTATACAACAGAAAAATTATTATGCTAAACAGATCAAAGATACAGGAAATACGTATGCACTTGCGTCTTGAGCTAGTATTTGATGGTCTTAAAAGAGCGAAAAATAAAATATATCAAACATCTAAAAAGCATCTTTTTTATGCATCATAGTTTATCTATGGTCCAACATTTAAAATGTTTTGAAGAGTATTCTCTTAACACAATTTGTATCTATTTCCTTATTTTCCGTTTCTGAAGATTCTAAAACAATCCGAAAAAAATTTTAACATTTGTTACTCACGTGAGCAAAAA
The DNA here is from genome assembly GCA_032207245.1 of Pardosa pseudoannulata. Lineage (NCBI taxonomy): Eukaryota > Metazoa > Arthropoda > Arachnida > Araneae > Lycosidae > Pardosa > Pardosa pseudoannulata. The sequence continues at coordinate 71,675,334 of CM063502.1, read as the reverse complement.
AAATAAGGTATAAAAGGATTTAAAAATGGTAAAGCAAGCTAATATTTTCTTTCAAATGCAAGGAAATTCTTTCTCTACACTCAAGAGAAATCATTTGGATTAATGTTCTCGGTTTGATAATGGAATCGGATAAATTGACCCTTTCAAATACGTTCTTTATTCTCCATGCATTCAAAAGAAATGCATAGATTAATTTCAAAAAATACAGTAATGCATTTATAATGTCTGATAAAACCTCTTATGGATTTTTAAAAGAATACGGATTATAAAAGTAATTGAGCTACATTTGAAAACAATATTATTTATTATAATGAATAAAGTTCAAAATTTGATTTTAAACCACGTTTAGTTACATATATACAAAAGTTAACCTTTTCCTCTGTATTTTACTCCAGTATGTCTGCACACAAATATTTTTAAATGTTTAAAAACCTAAGCAGTGTTACTCATTTAGTTATGAACTTATAGATTATAAAACATTTGAATTATTGAAAGATTATGGCGAAGTACTGACTCCAAAACATACTAAGAAATATTTGGCTTAGTAATTAATGTATTGAGATACGGTGTTTTCTTTATGCAGGTGTTGATACTATTATTCAAATTAAAACTACAAGAAGATGTGAAAATATTTATGTGTATGATAAAGGCAATTCGAATATCATGTTTAATTGCTAATAAGGATCATAATAGTTATACTGAAAGCATTCGAAAGCATAAATAAGAACAAAATAGGGAGACAAATGATAAATTTGAAACTATAGAATAGTTTTTGAAGGCTGTAGCAAGTGTTGCTTACAGCAGTGATTTACTCTAATTTGTAAGTAACAAAAGTATGTTTTGTTTAAATAATAAATAAGCTTTTTAACGAAGCCTTTTGGACTTATGTTTTTATACTGCACCAGTCACGTACATCAATTCCATTGCCATCATTTACATAAATGCACTATGTGTTACGGGTAGGAAATTTAACAAATTACACTGTTATTACAACATTATTAGCACTGTTTATAACCCTTCCCAATATGACCAAATAGAACAATTATGGGAAGTTTAAATTAGATTAATATTCTCCTAAACACGTTTAAAAAGTTTCTTAAATATTTTTTTTCATATTTTACAAAATGACATGCAAATATATAAAAGTCAGAAGCTTGTACATAGAGTACCTAAAATTATCAATAATGTGATAAAAGATAAGAGAAGTACCATTAAATACTGAAATTATAAATGGTAGTTCCTTAAGTGCCCCCCCCCCCTTCGCTGCCAACCAAAATGTTTTTAGCAGTCAAGAGAGAAAGGGAAAAAACTACAACCGTCACACTTTATTAAAGAATTATTAAATATAACAGAGACACAAAAGTAAACAAATTTTTGTTTATTTTTACAAATATAGATAGCATAAAAATCTTTTGTAAAAATGTTACGAGTATATTTTTTTTTATTAACAAATTTTTATATGTAAAATTGTTATAACATCTAGCCGTACACAATCCTGTCTTATTGCAATTTCCTATCTAACGAAAATATTTTTATATAACAGACAATCACGCAACCAGTGTAAAATACAACAGACATATATCTATACATTCATAATTGAGATAATGTTTATTTTCAAATAAATGGGCACTGACTTTTTAGCCCCCTTTGAAAAATAAAAATCTGTTATTTGCAGAGAATAATTTTGAATTTTTATTATTTTACTGCTTCCTAGTACAGAGTAAAAGAAGTATTGTAATAAAGAAAAAGTTCGTTTTAAACGAAGTATTTTAAACTCTCAATGTAATGGATATTAACACTTGATCTCTACCCAAACAATTCTGTTACTTTGAGAAACGAAAATTTCTTTAAACCTTTAAAGTAATGTGCAAATGATATATATATAAGGATATATCCTACAATCAAAATTTTACAAATTTGTAAAATTTCATAGGCATACAAATCATCTGGTGTCCACTGATATTTTTAATATAAATCTGGTTAAAAATAATGCAGATTTGTAACCGTTAAAAGCTTACAAAGTCTTCAAAGCCTCAACTGTTTGTAATTAGCACAATTTTAACCCGTAGTATGCAATAAATAAAGCTATTTTATTTGTTCCTATATTTAATGTCAAAATCGTAATTATTATAAGAAATTGTTTGTGAAAACTTAACTAGGATTATTTTCTTTGATCTTTTTTTAAAATATGTGTTTTTCAGTACAGTTAAATGTTTTGAAGATATATCTTACTAAAAGCAGTTCATTTTGATCCTCACCTGTCATAATAAGTTTACTTGAGATTAAATTTAGCAGAAAAGCAGTTGTTTTCTGTCAAAATGCCTTCACATGGATTACTAGGTTATGGATATAAATTTTGCCAGGGACCTCAAACTAATTACAAAACTTCAGAAATTCTTGAAAGCAAGGGAAAAGAGTATGTACGTCAAGTAGAGAAACATCTGATTCAACCAAAATTTCACCTCTACTTACGACTGTCATGGTGTTTGACAGAAAGGCAATCATTTGATTAAGCAGAGACTTTATTACTCCGATCATATGAGATTACATTCATTTAAATCTGTAAAATAACTCAAACTCAAAATGTAATTTTTTTCTATCTGTGTCTAAAAATACTTTCTCCGTGTAATGATGATTTATAAAGGGCAAAGTTGACGCTTATTCTGAGGGAATATTAAATTATTTTTTCTCTTAACTTCGTTAGTGAATTTATAAAAATAGATTCGAAATTAATCTAGAATGAAAATGCATAACAAAATTGCTCATTAAAATGAAACTATAAAGAAGAGGTAATCAAAACCATCTTGAAATATGTTTTTAATCATCGATTCAATGAAAGGAATAAAATAATAACAGAGTAACATATGCACTAAAACTTCTATCGAATTTAATTCCACTATAAAATTAGTTTAATACATAAATTTTGCTAGCAATTTCGCTATAACTTATTCAGTTTTTTTCAGTGGTAATTTTCCTGCGATTAAATACACGATGTTTAATCAATTTTAAATTGAAGGTTTTAAGATCTCTCAAATTAATCCTGTTGAAAGATTGAAAATCCAGAGTCTATTAAGTAAATTTAATTTAATTCTGCTCACACAAACATAAATATATGTAGTTTTTGGGTTATTTTGACTCTTTAAAATTTTCACAGAACCTGCATGCTTATATAGAGGTACTGTCACTTCTGGAAAATGGTCAAACAGGTCGAGAACTACCTTTTAAAACCAACAACTATGGATTGAATCTTATTTCTAGAATGAAATATCATATTCGGCTTTTAGCAATCTCATTAGTCCTCGAGAAGCAAAATAGCAGATTATAGCACTACAAACAAAACTTAAACTAAAACTATACTTTTATATCATCATTAAATTTGTTTTAAAATGTAAGGATTAAAGATAAAATGATAAAATGTCTTTAGAGTTTTAATATTTTTGATGAAAACTAAAATAAAGTGATACGATAAATTCCTTATTTTGTATAAGATACTAAATTCAATATTTAAACATTTGTCGGTATCAAGTGAAAGTTGTTAAATATTTTTTCACGTGAGAAGTCAGTCTGTTATCATACAGACTGAGGCATGACTAATACTTTAAATATTTTAGGTATCAAGAGACGGACAAACTCATTTTTCTTCATAGAAAACTTGCGGCTAAGTAATCTACACTTTATTTAAGTTTACATAAGAGTCATCAAGTTATTTTATAATGAAAGCCTCAGAACATTATTAAAAGTTCTAAAAGTACATAGAATCCTCAAAATTTTTTATCAGTATGTGCTTTTATGCGTCACTAAATTTAATGGGATTATTGAAAAAGTCAAATACCTTTTCAGTTTAAAGGTTTCATTAGATTAAGAAAAATATCATATAAAAAAATTCCTCGTGAAAACAAATGTGGATTAATATATCGGAGTAAATAAAAAATAAGTTTAATAACTAAAAAGAATGCTTATTCCATGATTACTTGCAAAGTTCTTAAGTTATTAAGTTATATTGAGCGTTTAACTTACGTCATCTGATGTAGAATCCATTCTGTTTATATATTTTCTTTCTGTTGCAGCATATCCACCTTCCACCTTCAATCAAGTTAAAGATTGCAAGTTAGAATAGTTCCAATTTTTGCTTTGACCAGTGTGTCAGTGGATATGAAAAAGTTAAAAAAAAATCTTGTTGAAACGTACCAAATTAAGGTATAAGGTGAAGTGTAAATGGTTTGGTTAAAAAAATTATTTTAAAGTACTTTTCAACTTATTAAAGTAAACTTAAATAAGTTAAAATCACTGAATAAAAGAAGTACAGAAGATATATGCATATTTTAAATCAATTTTGAAGTCGTTTAAATTTTTTTAAATATATAACTATAGTTTGAATGTTTGATGTGATAACCTTTTTTACTATAAGTCTATAGAGATATTTCCTTGGTAGAAAATGTTTAGAAAAATTTCCAGGGGTGTTAGTATCAACTCCTCTACTAAAATTTTTCATAATTCATCAATGTGGTGAGTGTGTGATTATAAAGAGCATTTTTCAAGAGACCAAAGGCACAATAGTCCATAAGTGGAAAGTCAGGGGACTCTGTAAGAATATGTTGAGTAGGTAGAGATGCAGCACCTGCATCATTGTATCATTCTTTATTTTTAGTATATTTGACATGTAGAATGAAAAAATCACCATCATTCATTCATGATCGGGGACTGTTGGTGAATTATTATTCTTTGAATAACACTGGTATAAAGAAATGGAAAATTTCGTGTAAATAGCGGAGGTAAAACTTTTTATTGATAATAGATTTAATTGATTTTCCCCATTACTGGGTATAATTTTTCATTGTAAAAGATCTCTGCGTCTATCATAACCATTTACTGAATTTTTCTTTTTATTGAAAGAACCAGATTTGTACAATATTTTCCCTCCTCTAGACTTTTTTGTTGCTGCCATTGAGCTAAGCCCATAATTCATGAAGGGTTTTAATGTATTTCCATTTATCTCCTACTTTATAACTTTTATACAGGATTCTACAAAATGTTCTTCGGTGAGACATATTCCTTAGCAAAAGTTGGTGAGCATTATACTTTACTGGATTTTTAAGTTGTAGATATTATTTTAGTACTTGTTTATTGTCACTACAAAAGTGCTTAATGACTTTGCAATTGATTCATGCATCGGTGTATTCTCTCTTCTTTCTCTTTTTTCAGCGATTTTAGTTCAAAAACAGTTAAAACTGGGTATAGCTTGGGGAAATTTCATTTGGAGACTTCTTTCCATGTAGAAGACATGATTGACACCTTTTTTTCTGTCTGAATAATAATGTTACTTATTATACATTTACAAATCTTAATACCACTATTCTCAATATTTTTGAATTATGGATAGGAATACTTTTCTTATGAAAACTCAAGTACATACCCTAAAATTCACCTTTTTTTTTAGGGAAATGAAGATCAATACTTTTGGAAATTTCACAAAAAAACCTTTAAGATGTCATAGAAGAAACAATGCAGGTTTATAGTCCAGAGAATCAGTTATTGAATCAAAAGCTTAAAAAATAGTATTTAAATTTTAAATATTTATTAAGTGATCCCGAATTTGTTCTAAAAATCTGTAATTACCCTTCGTACATCTACTCTTGCCCTTCAATACTCAAAATTTCAGCAATGCACTTCAGCTACACTGCACACGTAGCAAATATCTAAACTCACACTCGACAGTTTTATTGAAATAATTTTTATTTTAACATTAGACTTTATATTAAAGGAATTAATTTCTTTTGTATAAAACCACTTAATTTCATTAGGAGCCTCACAACTTCTTGATGGAGATCAAGGATTCCACGCAATAGAAGATGGGAACCTTTTAACATATTCCTCCAAAATGTCTGATTCCTCTGAAGATAAAACCTTTTTAATTTTCCTGTATATATGATATAAGATCTAAATTGTTAACAAAACGTATTAGTAGCTAGCTGGTTTTTATTGACGGCATTTTTCATTTGGTCATTTTGTACAAAAAGATAAAAAGATTTCAATTAAATAATGCGCACTTTGCATTGCAGATCTACTAACACTGTAATTGCTGAAGCTGGATTAATTTGGATTTTATTTACCATGCCTTCCTTTTAACCCTTTCGTGGGTTTTGGGAAGATTACTTCCCACTTACATGATCTTACAAAATACACCTGTGGGAAGTGCCAAACCCATTATAATATATTGGTCTTGCATTATAACGATGGGAAGACAGATTCTCGCTTTAGTTTTGCTCTGACATTTATTGTTTTATCGAGTGAATATAAATAGCACTTATGTTTTGAAAGTTTGAAAACGTTGTGTGTGAAATAAATGGCCCAGGAAAGGGTTAAACAAAGATAGATGACTCATTTGACTAATTGTTTTAATAGACAACTGATGAAATCAGATTTTGCAGCGACTTGAAAGTTACAAGAAAGATACAGTATTTCCATAGTCATTTTCAATTTAAATTATTAATCATAGTTTAAAAAATAGTACTAACAGAAATTTTATCTTTATAAATTAAACTTGTAGCATTATTTATATAGATTATGAACCTATTATTCAAAGCAATTAATTTATGTAAACGGCGAAAATGATTGATGTATTGAGTTGTGACCATTTATATAATAAGCAAATATATTACAGATTTATAAATACTTTCAAAAGCTTTTACGTATATTAGTTACAAACTTTGACATATAACTCTCAAGAGACAGAGAAAGTTATAAAGACGTTATTTCTTAGTTTTCATTGATTCCTTAGAACTAGAAAATAAAGACTTTATAACTGTTTCTCGAAAATGCTTTTTCGGGGCTTGAAATAAATTACATTCTTGTCGAGCTTTAATATCTACCCATAAATAAGGAATAAGAAATTACGAGCATATAAGCTATGCGAAATAATGCTTTCGTAGTGAGTTTCCGGGAAAGAACAGAATCTCAATTTCAGAATACCTCTAAATTTTTACTGGTGACTGACAAAGTGTGGTCACAGAAAGAATAACAACCAATCGTTTTTATGGCACATTTATATTATATTATATATATATATATATATATATATATATATATATGTGTGTGTGTATGTATGTATGTATATATATATGTATATATATATGTATATATATATATATATGTATGTATATATATGTATGTATGTATGTATATATATGTATATATATATATTTATATATTTATATATATATATATATATATATATATATATATATATATATATATATACTGGAGTTCAAAACTCGTCCAACCCATGAAAAGAAACAGGGTTATTTAAAAAAGCTATTTATTTTAAAATAGTAAAACTTTAAAATAATATAGTGTAACTCAAAATCAGGCAAACGGTTGAATGATGTAGGTTTTTCAGTATGGAATGCAATTTCCTCTGCTGGTAAAACATACCAGTTGTTGTCTTATGCCACATGGTCAAACCGAGCACGATTGAGCAGGAGGCTACTCGTATTATGGCAAAAGGCTTTCGTTTTCTTTTTAAACAGTAGCACAATGGTGAAATTGTGACTTATGCTCAACGGGCTCCTCGTAATTCTGAAGCAGTGACCAAGCAGAAGACCCATAGGCTTGGCCTGCCACCCTCAAAGGTATTGATTGAGAACTTCGAGGACATTGTGTCCACGAGCATATTTTACGTGCCCCAGTCACCTATAACGAACACGGCGGATCTCAGGCCGGCTCGGGATTCAAACCCACAACTCTCCAGTTGGGAGAGCTTTGCCTTTGTCTATAGCTATAAAGATTGGCTTTTCTACTTCCGGTCACGGAGACACTCTCTTTGATCGAAAAAGTTTCGAGTAGTGTCAAAAAGAAAATGTGCTAATGTCTTGTACATGTTCAGTAGGATTAGAGTGGGGTAAGAGCAAAGCGGTTGGTGGACATTCCAGACGAAGCAATTATCCAGATTCTAAGTGTTGACTTCCAAAGGTAGCGTTATAAATTTCTACATTATTGCTCAAGTCTGTGAAACAGTAAGAACTGTAACAAATGAAACTGCTTAACCAGCGAGGATACGTGCCGGACCTCTGAGGCCCGAGTGCTATAAAAACATTCCACGCAAAAGAACTCAATAGAAATAAACCTCCCAAATTTTTATTATCTGTCATATAGGTTTTCTAGACTCCAATAACATACATTTCAGAAATTTTCTCTGAATATTTTTCTTAGAGATATTTTAATTTATTCGTGCACAAAAACCTAGTGCACTTTTGCATTTTTATTTAGTGCTTGTAGTTGGAGGAGAAATACAGTCAAAAATAAATCATTATTTGATTAAAATGATGAAATATAAAGAGGGAATACAAAGATGGGGTTTAAGGTTTTAACTTGGATGTGTGTTATGTTGGTGCTTTCGGAATGCTAATAAAAAAGATCTACAGTCCAAAATACTTTTAAAAATTAATATTCAAATAATCCTAAATATATTTAAATCTTTTAATAAAATATATTTTAGCAATACAAACTTTCTGTTTATAATCAATAGCAAGTTTGTTGGTGTTTGACTAAGAAATGTTGCCCGGGCGTCCGAGGCCAGGTTCTTGTGTGACTGCGCGTAGCCCGCTTCCTCGCGGGTTAAAAACAGCTAAGTGCATGTCGCCTTTATGCAAAGAGACATATGACTTGATTTCCATTGATAGTTTCACATAGAAACCATTTAAACTGGACTGAAAATCACATCAACTGGATCATATCAATGGGATATTAAGGTCACATCAATGGGATATCAATGGGACACATTGTTGTTTATTTATTAGTCCCACTTTTCCATACAGACATATTTCCAACAATTACAATTTTAGAGATAGATATCCCACATATACTAGTCTAGAGAAGCCTTTGATTTCGACAATGGGCCAGCAACAACGGTGAACTGTAAACATAGAGAGGTGGTATATTGCCGGTTTGAACTGTATTGCTGTTTCTGTCTACAATGATCACCAAATCTCCCATGGTACTAGTATAAAATTGTGGTATAGAGAGGACATCCTTGCTACAATATATTCGCCTATTTCTTTTATCCATGTATCTTGATTCAACTTTTACGGACCATAATACTGAAATTCACAGCACTATATTTATCAGAAAGAACTTAGAATTTGAAATACTCTTTTGTATGGAAGAACCACCAAACTCACCAAGCTAGAATCCCTTTGAACTGACATTGTACATGATGTAAAATCATGTACACTCACTCCCTGATACTTCTATTATTTTTTTCTTATCTCAGAGCATGTCTACTGTGGAAATATGTATAGCTATCATAACCTTTCAAAGACTACATTTTTTCTGACTTTATGTCTTTGGGCCTGTATTTTCAGCAGAGATAATCGCATTCCAATTTTGTCAAACCTTCAGCACTGAAATTTTTAAATTTCACTAATCCTGTGTTTGTAATCTATTGTTTAATAAGAACTTTTTTGAATAATTCTAGAACAAGGCTTTTTATTATGCACAGTGATCTGCGAAATTTTCATTAATATAAGTAATTTCATTAATATACGTATTTTCATTTATATAAGTAATTTTTTAAAATCTTATTTTGTACTACCTTCCTTAAATTATGAAAACCAGTGTATGGGTGTGCGTATGTGGGATAAATGTTTGTGTATTTATGCAGTAAATTCATTGCGTAAAATATTCTTTCTGGATGAAGGCGCGAATCGAAGAAAGATTTATTCAGTATAGCATTTTCCTGAAAGCGTATGGTACACTTTAACACTCATTTGGGTGTGGTTACCTATGTCACGCCTAGCACTCATCGAAAACACGAAACCAGAATTTTTCATGACAAAAAGTGATAGCAAGGGTAAACAATAGTGGATAATATGCAATGAATAATACTATTTCTAGGTAATACACAATGAATAATATAATTTCTAGGTATTTTGCAATGAATAACCTGGATCATTCCAAACTCTATTTAATTACGACAATCATTATATATCCCTGGTTATATTAAAGCTCATAGAGATCTCCCTCAGCATTCACAGAACATTCTACACTGATGATTTCTGCGTCCTTTATCCATATTTTTCGTAAAAAGTATGCCATTTTTTTCTAATTAGGGTTAATAAATTTGAATTTTTTATTTTCATTTTTGACATTGATAGAAAGGCATTTCGTCAGTTCATTAACTTCAGAAAAATGAGATATTTGAATGATATATGCATTTACAGTTTATGGTGCACATAACTTTTAAACATTTGAATACAAATCAAAAAGTTAATGTTTTTCATCGCTTTCTTTTCACATATTTATACAAGTAATAAATACACTTGACGTATTTTATGGCTTATGCAAAATATCATTGACATTTAAATTATCAAAACTTCTTGAAATTAAAAAATAATGACGAAAGCAGTAATGCATTATTTATATTTTTAAAGAATATGATGGAGTGAATGTCTAGCTAGTAGAATTTACATAATATCTATCGAATATTTTTCTTCGATATATCAGATAGACTTAATGTAAGTTTTCACAAAAAAATGACGTAAAATTGTTTCAATTTTCTACTTTTTTATATTTTTTTTAAGTTTTAAATTGAAAATTCACACTTTTTAGTAAAACCAAAATTTTAAAATATGTAACTATTGAAAAATTGAGAATTTTCCTCATTATGTTATTTTCAGCTTAAGAATAGGATAAGTCCAAATTTTAAATTTATATCTACAGTATATGCTTAGATATACGCATGATTTGCACAAACTACGTTTCGATTAATATCCTTTTAAACCACAACTAACCCCTTCGCGACCAACGTCTTATATACACGACACAGCGATTTCACTCTTATCAATCCAGAGTGCTATGATCTACAGTTGATATTGAGAGACCAATGTCGCGTATGCGTAATAGGAGATTTGAACGTTTTATTTTAATTTATAAATTCTAGATTTAATTACTAGATCGCGTAAACAGCAACGGTTTTCACAACAGTCGACTCGTATAGCATTTACGTGCTGGTCCTCAAGGGGTTAACAGCTGAACTCTAGTAAATTCGATGTAGTTTTTTATTTATTAAAATTAAAGCTTTTATAACATTTTATGGGGTTTCTGACATAATATAGAAAAGAATAAGTATCAGGTAAATTAAGTTTTGAATTTTTTTTTGTTTAATTTTTAAACGTGAAATGTCATTATTTAACCTCTAATTACCAAGACTGTCTTTTATATAAAATATTACGAAAAATCATAAATATTCTTTTTAAAACAGTATCGAATAATCCTGTTATTTATTATTTAAATATTTCACTTTTAATGTCATATAAAAAGAGAAACACGAGCGATATATATATATATATTATTAACTTAAGATTAACTTATAAATTTTCGCTGAACACACAAGTAGGTAAGTGAAAGTAAACCTAAGAGTAATTTAAAAAATTCATTCTTTATTAACACTTTAATATAGTAAACATTTCTAATATTTCTTGGAATACTGCGATCCTACCCACGCTAGTTTCACTTGCAGAGCATACGTTTTTTCTACTCTATAAGTCGTTAAATTTCCATTAGAGATATTTTTTAAGTAAAAATACACATATTACATTCTGACGGGGTGAAATTGTAAACATAATAAAAGTTAGAAAATTCTCTAACTTTTTCTCTTTTTTTAAGTCAAAGATATTAAGGACTGTGAAAATAATTTAAACACAATACTGTTGTATAATTTTAGTGATATATAATTTACTTTATTTATTTTTAATAACTATGAAATTTGAAATTTAATGGCTTAAAACTTTTATTAAATTTTTTCTAGTAAACTAACAAATATCCGATTTGAGTCTTCAAATATAAATATAACTATATAACAATATATATATATATATATATATATATATATATATATATATATATATATATATATATATATATATATATATATATATATATATATATATATATATATATATATATATATATATATATATATATATATATATAAGTATATATGCATATATATATGTGTGTATATAAATATAAATGTATATATATATATATATATATATATATATATATATATATATATATATATATATATATATATATATATATATATATATAGTATTAAGAGCTAATATATTTTTAATACATAAAATGAAACTCAATGATAAGTAAGAGATAATGGTTTATTGCATCACATAAAAGTTTGATAATATTTAAGAATTTTAAAGCTATTAAGCATTTTCTTATGTTTAATTCATGTGAAAATTGTAAACTGCACCATAAAAATTCATTATTTTTTTAAACACATAAGCAAAAATTTTAACATAAGATCATGTATAAAGTGGTTTTTTTTTCAAAAAGAAAGAATGCTTTTTGATGTATCCTTCAACAACGTCAGTTGCTTGCAGTCCATTAGCAATAAAAAGCTACTAATTATAGAGACTAATATAGAATATTTTACTCTTTATTACTGCTTGGTGTGGAGAACAGGAAGAATTGTAATACCAAAGTTTTAGAATGAATTATCTATATAGCAGCCATTTACTTTTCAGGTCTCCGATAGATGGCGTTACTGGAACTCTACTCACACCACGGTTGCCTTGACAAACAAACCAGTACTTTGAATGTTTAAGCGAATGTGCAGATAATAAAGCTGATGACGCATCATGCAGAATAAAATAAAGATAAATATGATATAATAGACATACAAGGAAGTTATGTGCTGTCCACATCAGATACTTGATTTATATTAACATTCCAAAGTGCGAGCTCAGCAAATTTACATAAACGTGCACTTGTCGTACTTTTTAAGACAGTTGTTATTTTAACATTTTGGACACGAAAAACAACAGAAATGAATGGTCAATGATGAAAAATTTATTAAGAAATAAAAAAAAATATCCTTATTGTTACAAAATACAAATCAGGACACATTCAAATGAAAGTAAATTATTTTTAAATGCTAGTAGTCGGGCAGAGTGGCAATGATGTATTTCATTATTGATTATTTGATATTTAGTAATTAACAACTATATTTTAAAATCCAAGATAATCTAGTAATTTGAAAGGTGAGTATAGAAAAGTAAAATAGGAAAATACATTCAACTTTGAGCAAAAAATGAAAGTCTAGAATTACTACTTCTTGGAAATTTACTTCTATGAAACATGTCAAGAAAATTAATTACTGATTGCAAAAATTATTAAACAAACTTTAATTTTAATGTTTTTATTTATTTTAAAAAGGTGCAAATAAGAGAAAATAACGGAATAGAAATATATTTTTCATTCAAATCGCTATCGCTCTCAAATCCAAGTGTTTCTTTCCTTTTTGTTTTCTTCAACAGATATTTCTTGAAAAATGTTGGAGAAATCAGTCTGTTGTATACATACTTTTGTCCTCAAAACCTATATAAAAATATCGAATTCAACTTTATGCAGATTAAATTAAGTAAACTATACAGATAAAACTATTAAGAAAAACTATTTGCAGAATTCCTATCCGCAATCAAGCACGTGTCGTAAATTTTACAAACAAGCTACCACGTAGCCCAAAAACCCGGTTAAAAATTGAAATTATCCTTTAATTTCCTGCTTGCATATTCCATGATGTGGGGAAAGGTTGAAAGTAAAATTAGAATTTAACTTTTGACGTCCCAGCTTTGATAAGGGAAAAAATTGCATCAAATTTTAAAAATCGAATTTATCATAAAATTTCAGCAACACGAGAGATGGAATGTTAACCTTTCCCGATATGATATGTTATGTTGGCTAATTTATATCACCTTGATATAAATCCTAATTTACATCACTGTATTTTTTCAATCACTGCTATAAATCAAGAATTTATTTGTTACACTTTATGAACGTTTTAAACATATCTTTTATTGATTCGATAGAGGGCGCCACCAGCAACATTAGAAGACACAGCCACTCAGTCGTACGTCAGTATTTTCAAAGAAAAATTGGAGTTTAAATATCCTTTCTTTAAAAATGTTACTTCTGTCAGAACTAGATACCTTTAAAAGTTTTATCTTTACCTGACATGAAATCAACAGTATTTTCCCTTTACTTTTCTAAAAATTGCATTGAATTTTAAAAAACGAATTTGTCATAAAATTTTAGCAATGCGCTTGCTGGAATGTTAACCTTTCCAGATATGATATGTTATGTTGGCTAATTTATATCACCTTGATATAAATCACAATTTAAATCACTAGATTTTTAAAATCACTGCTATAAATCGATAATTTATTTGTTACACTTTGTGAACATTTTATACATATATTTTATTACTTCGATAGAGGGCGCCACTAGCAACATTAGAAGACACAGCCACTCACTCGTACCTCAGTATTTGCAAAGAAAAATATGGGTTTAAATATCCTTTCTTTAAAAATGTTATTTCTAGCCGAATTAGATTCCTTTAAAAATTTTCTCTTTATGTGACATGATATCAACAGTGTTTTCACTTTGCCAAAAATTGCATCGAATTTTAAAAATCTAATTTGTCATAAAATTTCCACAACACGCGTTCTGGAATGTTAACCTTTCCAGATAAGAAATGTTATGTTGGCTAATTTATATCACCTTGATATAAATCATAATTTACATCACTGTATTTTTTCAATCACTGCTATAAATCAAGAATCCATATGTTACACTTTGTGAACATTTTAAACATATCTTTTATTGCCTCGATAGAGTGCGCCACTAGCAACATTAGAAGACACAGCCACTCACTCGTACGTCAGTATTTGGATAGAAAAATCGGGGTTTAAATACCCTTTTTTTTAAACTGTTATTTCTGGCCAAATTAGATTCTTTCAAGGATTTTCTCTTTATTTGACATCAAATCAATAGTATTTTCACTTTTATTTATAATTGTGTTCATTTAAATACTACTGTTTATTCGATAAATATATAGATTATTTCATGCATGTAAAAATGAACTAAATGTGAAAAGTTTGTAAGAGTTTGTTGAGAAGGTAGAAAAAAGAATCATATTTCAAGCATTTAATACATAATTTGATATGTGTATATAATGTTGCTTATATTAAGAATATAAATAGGATACCGAAAACTGTAATTAATCATAATAAGCTTAATCTTACCTTAAAAACTTAACATGGTATGTTTAATTTGTATAATTTAAAAAAAAATACGATTGCATCCAAAACTTAATGTAAAACCAAAAACATGATTTAAATCGAAAAAGTTAGATTGAAATGATTTTTACCAAAAATGAGTTACAGTTAACCTCAAGATCTTACACAAAAGTCGCTGCATTACTCCAAAAATTAAATGGGCTTATACTTATGTAACATCATGATTCCGTAAAATTGTTGCTGAACGATAGCTGATGGTAGAGCACTGAACTTTGGTACCGTAGTTCATGGGTTCGAAATCCCATTGCTGACATATATGTTCGAAATCGGCTTTAAGCAGTAGGTCCAGGTCTCATCAGAATTCGTGTATCAAAACAGTAGACAAAAGCACCTCAAACCAAAATATAAAATCGTTATGTTTAAAAAAAGATATTTGATCTGTTTTCTTAGCTAAACCATATCTAAAATAATAGTTTTATTTCACATATGTTAGTTAAAACATGCATTTAAGACTTTGCTAGGAAATTATCGAAATTTTCAGTGGTCTTATAATTTTGTAACACATTTTTATAGCTCACATAACTGATTATTATACATGAAGAAGCTTAAATGAATTTAGTCTTGTTTTAACTTTAGAGCTAGTGATAGATTAAATGCACTCTATTCTTATATATATGTAACATCACAATTCCAGAAAACCCTTAAGTGCAAAAATGGATATTCCACCTGTTTTTCTTTCTATATCTGAATCATATATAAAATAAGTGCTTTATTTCCTATATGTTAGTTGAAATATGCATTAAAGACTTCGCTGCGAAATTATCCAAATTTTTAATGGTCTTATAATTTTATAGTATAATTTTATAGCACACATATTCGATTATTATACATGTTAAAGTTAAGTAAACAAATTTTAAATAAATTTGGTAGCACCTCGTGTAGCAAAATAGTAAACCGTATCACTCCAAACCAAACCAAACCGTAAAATCATTAGGTGCAAAAAAAGATATTCCATCTATTTTCTTTTCTTAACGGAATCATATCTAAAATAATTATTTTGTTTCAATTATGATCGTTAAAACAAGCATTAAAATCTTTTCTGTGAAATTATCGAAATTTTCAGTGGTCTTATAATTTTGTAACACACTGTTAGAGCATACATGTTTGACTATTATACATGTTAGGGATAGATCAAAGGCATGTCCTTCTTATATTTATGTAACACCAGAATTCCGAAAAATTGTTAGAGGCAAAAAATGGTATTTCACCTGTTTTTCCTTTCTTAGCTGAATCATAAATAAAAATAAGTGCTTCATTTCATGTATGTTCGTTGAAATCTGCATTAAAGTCTTTACTGCAAAATTATCCAAAATTTTAGTGGCCTTATAAATATTATAACACATGTATTTGATTATTATACTTGTTAAAGAAGAGCAAACAAATTTTAAATAAATTAGATAGCTCCTCATGTAGCAAAACAGTATACCGTATTGCTCCAAACCAACGCAAACCGTAAAATTGTTAGGTGCAAAAAATATATTCAATCTATTTTCTTTTCTTAGCTGAATCATATCTAAAATAATTGTTTTGTGTCAAATATGATCATTAAAACAAGCATTAAAGTTTTTTTCTGTGAGATTATCGAAATTTTCAGTGGTTTTATAATTTCGTAATATATTGTTATAGCTCACATAATTGATTAATATACATGTTAAACTAAAATAAAGAAGCTTTAAATAAATTTGGCCTTGTTTTAACTTTAGAGCTAGGGATAGATCAAATGCAAGCCATTCTTATATTTATGAAACCCCACAATTACAGAAAATCCTTATGTGCAAAAAATGATATTCGACTTATTTTTTTTTAGCTGAATCATATATAAAATAAGTGCTTTAATTCACATATGTTCTTTAAAATATGCATTAAAGTCTTTGCTGCAAAATTATCCAAATTTTCAGTGGTCTTATAATTTTACAGTACACTTTTATAGCACACATATTCGATATTATGCGTGTTAAAGTAATGTAAAATAGTTTTAAATAGATTTGGTGTTAACTTTAGCGTTAGGATTAGATCAAATGCATGCCATTACAGTAATGAATTTGTTAAAAGACTGCCTAATAGATAAAGAAGTAAAAATATTTTCTCCCAATAAGTTGAAATATGCATTAAAGTTTATCGAAAATTTTAGTGGTCTTATAAGTTTGTAATACACTGTATATAGAGCATATATTTGATTTTTATGCCAGTGAAAGTAAAATAAATAAGTTTTGAATAAATTTGGTTTTGTTTTAAGTTTAGCTCTAGGAATAGATCAAATGTATGCCATTACAGCGATGAATGTGTTAAAAGTCTGCCAAGTGGACAAGGAAATAAAAAGATTTTCTCCCCATTAAGTGATTACTCCTCTACCCATTAAGGATTACATTTTTATTAATCAGTCCCTAATCTTTTCATTTATGTTCCTTAGCTTATCGCTTTATCTAAATGTTGTAAACATGCTATCCCATAACACTAAACTTGTTTTTATTTTTATGTTAACTTAACTGCCTGACAATACTATTTGTCATTTCAAAATATTCAAACATATCCCTTTAGACGAGTTTACTACATTACAGGAAAATAAGGAAAATTTATTATGTGATAGGTAATTATGTAATAATGCATAAGATTTAGCATTGAAACCAACGCTACATCTTATGGATTCCCCGGACTTGACAAGGGGCCTATCCCTTTAGACGAGTTTACTACATTACAGGAAAATAAGGAAAATTTATTATGTGATAGGTAATTATGTAATAATGCATAAGATTTAGCATTGAAACCAACGCTACATCTTATGGATTCCCCGAGCTGGGCAAGGTTGACTCAGCCTTCCTTCCCTTCAGTGGGTAGATGAACTGGGGACCAAGCGTGCTTGGAAACACTGGAAGTTCCGCGTAAGATTGGCCACCTAACCGGAATATATGCTTGGCACAGCAAGGCCTTTGGAGATTGGCACCGTAGGCCTTGGCCTCTTAGCGCCGAGAAGTAGTTAATTATGTAATAATCCATAAGATTTAGCATTGAAACCAATGCTACACCTTATGGATTATTACATAATCGAGTTTTTTTCTGTATCTCTGTTTTTTTACTACAATTGTGTGGATGAAACCAGGACCTACTCCTTAAAGCCATTTCTGAACGTCAGCAAAAATCCATGTCAGCAATGGCGTCTGATCCCACAGACTCTGGTCTGTACCAAAGAGCAGCTCTCTACCATCTCGGTTATTGTTCAACAGTTCATAAGCAAACCTTTCTTTCAGAATATCCTCGTTGATAAAAGAGTGATTTATGAAAGAACATTGCAATGCTGAATACTAATGTGCATTATTTGTATTCGTTAGCTTTACTAAACTAGCTATAGTGTGCAAATTTAAATAAGTATTCATAACTTTCGATGCTTGACTGTCTTTATATCATTACATTTGATAAAACCACAATATACGTTTAATAAATTGTTTGTTATTTTTTAAGACTCATTATGCAGTAAAAACTTAAGCCTTTAAAATGAACAATAAATTTTGAAGTTTAAAATCAGAATATTTTATAAGCAATTAAGTACTATTAAAATACTGAAATATGCCATTTAATAAAATAAGAATCAAAGTAGTCCATAGGCATAATTCTGGAGTTTTAAAGTACGATATTTTTATTCTTTAAATAAAAAAAAAATCTAATTCTTATTTGTTTCTCTAATTATCGTATAAAAAAATTGGCTGACACAAAAATAAGTAAATGAAAAGCAAAAGTTTAATGTAAATATATAAACTTTTTTAATCTTCCCCTTAATTTCAGGATGTAATCCAAACACATAACTGTGGAAAGAAAAATTCTGAAGAATGTCAAGTTTCAGCACTAGTAGAAATATTCCAACTGTAGTGATTCAAATGCTGCGTATTTTAAGCTAGTCACTGATATTTACATTTCTAATGAGTTTCTGAAGCATGTGCTTCCAAACAAGAATTTCCTAGACACTAAACATATGACAAAAATTATACATAAAAAATTATCCTTCTCGTAATACTTTAATTTAAAATTTAGAAATTCCTAGGAGTCTAACTAAAGTTGAATGAAAGAAAAAACTTGGAAAAAATAAATCCTTCTTTAGAGAAATCTCTTAATTTTCTCTTTAATATGTTTCCTCGCATATTTAAATCTAAGATTTTAACCCTCATCTCTCCCTTTTATCTCTGAGAGCCTTTGATTTCTCCCCTATTTCTCTCTCGTCACTTTCTAGCATTCACCTCAAACTTTGCCTTTTTCCCTGTAGCGCCATCTATTAACGAAATAAAACATTAAATAACTGCTGTCTATTTAAAGAGCTGCAATACATGAGTAGACATTTTAAAATTAATGGTAGTTATTCCTTAATGCCTCAGTTAAACTATTTTATAATTGAAGCGCTATATTTCAAGTAATTTATTAGTATCTTAATTAAACTCTTGACTCGATTTTCAGAACTGTGGAGTTCTTTGAATTTCTTTGATAACACTTTCAAAACATAGGTATTATCTCAAAAAATTTTAACTCATGGTTAAATGCCTAAAGGTATCATGGTCATAGACAAGGAATTAGATTATTAGAATTCGATTCTCATCTAAAGTTTTAAAAACCGTAATAACAATAAAAAATTAGCATTTTTTCTTTATTATTTATATTTAATGGAGAAGCTTGTCTATGTGTCTTAATTAACTCTTCTATTAATCAGTCTAAATTACGAGCCTCGCCTTACTACTCGTTTTAACAAAAGATACATTGTTAAACCCTTTACTTTTTTCTGTAAATGTTACCAAAGATCTTTAACTGCAAAAATCCTCCTCCAAAATTTGAAAAGACCATAAAATCTGTAAAACTTCAGCAATTTTTTTTCACTCTTTCTGTTTTTTTGGAGAAACTTCTATATGTCTTCAATACCTATAATACAATAGGTAATGCTTATTGAATATTACTAAACCCTTCACTTCTTTGTCAATGTTATCAAAGGTCCTCGACTACAAGGATCTTCATCTAAAATGTGAAAAGACCATAAAATCTTTAAAACTTAGGCAATTTTTCCCTGTTTCTGCTTAAAAGTAAAGCTCTTCTATATGTCTTCAATACCTATTATATTAATATTGTTAAACTTTTTGCTTTTTGTCTGTCAATGTTATCAAACGTCCTCTACTGAAAATATCCTCATCTAAAATTTGAAAAGAGCTTAACAACTGAAAAAACTTCAACAATTTTTTTTCTCTTTCTACTTTATGCTTCTCTATATGTCTTCAATACCTATTAGATACCTACTTTATGCCTATACCTAATAATGTTAAACCCTTCGTTACCACTCAGTGAACTCTACCAGAGGTTCTCGACAACAAAGACAGATGTGTGAGAAAAAAAAGGAATGAAACACACGCATATAAAACCAAAAATAAGTTTACAACCTTTTATTGGGTAAAATAAGAAAATATTACCAAAATTAGTGAAGTAAAATAACTATGTTATTTGAAAACTTTCATTCTATTATGTAACATTTATCTTGCTTGATCTTTCAGAACAAAAAGCATTCATTTTGAAGGCTTATCGTCTCTTTAAATTGAATTCTAGCTTTCTTAATTTAAAAACTAGAGGCTAACTTTATAGAAAAATCTAAATCTAAATGTTCTGCAATCCTATTTGCATAAAAGTGGCATTTTTGTAGGCCATAAAATTCTATTTCTGTATAACGTGTAGATCTCAGCAGATATCTTAATATTTTATTTTTCATCAGCTATCTATATTAATAAGTAAAGGCCCTGTGATTAATGGATAGAAAGAAGAAACCTACATTCACCAAATCTAAAGAAGTTTTCACCAAATCTCATCACGTACGAAGCACATTTTTAGTTATGAATTTGTTTTTCAGTAA
Organism: Pardosa pseudoannulata; assembly: GCA_032207245.1. Classification (NCBI taxonomy): domain Eukaryota; kingdom Metazoa; phylum Arthropoda; class Arachnida; order Araneae; family Lycosidae; genus Pardosa; species Pardosa pseudoannulata. Next base: position 71,654,310 of record CM063502.1, on the reverse strand, counting down.
TAAACAATAAATATTTAAATGTGAGTAGCCTGCAAGCACATAACCTTCATAGATTTATAAGTTAAATACAGAGGAAGTTATATAATTTCCTTTTAACTTAGATTCTTAATTTTATGTTGTTTTCAATTTCAGCAATTGTATAACCTAAATGTAATAATTCGATATGTTTCTAATAGTTGCATAACTTTATGTCTAATCTTTCACCCAACAAGGACGGATACTTTCTGGGGTTAATAATACCAGTAAATTGAAAAATGTATGGGTAGATACTTTCGGGTAAGTTAAAACTGTTAACTGATAATTCCTAAACAAATATTTTGTATACAAAGATTTTATGTACAATAGACGCACCGTGTAAAACCATCCGATGAACGAGTGTGAAACCTGAGAAGCAAATTAGGACCAAAATTAGGTCTTTACTAAAGTAATAAAACGTTAGAAAAATTAATATTTTTCCCGAGCACACTTTTTAAAAATTTTAAGATATAAACATTATCTCTTACATCTGTGTTACCCTTTACATGCTTATATTTCAGTTACAGTGTTTTTTATGTCATTAATATTTTAATAAATTGATTAGTAAATAGATTAATTTCACTGTTGAATATTTTGTTGAGATTTAAATATTTACATTTTACACTAATTACCATTCGGTATTTTGTCTTTGAAATGTAAGTGAAGAAACCAAATATTATATATATTTATACTGCTATTACCTACTTTTGATGTTATTTAGCAGGGGGAACCAATAAAATTATCGATAAACCGGTATTTAGATATTTATTTACTGTATAACCTATTTCTACTACATATGTTTGGTTCTTAGTATGCTTACGTTTCAATAATAGTATTTTTTATACTTTCATCAATACTTTAATAAATCAATTAGTATATAAATTATTTTTATTTTTGAATATCTTATCGAGATTTAAATGTTTACATTCTGCGTTAACTGCTAATCAAAATGTTGTCTTTGAAATATAGGTGCAAAAACCAAATATTATATATATTTATAGTGCCTGTTACCTACTTTTGATTTTATTTGGGAAGGGGAACCAATAAAATTACCAATAAACCGGTATTTAGATTTTTATTTACTGTATTACCTATTTCACTACATCTGTTTGGTTCTTAGTATGCTTACGTTTCAATAATTGTATTTTTTATACTTTCATCAATACTCTAATAAATTGATTAGTATATAAATTAATTTTATTTTTCAATATCTTATCGAGATTTAAATGTTTACATTTTGCGTTAATTGTTAATCAAAATGTTGTCTTTGAAATATAAGTGCAGGAACTAAATATTATATATATATATATATATATATATATATATATATATATATATATATATATATATATATATATATATATATATATATATATATATATATATATATATATATAGTGCTGTTACCTACTTTTGATGTTATTTGAGAGGGAGAACCAATAAAAATACCGATAAACTGGTATTTAGATTTTTATTTACTGTATTGCCTATTTCTACCACATATGTTTGGTTCTCAATATGCTTACATTTCAATAATATCAATTTTTTATACTTTCATCAATACATAATAAATTAACTAGTACGTAAATTAATTTTATTTTTTTAATATCTTATCTAGATTTAAATGTTTACATTCTGCTTTAACTGCTAATCAGAATGTTGTCTTTGAAATATAAGTGCAGAAACCAAATATTATATATATTTATAATGCCTATTACCTACTTTGGATGTTATTTGGGAGGGGGAACCAATAAAATTACCGATAAACCGGTATTTAGATTTTTATTTACTGTATTACCTATTTCTACTACATCTGTTTGGTTCTTAGTATGCTTACGTTTCAATAATTGCATTATTTTATACTTTCATCAATACTTTATTAAATTAATTCGTATATAAATTAATTTTTTAATGTCTTATCAAGATTTAAATGCTTACATTTTGCGTTAATTGCTAATCAAAATGTTATCTTTGAAATATAAGTGCAAGAAACAAATATTATATATATTTATAGTGCCTGTTAATTACCTTTGGTTTTATTTGGGAGGGAGAACCAATAAAATTACCGATAAACCGGTATTTAGATAGATTTTTATTTACTGTATTACCTATTTCTACTACATCTGTTTGGTTCTTAGTATGATTAAATAAAATTTTTTATACTTTCATCAATAGTCTAATAAATTGATTAGTGTATAAATTAATTTTATTTTTGAATATCTTATCGAGATTTAAATGTTTACATTCTGTGTTAATGCTAAACAAAATGTTCTCTTTGAAATATGTGTACAAAACAAAAATTATTATACATATTTAGTACCTGTTGTTAGTTTTCATGTTATTTGTTTTCCGGGAAGGGGTAAAATTACAGGTAAAATGGTATTTTGATTTTCATCTACCGATAACCGGTAAATAAAAAACTCGGTAAATTACAAGCCATTTAGTGCTTGCAGCTAAAGAAGTAATAAAATTATACCCTCATAGTTGAAAATGTGTTGCATTTATAAAACGTATAATTTTCCTGTAGAAAGGAAACCTCAAAAGTGGTGTCTATTCCAACGTTATTATTTCTTGATCCAATAAATGAACTTAGCTATATAATTGACTCTTACAATGCCTCCTGAGACTCATACCAAAGGCAAGCCAGGAGAAGACCTTTCTTTAACTAGAGCACAGCACAACTGTCGTCCTGAATCGAAATAGATACGTAACTTAATTTATGCTACTATCCCAGTTATGACTGCATATAAACACCTTGCTCTAACTGGTATAACAGAATTCTCGAATAATGTACTTAATCAAATTAACTCGTTGTATACGGAACATCTTCGAATAATGCACTTAGTCGAATTCAATGTAGGCTGAGCATCTTTAATCCGTACAGCTCTGGTGAACGTAAAATCATTATTGTCTAAGTTTGGAGCGTTAATGATATTAAGGAAAATAGGTATGAAGAGTCTTTAGTTTACTGAATTTTTCCATCTAGTAATAAACATATTACCTTTTATAACATAAAGTCTTAATTTTACCCATTTTTGTTATGCTTTACGTTTTGTAAAATTGCAACTACTAAAACCTAGCCAAGTTATTTAAATCATCTAAAATTTTTGAATTAAAAAAAACAATATCCTGTTGAGATACAGGAAATAAAAAGGTAAATTTTATGACGAATAAATGGCTCAAATTATGTAATATATGATTATGTCATTCATTCAAATTCAATATTTACCGCTAATATGATGCCGCTAAATTAAATAACTAGTGTAGTTTATAAAATATTTATTCGACTGTATGCGTTCTTAATATTTTTGTCAAACAAACAGTCACTGGATATTAAATATTAATTAATCCAAGCTGTTAAGGAAGATTATACTTCAATTATTATAAAGCGTCTGTTTTCGACATTAATTGTAAAGTGTGAAGAGAAAAAAACCTGCTCTTCCACTTCTTTTCATTACTCAGGTTTTAAAAAAAATCCTCCCAATTCTATGCTTTAATGTTTAATTATAATACCTAGTAGACCGTAAATAAAGAATTCATGTGGAAAAAATGATACTCAGCCATGAACACATCGATAAATTTTCCACGACCTTTTACCTAAATTGAAATTACCAAAATGAAAATTTTTCCTTATCCGTGTCTATAACTTTTTAAATTATGCACAGTTAAACGATTTCCTAATCAGAATTTACTGAAAAACGTGTAAGAAATTTAGAGATTAGATTTGTTGGGATAATATAATTAGAAGACATATTTAAAATTCTTGAATAAAACTGATTTAATCTCAAAGTTTGTTATAAATTCACTATCTGTATTAACTTTCAGGCTTCGACTAAATAAAGCTTAAAAAGAAAGTATTTATAGATAAACAATTCGGTTGGTGAAGCATGTATACTTTTAGATTTTGTGCCAATAAAATCGACATTTATTGACTCATTCGCATTCTTAACACATTGTGTGCGGGTACATTTCGCAGCGGAATTGTACCAGGAGCGGGCGTTTTGCACCTAAATTTAGTTATTCAGTTAAATCTCAATAGATCGAAAATTATTTAATATTTTAACCAACTTTTCGTATTTTATATTGAAATATATAAACAAATATATAAATAGACAAATAAACAAATGTATATATAAATACAAATATATATATATATATATATATATATATATATATATATATATATATATATATATATATATATATATATATATATATATATATAATATCATTTTCGCAAAAATAAATAAAAAGTTAATTTTAAATATAAATTGATTTTTTAATCAACCTGTCTGTTCTGTGGTTCCACATCGACTGATGTAAAAACTAGTTTTTATTTGTCTAAATTTTTCCAGAATCTATGTAATAGACAAGAACATTCGGCTTCGCTTTCCTGCATATACCGTTAATTTCGTACCCACAAACAAACCATGTTGTTACACTAACCCGTATTACTACGTGTCTCTCGCTCAAGTATCAATCGTCAGAAAACGTACTAGTAATTGTCACTCATATAATGTGTTAAAACCAAAATTAGTGTGATAAGCTAAAGCTTGAATACGTTTGTAGATATTTCTCTTAAATAATATTTAAATATAATAAGATTGTTTTAATATATTCCTCTCTATGGAAGCTTCCAAGTTTTAAATGCGTACTTTTTATAATCCATTTAAGCCAGTTAATTTATTTATTCAAATGTGGACTAAACCCTCAAGTCAATAACTGGTGAGCTTACCAATAGATCTGAATGGTCGAGTAATATAAATAAAGAACATATTTAATTCTTGAATAAAGCAAATGCAATCTCATTTGTTATAAAGTTATCCTTATTAACTTTAAGGATTTGTCTAAATGAAGCTTTTAAAAGAAAGTTAATATAAAGGCCTTACTATACGAGGTGCACTGTTTCGCGTGACTGTTTCATTGACTCTTACTTTTATCCAGCTGCAGACAAGTGAAAATCTAAGTGTGGTTCCATAATTTCAAAATTATCTAAGCACATTTTTCATAGCAATGTCTACAAAATCTTAGTTGATATTGAAAGATTTTGTTTGCTCTGAAATTCACAAACAACTACTTCACGCTTGAACTTCGACCAATTTTGCAGGGTATAAGGTTACTATTCTGTCGAAGTAGTCGTTCCAAATTAACTTTTCCGCATTACCGTGGAATCCCATACTGACGTTGATGGTTATACGAATACTACCTGAAACGAAACTGTTATTTTTTCCCTACTTCTGAAATAAAAATCAATTCAGTGCACCACTCCATCATACATGACACAGTGGTCATCTTGAAATCTGATCTCTCACAATTATCGTCTCTGATTGGCTGATTTGGTTCTACTAATTCGACTCATCCCATACCGGATGAGAACAGTCGAAGTTAAAAGAAAGACCCAATTTCATATGCAGTTCACCCAACTGTAGCTCAAAAGAGTAGTGGGAAATGATTATCACTGTGAACGCATTAGTATGAAACAACCCTAATATAACACAAAAATGAAAATGAAATTAGTAGTTTATTTCTAGACTTCTTAAACTTCTAAACCAGTATATCTTGGAAATAATCTTTATTCGAAGACGTATAGTGTCATCAAAAAAAAACATGGAACAAACTTAAAATTTAAAATTATCCTGTTTGTTTTACCTATATGACCCATATCATATGAGGCGGATATAGGAAATGAGAAATGTTTAGTTTGACTATTTCGTGCTTGAAAATCAATGTGTGACAGAGTATTTTCATACAACTGAAAAATGAAACAGAAGAGCAAAATAGTTGTCAGTATGTTCGTCTCATGTAATAAGGCTTTGATTACCAATTCGTTTCGCACATCATGTCCACTTTTAGATTTTGTACCAATGAAACTAACATCTGATCTCTCCTCGTGTTCTTAATAACCACCATAAGTGCTTTACGCTGTATATGTATATGCAGTTGCTGCTCTTAAATATTACTTTATATGGTTTTATACTTGCTCATCTCTCTACGTTACAATAAATTCAACTGCGTACTCGATAAGTTATTTCATCCAGTTAATATATTTACGCAATTTAACCAACACCAAGAAACTAATCAACGAACTTCTAATCAGGTCTAACAGTTGGACTATTTGTTATGAGATGTTTGTTATGAGATTGTGGGAAAGTTGAGGCCTCAAAGAGTTTTAAGTGTTATGGAAAAGTCGATTCAATTCTGGAACGTAGTCTGGCGGGTATGGAAAAGCTGCAAGTTGTCTCCACATACCATACATGCTCGATAAGGTGAAGATCAGAAAAATAAGCAGGCCACTGAATGCGCTGGATATTTTCACTGTCTAGGAAGTAATCCACAAGGATCACACGGTGACAAGACGCAATAGCATCCATGGATATGAATCCAGGAACTACAGCATCTCGAAACAAGCGAAAGCAAGGCTAGCGTACTGCGTCTATGTACCTTGAAGCAGTAAAAGACCACGGTTTAAAGATGTAGTGGTCTATACGGTCATCCAGCATAATGCCTTCCCATACCATGACTCCTTGGGAAATCGTACGACTTTTCACTATATTTTCTAGGTTAAAATATATTACACTTTCTCTCCTTGTTGTTATCCGTTGATAATCCATGTTCAGACTAAAGCCAGAGTCGTCCCTGAACATGTTGTCATCGGCCCATTGTGCCAAACTCCAGTTTAAATGAGCGTGTATATGCACAGGCGTAAGAAGAATTCAAACTGCTGGTTGTCTGTCATACAGACCTGCATGATTGAGCCTCCTATAAACAGTTTGTTTCACTAAACTCACACTCCTGTGGCGACTGGGAACGCTGATCCCGGTTCTCTCAAATACCTGTCTTGACCAACTATTGTTTTCTTTTGGTAAATTTTGTACTGGTTGTCAGGTAACATCTCTAGTACTTTAAAAGCTCTGTCTGTCTTGAGGCCATACACTGAGTACATTCAGATTTTGAGACACTTCGGTTTCAGAACGTCCAGAATGTACCATATACTAAAATACGCAACACAGTGTATTAAGTTATTTCACCCACAAACCACAATTATATAAATTTACAACAGTCACCGATGCCTAGAGTCTAAACATGTACATTGCAGCAGTATTATTTAAAATAAGTATTGTATACCTTACGATAATACAAATCAATGTATATTAAAATTCTGCAATATTAAAAGGTAATTGTAAGCACAAAAAAATATAGTATCCTTTGAAAAGGGAGCTCATGAACTGAGTAGAAAAATCTGGAATACAAGAATTAAAATTAAAAAGCCATTCTTAGCTTTTATTCTGAATGACAGAGATTAATTCTAGTTTTCTGCTAATCCTAAAAAACTTGCGCATCAAAGATCTTTCGATGTGGAAATATATTGATCTGAGAGATTTTGTAAATGATGCTGGAACCCTTCTTTTCAAGGAAACCCACTCTTTCGATTTAATACAGGCTGTAATAGGAGGGAACTCATTGTAATTCAACAGACTTGGCTTAATATTTTATTTGAGCATTCAGAAATCTGTATCATAAAATATTACTATTCCATAATAATTTTGTGTAATATATAATGCAAATATTTAAACATACTTCAGAAATAAATAGCAATATATATGCATGGATAATTTATTATGGTTACCTGACAGTTTTTTAATTAATACTCCCCCGAATTTTTAAAATCTAATATCTTTAACGAAATTTCTAATTTTGGAAATGTTAAATACTATAAAAGAAGTTAATACGATAAGAGGCTTTAGAACTAAATTTTTTACTATGTAATTCTTAATTGCATTCTTAATATTCACATAGGAATGATACTTTATAAAATATACAGGATGATTTGAAACAGTTGTAAAAAACTTTAACAGGTGTTAGTTTATGCTAGTGCATCCACTTTTCATCAACTAATGCATAGTCTAAAATGAAATGCAAGCACGCTATAGTTCGTAACATACTAAAACCTAGAAAATGATGTGAAAACAAAATAATAAATACGCTAGAACTATTTCAATCAATAATTTATCGATTTAATCGATTAATTATTATTTAATCAATTTTGAAGCGACCACTAACTTTGACACAAAAAGAACAGCCGCGAAAGAGAGATTGGTAAACGCTCTGGAATATTTCAGGCATATCGCGAACCTTCCTATCAGCAGCCCAGAGTCTTGCTATTAGATCCTTCGCAGTACTGGGGAGATATTAGTTGAAACACAGGGGAAGCTTTGTACCTCAATAATGTCATGTAGCTCCCTCTGAGATCTAAATATTTGGGTTGAGATCGTATAGTTTACAAAAATTATTTTTCTTGCGTTGTGTTTATTAATTATTTATCGATCTCTACCTAGGTTCTGAGAGACTACAGACTAGTTTTTAAAATTTTAAAACATAGTAGTTTGCTAAACAAATATATACACATTAAAATTAATACATTAGATACATTGTTAGTTAAAAAAAATAGTATATTTATTATTATAATATATAGATATTTATACAGAAATTATCACGTTTAAAAGATGTCTGTTCAAAAACTCTTATAGTATACGACACGTTATAAGCAGATAGTTAACATGTACGGGAAAGAAAAGAGAGGACCTAATTTTAAATTCAAATTTTGATAGCAAGTGCCTTTGTGGATTTACAAGGGCTGTGCATCAGGAACACCGCTGGTCGGAAGCTGTCCAGGACTTAGTATTTGTCAAGTGTGTAGATTCAGGATCTCTTTTGCGAGTAATATCGACTGTTGTGGTAGCAATTGCAGACTTCCATACCACCTCTGACCTGAGGCTTCCATCTAAGCATTTAGGGTGCAGCCGTAGTACTGCGACATAGGAACACTGCTGGTGGCTGCTAGAAGTTCCAATAGTTATCTTTACGGAGTCTCTCTCGAACCCAAGATTCTCCACCTGACCTCCCGAATTCTACTGCCCATCTCTCCTCTTTTTCTTTTTTTTATATCTTTTTGATCTCTGATCTCCATTTTTTCCTATTACTCCAATAACCAGAGCTTTACGTTTGAATTGGTTGACTCTTCCTCTCCTTCAAACCATAAACATGGGAAGAACCTTACCCCTTCAAATTGAACACTTCTGGCCGCTTCACAAACTTTTAACTTTGTCCCTTAGGGACTCATAAATAATTCCCCAAAAGGTACATTCTTATTTACCGTCATGAACGGAGACAGGATTCTAATCTAGGTCTGGGATCAGAATCCCAGCCGAGAATCCAGCATACGACGAATCCCTTCAATCAATTTTTATAGGTCCTCTATTCTTTACAAAAGATGTGATGAGGTCAGATTTAGATCCGAAGCATTTCAGCTTCCCGTTCTATTTATATTAATTCCATTAATTAGAAGTTTCTAAATCGCCTCAACACAAATAATTTAATAAATCGGCTTTAAGTAGTATGTCCCGGTGAAATTAGCTCTCGTGTAGCAAAAAAGGGAACCGTAGCTCTCCAAACCAAACCATTAAAATGGATTATAGTATCATAGAGTTAACTTTCAATGCAGAATTTCAGTCAACTGAAGAAATTGATATCCCATAATACGGAATCGAGTGCTTCTTTTGCTTCGCTGCCCAGTACAGTAGATCAGCCCTTCCAGACATAAATACACATGCGCAATCCATGCTAACATTGTAGAAGAGAATATAGACACAGGAAGAAGGGAAGGCGCCATACAGATAATGTAAATACGCAAGCGAAAAAAGTTATCTTCATGAACCTTGATAGAAAAACATCTTTACAGGCTCTTTCTCAGATTCAGCTTCTTCATCCCTCTTTTTAGATGTGCTTTGATTTTTTAAATTAATAATTTTCCAGATTTCAGGTATGAGCTTTTAAAAATTCCTTGTATGTTACATGTGTGGTATATGTTAATACGTAATCTTATTTAAGTTAAATTTCATTTTGTTCCAGATTAAATTTTCTGTTAAACAGATAGCTGCAAATAGCGTTGCACATTAGTGCTACCGAGAGACCGAGTTTATATTATTCTTTAGGGGATTTATATTTCCCGCGCTGAGACATCACTGCACCGAAACACAACCAATATCAATTAAAACAGTGGCATGTATTCATTTAGCAAGTGTTAACCAAACAGCTGGTGACTCTTGTAAGGCACCAAGAAAATTTCCCAGCCAAGCAGATCGAGATTATTCGGGTTTTAACCTTCGAGTGGATCTTCTCCGGTTTTGCCAATATCTACTAAAATATCAGCAAAGGCTGATCAAACAGCCGTTTATATGTGTAAGATTTCCGAGATCATTCGGGTTTTGACTTTCTGCGAATTTCCTGGTTTGTAGCGTAGTACGATTAAGAGGAGGAGTACAACGCCTTCATGCAGAAAAGGGTAGTGGGGCAGGGGTTTAAGTCTTTTCATGGTGACATTGGAAGGAAAAAACAGAAGGGAAAATTTAAATAAATAAAAAGGAAAAGTGTGTCACATTGTGAATTAAAGCGCCGGTTTCAGTGCTTCAAATAACGCCGCACCTCTGCTCTCCAGCGGCAAGAGGAGTGTTATAAACCAGACTCTTCAGTTGTCACCATAAAAAGACACCATGACACGTCAGATCGGGGGATCGTAGTGGATAAGCTACATAATCACCTGGATTAATCCATTGGCCTGAAAAAATGAAGACTAGATAGTGATGCACACTTCTGGACAATAATGGGATACACTTCTATTGTTAAGGTACCTCATACACCAACAGATATAAGCAGGAAAATCCTCTAGTAATTCTGGTAGCATCTCTTACAAAAACGTCAGGTATTTGCCCTGGTTAAGTCATTTCAGCAGAAGATAGGTCTTCGTACTTAGTCACACTTAGTCACTATCGATTTCTGTCCAAACACTGATGTCACTGATAGTCATGTAGATATGCTTCATGTGGACTTATAGAAGCCCAGACGTGTTTATTGCTAATACTAAATGCACCATCTAGTGTGAAAGTGAAGTCATCGGAGAGAAGAACAACTGGCACCAAATTTCGCCATTCTGCATATTTTGCTGCAAGAGCCAGTCGATGGAATCAACACCATGAGGATCACCACCTGCAGTTAATGTTTGGTCTGACTAAATGATATAGGAGCAACTTCTCACTATTCAACATTCGTCATGTCAGGGATTGTGACACACCAAGGCTACAGCCCTTAGCTCTTGGGCTTGTAGGCGACTGATCTCCCACCGTCTTCAAAGTCTTTCCTTCCACATCTACTGTTCTGGCAGTCCTTTAACGACTTGCATTAGATCGGTAAGCAAGAAAGGACCCCCATTTCGCACTGTAGTTGATAGAAGTACGCAAATGTTTTCGAAAAAAGCCCCGTATGTCGGGGAAATGCTCACCTTACATTTGTTGCCTTGTGGCACATGCTTTTGTAATCCCGTACATGAAATACATGTCTAATTTTTCAGTATTATTAAAGTGTGCCACTATTCCGTATGTTGAACAGCTGCACGCTAGAAAAAATTTCACAGAGCTTGCATTGCCCAATTTTACTCGCAGTGACTCATATTTGATTACGATCATGCCTTCTTTTTCTCCTGGTCACATTTGCACTCATGGTGTTCTTTATGTTCCTGTACATTATTACAGAAATATCGTTATAACATTTAAGGAGGGACCACTTCCAAATTCGCCATCACGTTTGCATTTACTTTTAAACCCTGTATTAACCAATAAAAATTTATTTGTATTGGTGTAAGCTATCATCTATTAACCCTTTGCCTCCCCCCCCCCTAATTATACGTATTTCATTTTGTTAATAAGCTCTCAACGCTTTTAAGTGTTGTTTTATTTGAAATATTCTTCGACTAAAAAATAAAACAATTTAAATAAATAAGTGAAAAGATAAATTTAATTAAATGTCAGTTTTATTTACAGTGTTGCACGTTTCACACACAAAAGAAATGGTTTCTTTTCTTCCTGCAGGTATCTTTCTATTTGAACATCTATTAGTTTAGATTTGAAGAAATGTCAAGAGAGACTCGACACAGGAGCTCCTGGGATAAAAAGAAATGTCGAGTCCCATTCGACATAGAAGTGCAGAAGGTTAAAGTTTTCCCATTTAATTTTAATCACCCGGCATAAGACCCTAAAATATAAAAATAAAATTATTTCATCAAAATAGAAAATATTTTCTTGAAGTCTGAATTGCCCAACAATATTCATTAAAATTGTTTTCGCAACCTATAAATAGACAAATTAATTTAATTGTTTTACTGTATGATTAGCATTTATATATAAATATACATGTGCATCGAATTCCATTTATTTTCCATTTTATTGAATATTGTTTAAACAAATCAATCCTTTACATCTATACAATGTTTTATAAATCACTTTTTGAAACTTTGCTCTATTCTACATTCTATACCTCTTAAAAATACTGGACCTTCTAAAATTATATGAACATTTTATTTTACTGGATAGTTTTTAACATTTATTACTAACCCTAGAACTCTAACCTATGCTTGCAGAACGTTGTTGCTATTGTTACGTCAGCAAAACAAATTTATTTTAAAATAAGAAGCAAGTAATGCATACACTTTCCTTTTGTAAAAAGAATTTATTGCACATTAAAATTATTTTCAGCTTTTAACATCTTATTGTTACAATTTTAAAATTCTCCAAGACGTAAAGATAACATTCTAAGCTTAAAATTCAGACATGTTTTAATAAGTCTGAATACTCAGTTTTGTACATAATACTTAAATAAACAATGCTTTGAGAAATTTATAAAAAAAAAATAGTCTATTTGAAACATTTTGAAGTCGCCAGCCAGTAAAGTAAAAAATATTAAACTGAAAACGAAAATAATTATGAAGCTTTAAATCAATATAGTGCAATAAAAACTGTTTTTACTGAAATTAAACAATCATATAATTGTAAGAAATTGATATGATTATGAAAGTGTAAGCTTAATTAGATGTTTAAGAGACATTTAAAAATCTATATTTTTGGTCATATTGTGCCCTTTTGAACTTTTAGTATAGCCTTAAGCCTAAAAACATAAATATATGTGAAAAAATATTTAATATCTTTGATTATATACAGAATAAACGTTTGCTCTAATACATTTGCTTACGATATAATTATTTCAAACGTTTACAGATTGCTGTATTTCTTGCTTAGCGATTGAAATCAATTATTCTAGGAAGTAAAAACCAAGAATAATGAAATATAAAGACAGAATGTAGCATATCCATTTTGCTTCTTATACGTCCGTACCGATGTAAACAATATTTCATACTAATTGCCTCAGAGTATAAACCTACACATACATTTTTCCTTCTTTGATTTATTACGAAGGCAGTCATTGTTTCTGAATAACAACCTCAATCTCTGGCCTAAAGGATTAGCTCTATTTCTTCAAGAAAGCAATAAGAAATCTTTTGTGGTAAATAAAAATAAGATTTTCCATCATAATACGTTACGCAGCGGTCATTAAGGCTTGTTTTCTTGTTTTTTCCATATGGAGAGAAACAGAACATTTTCCCTAGAAATAAATATTTCTAGCCATAAAACACAGTACCAAACGTCTGATATGACTGCTATCTAACACAGGTCACCTAAACACGAGGTTTATACAACTCTCAATGAATTTTCTATCAGACATTGGGAAACCTCCACTTTTTTAAATCTTTTCGCGGTAATAGAATTTAGCCAATATGCAGCTGTAGCGCGGGTAAAGGTACTTAAAATTTTCTAGTTCCGCGCACTGGTTTTAACTGATAAAAATCATTACTTAAAATTCAAAAATGCTTCCCGATTGTTGATTAACTTCAAAAGAATGCATATATTTCTTCTGTCATTTTCATGGTCTAAAGAATTTTACAGCTATCATTACTTTGATGATAAATGGTAATTTTATACTGCTGAAGACAAAAATTGATTAGAATGCATTTTCTCACCAAATAAAACTGTAGACCTTTAGCAGGAACAAATCCTATCATATTGTCATAATATTTGCTATATTGAATAATCTTAGTAAAAAGCTAATTATTCATTATATCTTTGCGTAACTAAACTAATAATGCTGGGGGATTTTTCATTGTACATAGCCCAGCTTTAGACAAAACGAAAGGAAGACTTTAGGGTCAGATCTCCATCCAAAATCTTTAAGACCATAATAAGGGAAAGCCATGTAAGAGAGGGTTTTCAATATTCCAACGGTCTTTTTTTTTAATTTGTATTTTACTGAGAATCTTCTCTGTGTGTTTTCATTACTTATTCTATTAATATGTCTAACTAGCGCATCTCACATTTCTTATCATAGTAACAAAAGTTTCTTGAACCCTTTGGTTTTATTCTATCTTTGTTACCAGAGACAATAGACGGTAGAATAAATCTCAGAACAAATATATATACATATATATATATATATATATATATATATATATATATTCAATATAATTTTAACACCAGGTTTACGGGACGCGTCATTTTGATGCATTTCTTATTTTATAAGGAAAATTACAGAAAAGACTTTTGCATTTTTATTTCATCTCTTGTATTGACTCTTATCCATTGAACGAGTTTAATATATATTGAAGTCTATTTTCTTTAGAAGTGTTGAAATATTGAAATTTTCTATGTGGTATACCTATCTCTACGGATATGTATCAATTTGACGCGATCGTAATGTGGACAAAATTTTTAGTAAATTTGTTTTAATCATACAAACATTTCAACAATAATAAATAGGAATGTACTGGCAATACTTCGATCTGTTATCCGATATTGTTATCTCAAATGAAATAAGCAATAAGCAACATTAGAAAGAACGAAACACAGAATGTTAATTGAAATCAGAGTTTGGATATATTTTGAAGATTTTAGTTGCTTGGTTCGAGTGCTAAAAAATAAAACATTAAAATATTTTTTGAATTAGTAATGTTATTGTGAACCTCAATATTACCTCATATTTTCATTTTTACTTATAGTGTATAATTACATTGCTTTCTGAATGCTGTTAGGTGTATTCGTTCATGCGTTAAATTGGCGTGTGTTGGTAGAAATAGGTGTATAAGAAACGTCGGTAGGCCTAGTGTTAAACATGTCTGCAAAAAAGAGAAAATCTTAGTCGCATGAAAAATTCTGTTATATTGCTAATTTGTTTCTACTAAATGGACTTTACTACATGTACTTACTGTATGGACTATAATGCAGCTTTGGATAGATGATCATGTATGTTAAATACTGCGAAAAATATAATACCGAATTATTTACTGTCCCATTTGATCCTTTGGGATTTACTGAAAATTGTAGATTTGGTTAACATGTGTAAACTACGCATTCATTTTGTTTAATTTATTTATATTTCATAGTATCTAAATACTGGTTCTTTGATCCTGATGGATATGTTGAACCGCTTACCTCGGTAGTGAATTTGGCAGTTCAGTGGATGATTAGCCCCATTCGTCTTGGCCCTTTTAGAGCAGTTTTAGACCATTTGGGTTCACTGAGAGAATGAGATATTTCCGTTTTTTTTTATATCAGCATTGATACTAGTCTGGAAAAGAAAGAAAATTACTACAGCATAAGAACTATACATTGTATGACGGTCATTATGTGACATTTAAGTTGCTACCGAATCTTGAAGATGGTCAAATTCACCCTTACCCTCAAAGTCCCACATTTGGCACGTTGATTGACGAAATAATGCCTAAATATATATACAATATACTTTCAACTAATAATAAAACAAAATTAGGCGAAATTTTTGTAAATTAAAAAGCATAGATAAATTTAAAGAAAGTTCCAAACAATCGATATTTTTAGTTATCTGTCCTTATAAAAAATGTTAATGTGATTAAATTTGTTATACATTAACTAATAAGTGTACTAAATATCATAGCTACTATGTTAATAATTTTCAGAAACCTGTAGTTATGTCCAACGTTCCCTTGTATTCAATCATCAAATACATCTATAGTTCATAAAATATATTTCTAATATTTAATATATTTTTACAGACAAAATGAATTTGTTAATGTTTTTGTGAGAGAGATGTGCAGTAGTAATGTCACATTTTACTTTCGCTTAAACTATTTCAAATAATTTTATCGGAGTTTTATTATATAATATTTTATAATATAGCATGCAAATAACATTGTACCGAAAGATTATTATCATACTATTCCATTTTATTCGTTAAAAAAACATATGTCGAAAATAACAAGTTCATGCTAAGGTTAGAAAACACCAGATCAGATTTATTTGTTGCTGTTATACAACAACGATCTTTGGGCATATGTAATTTCTCAATTTTTGAAATGAACGATTTAAAGTATTTTCGGAAAACTTTTCCAAGAAGCGCCGCTTGATGCTTTCATCGGAACAAAATGATCTGAGGAGAAAGAAATGCTGCTCGGAGAGCAGAAGATGAAAAAGAATATTCCTGAACAGTTCTTTGCAGACAGAAAAATATATATAGAACAGGAAAACATCGAATTTTTTTTTATTTTATTCGTTCTACTAAATATATGTTCTCCAAAAGTTGATATAAAAGCTTTGTAAAATCATAAAAATAAAGATTTGTTTTTTGTGTAAAACTTTCTTTCGGCAATTCATTCTTGAATGTATAAAAGAAAACCTCTTTCCCTCCAGTTCCCAAACGACGTAAAATAAATTGCATCTAATTTGAGAAAGCATACAAATCTTGATCTGCGTTTTGGAGGAGAAACTGGGGAAATTTTTATCCAGTAATGTTTGAATAGTGTAGTAATGATCCTACCGGGCTATTTTTTATCCACTAAAAAATCTGAATCTTTTACTTCGAATTGTACAGTAAGGTTTCTACAACTTTCTTGTGGTAAATATAAAAACCCAAAACTTGAATGCTGTTGTCCAGGTAACCAAAACAAGTATCATTGTTATGTGTTAATGCGACTTAAACCCACCTGGTGTAATTCCAGGCTGATACATTTAATTAGTCAGAATTAAGGAGGACAACATTTGATACTAATCAGACACCTTAACCCTGAATCCGAGCTTTAACTAATACTTGAATGTTGTTTTCCAGGTAACCAAAACAAGTATCGTTGTTATGTTTTGATGCGACTTGTTGATGCGTTGTTATGTGTTGATGTTGACCCCCCTGGTGTAATTCCAGGCTGATACATTTATTTAGTCAGAATTAAGGAGAACAACATTTGATACTAATCAGACACTTTAACCCTGAATCCGAGCTTTAACTGATACTTGAATGTTGTTTTCCAGGGATCCAAAGCAAGTATTGTTGTTATGTGTTGTTGGGACTTAAACCTACTTGGTGTAATTCCAGGCTGATACATTTAAATAGTCAGAATAAAGGAGAACAACATTTGATACTAATCAGACACCTTAACCCTGAATCCAAGCTTTAACTGATACTTGAATGTTGTTTTCCAGGTAATCACAGCAAGTATTGTTGTTATGTGTTGTTGGGACTTAAACCTACTTGGTGTAATTCCAGGCTGATACATTTAAATAGTCAGAATAAAGGAGAACAACATTTGATACTAATCAGACACCTTAACCCTGAATCCAAGCTTTAACAATAGAATTAATTAGCCAGGATAAAGAGGTTGGCAACAATTGATACAAAGACGACACCTTAACTACAATTCTAGCCTCCAGTTAATACATTTGATTAGCCAGAATTAAATAGGGAGAAGAAAACTACCTCCTCCTACTTATTTCTAATCTGGTATCGTAACACTTACGTAATTTCCATATGCTGTCGAATCGAAAGCCGCTCTATAGTATATACATACATAAGAAATTGTACTTGAGGGAAAGTTTTTTACATAGGTTTTTTTTTTAAATAAAGAAAATGTTAGGTAAATGTATAATTCAAGATAAAAAAAAACAAGTTTCCGATCGACTTTGCAATTTCTTAAAGTAATTTTAAATTTAATGAGTATGATTTATTGAGTTAGTGTGACCTATGAATAAAACGATGGGGAAATCTAAGTAAAGAACCAGCCATAAATGTGTAATTAATTTTAAAAAGCATTGAAATTTTGAATTAATTTTTCAATTCGCTCAAATTCTCATTCTTCCATTATGTCCTACATTTCATAATTTTCTGAACAATAGTTTCGACTGTGTATAAGCTTAATTATGTACACTCTGTATATGTATATATATATGTGTGTGTGTGTACAGGGGCGTACGCAAGGGGGGTAGGGAGTTAAACCCCTCCCCCTTGAGCTCAGACAAAATGGCAAAAATAAAAATTTTAGTAGAAATTATGCGGGCTACTTTTTTTTTATAATTATGACCCCCAACCCTTGAAAAAATTCTGCGTACGCCACTGTGTACGTATATCGGTACTATGCCACAAATTTTTAATTTTATAGGAAGGAAAAATAAAGCGTGCTTAGAGATTTGTTTGAGTTAGGTTGTTTTTAGTGAAAAGCTTTCTAAATGTCTTAAAAGCAATAAGGAAACCATAGTGCCTGTAACCACATAAAAATCGTAGAAATAAGCAATTTTATGCCCAAATGAGTGTATATACCTCAAGAATATGCTGATTCATGATTTTTTAATCAATTTGCTAAATCTCTCAATTTTAGATAACAGAGGTAAATGGTATTATTACATAACAGAAGAGAACAAATTAAACATGAAAATGCAAATTCTCAAATAAATGGACCTAGTATCCTTTACTTCCGATGTACACACACATACACATATATGTAGAGGTAATCACACATTTGCATTTAATGAATAATTTATTAATAATTAAACCATTTGCTAAATTCCTTAATTTTAGGAAACGGAGGTAATGATTTTATTACATAACAGAGGAAAATAAATTATACACGCATATGCTACTTCTCAAATAAATAGACATGGTGCTCTTTATTTCCAATGTACACAAACACACGTATATATATATATATATATATATATATATATATATATAGATATATATAGATATATATATATATATATATGTGTGTGTGTGTGTGTGTGTGTGTGTGTGTGTGTAGTTTTAGATATAATGAATAATTTATTAATACTTAAATAATGGGCGTAATATTTAAATATCTAAAATATAACTAACATCATAATGAATAATAAGTAACATTAGCATTACAGATTTAAATAATGTAAATAACTAATGTAACTTATTTTAGGATTCGGTGTTAGAATAGTGGTTTAGTATCATACTATAATACTTATATACTAGTATATGGCCTATTCATGTTCCTTGTATTTTAACTGCCTCGTTTATTTTTCCAATCCACTGCCAGTACTAGCAGTTAGCTTCATTAACTGTTATCATGTCTAGTGCATCTTCACCTATCGTTGTAGCATGAGATGTTGCTATTTTCTGCTCTTTTTCTTATAAGTGTACAGTACAGTATCCTAATGTGTTTACTGCATAGATCACATCGTACAGAAACAATGATTTCGTTTACTTATGTTTGGGGGAACTTCTGATGTGACACAATATCGTCAAACCCTTGTTTCTTTAGTTCTGTGTTTTCCATTGTTTTCTTTTCTCATTACTAAAGTCATATATATATATATATATATATATATATATATATATATAGAGAGAGAGAGAGAGAGAGAGAGAGAGAGAGATAAATATATATATATATAGATAGATAGATTGATACATAGATAGATACATAGATAGATACATACATACATAGATATAGATAAATATATAGGTATTCATATAGATAAATAGATATGTATCTGTACATGATATGTATCTATGCATATAAATATAGAGAAATAGATATATAGATAGATAGAGATAAATATAAACATATAAATATGGATAGATAAGGATTTATGCATATATATACATATAAAGATAGATAGATATGTATATATTTGTATAGATATGAATATATATAGAGAGAGAGGAATATATATATATATATATATATATATATATATATATATATACACACACACACACATATATATATATATATGTATGTATGTATCATGTGTATGTATGAGTGTGCATGTATATATGGTTAAAACAAGAATTTAAAACATAGATGGGGTAATTAATAGGAATTGCTTATTTTAGAATGTTATAATTGATATTAAATATAAATAAATCATTTTACTTAATTTCCTTACAACTGTATTTTTAAAAATATATTTGGTATACATCTATTTTTACTTTTTTCTTGTTTTTCATTTGTCAATTGTCTTCCCTGAGCCTATAACCCCACTAACAGTCTTATAATTCCCATGAAAACATAAAGCTTGGAAAGCACGAAATCTGGTTTGCAGAAGTTTTATGAACTCGAGCCAAAAGTTAGAGGTATTCGTGACTATTCGTCAATATTTTAATCAATACTTCGAAAACAGAGAAACTTTATACAAAATAAATATATTTATTTTTTTAATCAACATAGAATTATCGTCGGCAATTCGAATTGAACACACGAAAATATTCAGGAATATAATTTTTTTTTCATTTCCTACAGAAAATGAATTTACAGCAGATATTTGTTTGTTCTTAGTTATGCATTAATTTGCTTGCTTCAGTGATAATTTTTTTAAAGGGACGGTGAACGCTGCAAAGCATTTTTGTAAATTATTAACTTAGAGTTTTGAAATTTTGTACAAGTCTTTATTAAAGTATAACTAAATTAAAAATTTAAAAAAAATAACTGAATCTTTTTAATTTATTCATCTATTTTTATTTTTTAACTGTTTAATGTGTTCAAATGGCTTTTAATTTTCATTTTTTTTCGACTATTGGTGCATTATTATTATTACTCCAAATACATACTGAAATAATATTTTAAAAATATATTTTAAATATATTTGGATTATTATTTCAATTGATTAGTTGATATACAGGAAATAATTTTTACGTTTGAACGTTGAATTTTCATTAGAATTAAGAATGATTCTAAATTTAAATTGATTTTAATAATCTAAATTTTATTAACAGATTATCGCCACATTTTGCTTCAAATTATGCCATCGTCGCTTATCCTTTATTCACTAAACCCTAATTCTGTGCTAGATGTCTACTTGTTAACTTAGTTTGCTTATTTTTACATAAAAGTATAAAGGAAACACAGATGCTACTAAACCCTAATTCTGTGCTAGATGTCTACTTGTTAACTTAGTTTGCTTATTTTTACATAAAAGTATAAAGGAAAAACATATTAGATGCAAAATCGATAGTTTTTTAAATTATACAAATATTAAAATTTTAAAAAATCTAACACTATAGGTAAGAATTTTTTTAAGAGTCTATTGCAAAATCGAAACTTTAAATATTACAAATTGGATATACAAGTTTAATTGAATGTTTATTAGGAGTGTCTAGTAAAACTTTTTAAGAAATCTCCGGAAGTCACGATTAAAATTTTAACAGTTAAAAAAATTTATATCTAACTAAAAAAATAGGTAGAAATTTAATGATTAATTCGGAACATATATTTAATTTGATTATTTTGGAATAGATATTTAATTTGATTAATTTGGAATAGAAATTTAATTTGATTAATTAGGAATGTATTATTAATTTGAATTATTTGGAATAAAAATTTAATGTGATTAATATAGTTATACTTAAATGTATGTGTGTACAAAGTTTCCTATCTATAAGCTAATAATTTACAAAAACGCTTTGGAAAGTACATTTTTAAATAGCTTCCGACTAGATTATCTCATAAAACTTGCATCGATAAAACACAAGTTTTTTATTCAAAATCCATACCTTTATAGATTTTAAATATTTTTAGAGTTATGGAAAAATAACTTTTTTGAAATGATGCAGTTGGCTAAGGCAAAAAACTGTTTCGGAAATCTGGAAAGTTGCCATAGGTCCGAATAAGAATAAATAACTTTGAGTTCTTACTTAATTGTGTCTCATTAATCGTATATTGAAATTTCAGAAAAAAAGTTAATGTTTTATCACTTCTTTTAAGCAAACCAAAAATGCATAATTGTATACTCAGATTTCTAAAATTAAATTTTTGTTAGTTTTTAGGTATTGTACTAATCACTTAAATTTAAAAATAAATATATATCTTCAAATATTTTTCCCATTTTTATATTTATACCATTTTTATTCTTATGAACAGTATGTTAAAAATCAAATAAAAAAAATCATTATTTTCAACTCCCTGTGTATAGATAAGCCCGGTTTCAAATAGTTTTTTAACCTTTAAATTATTAACAGATAAACAAAACTTTTATTTACTAACATTTTACTCCCGCTGCATCTAAATAAAGATTTGTTACATGTGTATAGTGTTTATTTGTCTGAGATTTATCTCAGTATCATAATTAATTTTATGATACACTGGTTAAGCACATTTGTGAAAATACAAAACACGTTTTGAAGTAAAGTAATTGTTAATCAGATATTTAAAAATAAACATATTTCTTCAAATATTTTTCCCATTTTTATATTTATACTTTTTTTTTCTTATGAACAGTATGTTAAAAATCAAATCAGAATTAAAAGATCATTATTTTAAACTCCGTGCGTATAAATAAGCCAGTTTTTAAATAGTTTTTAAATCTTTAAATTATTAACAGATAAACAAAACTTTTATTTACTAACATTTTACTCCTGCTGCACCTAAATAAAGATTTCTTATACGTGTATAATGTTTATTTGTCTGACATTTATCTAAGTATCATAATTAATTTTATGATACACTGGTTATGCATAGTGCTGGTTAAGCATTATGATAGGTAGCTGGTAGCTGGTTAAGCATAGTGTTTATTTGTCTGACATTTATCTAAGTATTATAATTAATTTTATGATACACTGATTAAGCATATTTGTGAAAATACGAAACACGTCTTGAAGTAAAGTAATTATTAATCAGATATTTATCTATAAATTATAATTCATTATATGTAATAAACTGATTTAAACATTACTGGGCTTATTTATCCGATTTTTATCTAAAAATTATAACTCATTTTATGAGACTTACTGATTCAAATATTATCATGGAAAATACCAAATATGTTTTAAAGTATAGTACTTATTACTTAAACATTTATGCGGAAATTATAATTCAATGTATTCCATAATCTGGTTCAAAAGTTACGTTGTAATAATACCAAATACGCTTTGAAGTGTTATCAAAGATTTTTTTCATCGTGGCGAACAACCTTTTTCTGATTATGTGTGTCTAACGACCTTGTTTCTTTTTGTCTTTTGATGCGACATTCTTGTCGAAAAGAACAGCGAGTGACCGCAAACTCTGTTCCAAAAAAGTTGGATCTTTGAGACTGAAAAGAAGAGAATGTTTCCGGATTTCCCGCCGAAAAAATTAAGCAGTATGAAAGAACGGTACAAGCAAATCCGTCGCTAAAAGAAGAAAGTTGCAGAAAGCTTTGATAAAAAAAATATTAATCTTAATACATAAAACGATACAGCTGTAATTTATGCTATTAATGCCTGAGTCATTTTTGCTGGATATACTGTGGAAACTACATTTATACGAAACTGACTTGCACGAAATATTTAGTTACTTGAAGAACTTCTCATTACCCAGAAAAATGGCCATAAGGTCTAGTAATAAATTATTCACTTATAAGGATATTCAGTTATACGAAACATTCACGTATATGAAAGAATGTTCGATTCCAATGTAAAATTTCGAGAGTAAATTTGTACTATTAATGCACGAGTCATTTTTGTTGGATATACTGTGGAAACTACATTTATACGAAACTGACTTGCACGAAATATTTAGTTACTTGAAGAACGTCTCGTTCTCCAAAGAAACGCCCGTACGGCCTAGTAATAAATTATTCATTTATACGGATATTCAGTTATATGAAACATTCACGTATATGAAAGAATGTTCGATTCCCAATGTAAACTTTTGAGTGTAAATTTATTTCCATTATATGAATGGATTTATACTATTAATGCTCGAGTCATTTTTGCTTTTTATATTGTGGAAACTCCTTTATACGGAACTCACTTATACGAAATATTCAATTACTTGAAGAACGTCTCGTTCTCCAAAGAAACGCCCGTACGGCCTTGTAATAAATTATTCACTTATACGGATATTCAGGTATACGAAACATTCCCGTATATGAAAGAATGTTCGATTCCTAATGCAAACTTTCAAATGTAAATTTTATTCAGTTATATGAAGGGATGAAAAAAATTTTGCAAACAGACTTGTACTGTACATTAACATCGCCATATAGTTTTCTTCCTTCTTAGAAATTTTATTTTTGATATTATTCTTTAAAAAGGGACAAGAATTTTTAATTCCTGTTTTCTACCTCTCTTAATATTAAATACTATTTTAGCTTGAAAATGTTTTATTAAATATATTCGTTGTATTTACGTATGTGTTGTAATTAATACAGAAATTTGCTGTATTTAATGTAGACTAGGGGTATTCATCCCCTACAATTCAAATGGGAAACCCTTTGGTTGTGAAATCAATTTGGTAAATCCTTTGAGCTTATTGCTTTCTTGGAGGACCCTCTTGATCAAAGCGCAGAAAAAATTGGATATCAAAGATTTATACTAGTTAGATTTACAAAACTATTATTGATTCTTTATTTTATCACAATACAAATATTTTAATACGATAAATGATAGTAAAATAGCTAATGTTTTTTTTAATATATTTTATGAATAATAAAGACGAAATGATGTTAACAGAACTAATATTTTTGGTTTGGCTTAGTTTAGTAGTATGGGATATATGCTGCAACTTAAGGGATTCGCTTTATCTCAGATAATCCAGATTCGTAGACATCTACGAAAACAGGCAAGGAAAAGCAAAAAGAATAGAGACTAATATTTATGACGTAATGCGCCTCGATTATGTATTTGAAAAACGTGACTTTTACAAAATTTAAGACTTTATTTTATCCCTAAAATATTTATGTATATATTTATTCCTACAAGTAAACTGTCTTTAAGAATTCAAATCCAGATTCGGAGATATCTACGAAAACAGGCAAGGAAAGGCAAAAAGGATGGAGACTAATATTTATGACGTAATGCGTCTCGATTATGTATTTGAAAAACGTGACTCTTACAAAATTTAAGACTTTATTTTATCCCTAAAATATTTATGTATATATTTATTCCTACAAGTAAACTGTCTTTAAAAATTCAATCTTTTTACAAAATTTTTTTTTTTTAATTTTAAAAAAGGCACAAGCAAATCCATATCTAAGAGAAGAAAGTTGTAGGACGGTCTAATAAAATAAAATTAATATTTATGTAGAAGATAATACAGACAAAATTTAAGAGGTAGGAAATTATTACAGTGGACAACGCTTAATGTGATCAGTTTGTGACACTATCACTTTGATAACAATAAACGATATGTAAAATTAGATAAATTCACTCCCTCTCTTTAATTTACATGTATTTAATTTCAAAATAAAATGAAAAACTCCCCTTATATTCATGTACTGTATATTTTTCTTTAAAACATGAGAATTGTATACATAATTAAAAAAAATTTATCATAGTTGTGGGCTACAGCATTGCGCTGACTCATTTTTGATAACTTGTCACAGCGATTTAAAATTGCGACCTTTTGTTTTAGCGTTAAATCATTTCGCTTTCTGGCTTCCATATCGACAATCTGTATGTCAGCGAGCAAGGCATAAAATGTGAATGCGCTTGTTAGAAGTTGCAGCCGAATCGGCACCTTCTCAACCTCCGGTGAATCCCGGCAATTTGTTTTGTTTTGTTTAAAGTTAACCGAGGCTTCTTAATCGCAATTTGTAAAGCTGACTCTCGCTGTATGTTTGATTGTGACTTCAACTCTCACTCGGCAGCTACGAACTGTAATTTTTTGATTGGCTGAGTGGGAGAGGAAGTTGCATGTATATGTTAATTTTATGCGATGTCTGCTGCTGGATATATAAGAGGATTGTTGGATGTTTTTTTTTTAGTACTTGTGCATTTTTCCCGGCATGTAGGCGGACATCGTATGATTTTTTTTATTTTTAAGATTTAAAATAAATCTACGTATTTGTTTTTTAAATAGTTCGTCATTTTTTTATAATGCACTACCAGAACCTTGCTCTGCTAAAGTACCGATATTGAGTTGTTCGTTGCAATATCGATAACAACGCTCCTTCTCAGTTCCGAAAAGAACGTGTTGCCTTCTGCTTATGCGACAACCATTGACCACCATGGTTGTGCGAATTTCTGAAAAATTCCAGGAACGTATAAAATCACCACTCCTTTGTTCATTCCCCCTTTCCATAAGCGGAAGAAGGAGAATTCTCTGAAATTCAAACAATAGCGAAGAGAAAGAAAAGAATGTGTTCCTTCCGAATACATTGTGAATATTCCTTTGCCAGTTAAAATGAGGTTCGAAAACTGATAACATTAACCTATGTAACGATCACATAAAGCGATAATTTTAACATACAAATGAATAGGGAAAATCGGGACCAAGTGATTTCGATAACAATAAGCGATTGATATCATTAACTGCGATTACATTAGGCGGAGTCCCCTGTACTTAAAACTTTCTTTAAAAATTGACATGTATTAGGCTTGGCTCTCCTTCATTTTTACCATAAAGAAACAGAAAGATAAACTTATGTGTTGTCTGAATTAAAACACAAACAGATAGCAAACTTTAACCCTTTAACGGACAGTGGTTTCGGAGCAAAACCACCTGTTAAATTCTTTCTCTGCTTTTGAAAGACATAGGATGGACTGTCAGGTTTTTTATGTTTATGCCATTTCCAACTCATAACAGAGAGTATACAAGAGCTCTATACTTCATTTGAAATATACGTGGTTAAATTTACTTTACTTGGAAAAGTCAGTAATATGATTTTTTCACTTATAAACCCAAATAAATATCTATACAAACAACACTTATAAATTGTTTATGTTTGGTACGGTCTACTGTCTTTCAACACGAGAGTGAATAAGACCGAGACCTACAGCTTAAGGCCGATTCCGAATTGCTACGAACATCCATACCTGCAGTGGGATTTTAACCCATGAATTCCGGTACCTAAAAGCAGCGCTGCATTTTATGGACATCGTTTGACTGTAAATTGGTTGGTTTTTCTTTATCATAAACTTTTAGATAGTAATCATTGTTTCCGCAGCATAATTAGACATTTAAATTAGACATTAAAAAAAATATGCATTTACATTTATAAAGTTCATAGATACCATTTATAAAATAATTTCATTAAATCCCAAAAAAATTATAATAGTGACCTTTAAAAGGTTAACCTAGATTTGTTCTGGAAATTTTTAGAAGTTTCGCCTGTATTATGTAACATTGTTTATTTAAAACGCCCAATTCGATTTAAAGTGCTATAAAAGATTTTATTTTCGTGGCACGCATACTTTTTTCCTGATTATGTGTGCCTAACAACCTTTTCTGTCTGTCTTCTTGTCTGGAAAAAAAGTGACTAGAAACTCTGTTTAAAAAGTCGAATTTCTGAGATCCAGATACACCTCGGAAAAAAATTCTTTACTAAAGAACATCACAAGAAAAATCTATATCTAAAAGAAAGTTATAGAAAGCTCTGATAAAATAAAATAAATATTTATACATAAAGTGGCATAAATATAATTAGTCCCCTTAAATTATAGAATATAGAATATAGAATATAAATAAGTCCCCTTAAATTATAGAATATAAGGAGGGAAGATACAGTGGACTCCGCTTAATGTGATCGCGGTTATCAATCGCTTATTGTTATCGAAATCACTTGGTCATTATTTTCTCTATTCATTTGTATGTTAAAATTATCGCTTTATGTGATCGTTACATCGGTTAAATCTATCAGTTTTCGAACCTCATTTTAACTGGAAAAAGAATATTCACAATATATTCAGAAGGAAGCCATTCTTTTCTTTCCCTTCGCTGTTGTTTGAATTTCCGAGAATTCTCCTCTTACACCTAGGGAAATGGGGAATGAAGAAAGGAGTGGGAAATTACACGTTCCTGGAATTTTTCAGAAATACGCACACCCTGCTGGTGGTCAATGGTTGTCAGATAAGCAATTCGGCAACACATTCTTATCGAAACTGAGAAGGAGCGTATGCACATTTTATGCAGCTTACATGCAGCTTGTCGATATGGAAGCCAGAAAGCGAAATGATTTAACATTAAAACAAAAGATCAAAATTTTAAATTCTTATAACAAGTTAATTATGATTACGAACAATGTATCAATGAGCTCCTTAGAAAAAATTGTAGACAGTCAACAATTGATCAATTTTTGTAATTATGTATACAATTCTTATGTTTAAAAGGATAATATATAGCACATAAATATAAGGTGTGTTTTATCAGTTTGTTTTGAAATTTAGTACCAGTGAATTATAGGAGGGGGGGGTAAATTTATCTAATTTTGCATATCGTTTATTGTTATCAAAATCCCAAACAGATCACATTAAGCGGAGTCCACTGTATTACTTAACCCTTTGAAGGGCACTGGTATATATAATATACCGGCTGTTGAAAAATTTGTCTGATTTATATAGAGAAAAAGTTTTTGATTTTCAATTTTTTGATACATCAAACTATTGACACTTAATTTTTCCCCCTTCTCTTAATTAATCCTCTCAAGACGAGCTTTTAGAATCAGGCTCTATCACAACCAGATTCTAAAAGCAAAAATTCAATTTTTCAAAGTTAAGACTTCAAAATAAAAGTACCTGTTAAACCCCTTAACGTGCACGCTCGAGTTAACTCGAGTGTCTAAACTGGCCAAACTGTGGACACTCGACATAATTCGAGCGGCGTTGTACCATGTTGCTATAATTTTTCACACTCGAATGCAATCGAGAATTGAAAATAACAATGTGAAAGAAAAAAAAACCGTTTTGTTGATATTTATAATTTACATGGGATTGTAAGCTGTATTCGACTATTTTCTGCAAGTTTATCAAAATCCAAAATTGCAATAAAAATATTGACTATTTTTGTAATTATCTTGGTGAGACAACGTTCTAAATTGGGTTTTTTACATAAAAAATTGATTTTGTTTTGGCTAGCCTTTTTATGGGTGTGAAAAAGGTCATATTGTGATTAAGGGGTTAAACTTCACTTACAAATTCTTACAAATTTATACTCTATTTTAATAAAAATTACTAATTATTTTCCCAGTATAAAAAATGTGTCATTTTCCTGCTGTTCCAAGGGATTACGCAATAAAATGACCCCTTACTTATTCTTCAAGTAATATAATTTATTTTTCATATGCTTCATATTTAAAAGGTTCATAGATAACATTTCTAAACTAATTTCATTGGAAACCAAAAAGTTTCTATGGGTGCCCCTCAAAGGGTTAAAACCTTCTTATCTTTATAAGTTGAAATGTACCAGATTTGACTTTCCTTTATTTTTAATAAAATAAACTGATAGATAATTTTTTGTGTTGTCTGAATTGAAAAGTAAACAAATAACAGAGATTTGTCCTAGATTTGTTCTGGAAATTTTCGAAATTTTCTCCTTTATTATGTAACATTGTTTATTTAAAATGCCAAATACGATAAGTGTTATCAAAAAAATTTTTATCGTGGTACACATTCTTTTTTCTATTATGTGCTTAACGATCTTGCTTATGTTTGTCTTTTCATAAATTATTCTAGTCCAAAAGAAAGTAACCACAAACTCTGTTTAAAAAGTCGAATTTCTGAGATCCGGATTGACCTCGGAAAAAAATAAATCTTTACGAAAGAACATCATAAGCAAATCTATATCTAAAAGAAGAAAGTTGTAGAAAGTTCTTATACAATAAAATTAATATTTATACATAAAATGATATAAATATAATTTAAGGAGAGGAAAGATATTGTTTAAAACCTTCTTATCTTTATAAGTTGAAATGTACCAGATTTGACTTTCCTTTATTTTTACAAAAACAAACTGATAGATAAATTGTTGTGTTGTCTCAATTGAAAAGCAAACAGATAACAGTAACTTGTCTAGATTTGCTTTGGAAATTTTCGCCTGCATTATGTAACATTGTTTATTTAAAATGCCAAATACGATTCAAAGTGTTATCAAAGACTTTTTTTATCGTGGCACACATCCTTTTATGATTATGTGGTCCTAACGACCTTTTCTGTCTGTCTTCTGATACGTTATTCTTTCCGGGAAAAAAATAGACCACAAACTCTGTTTAAAAAGTCGGATTTCTGAGATCTGAATTGACCTCGGAAAAAAAATAAAGCTTTACGAAAGAACATCACAAGAAAAATCTATATCTAAAAGAAAGCTGTAAAAAGCTCTGATAAAATAAAATTAATATTTATACATAAAATGATATAAATATAATTTAAGGAGAGGGAAGATATTACTTAAAACCTTCTTATCTTTATAAGTTGAAATGTAACAGATTTGACTTTCCTTTATTAAACTGATAGATAAATTGTTGTATTGCCTGAATTGAAAAGCAAACAGATAACAGTAATTTATCTTAAATTTGTTCTGGAAATGTTCAGAATTTCCTCCTTTAGTATGTAACATTGTTTATTTAAAACGCTAAATACGATTTAAAGTGTTATCAAAGATTTTCTTTATCGTGGTACTAATTCTTTTTTTTTAATTATTATTATATATGCTTAATGACCTTGCTTCTGTTTATCTTCTGATAAATTATTCTAATCAAAATAAAATGTGACCACAAATTCTGTTTAAAAAGTCGGAATTCTGAGATCTGGATTCACCTCGGAAAAAAAATAAATCTTTAAGAAAGAACATCACGAGCAAATCTATATCTAAGAGAAGAAAGTTGTAGAAAGCTCTAATAAAACAAAATTAATATTTATACATAAAATGATGCAAATATAATTTAAGGAGAGGGAAAATATTACTTAAAATTTTCTTATGTTTATAAGTTGAAATGTACCAGATTTGACTTTATTTTTACTAAAACAAACTGATAGATAAGTTGTGTTGTCTAAATTGAATAGCAAACAGATAACAGTAATTTGTCCTAGATTTGTTTTGAAAGTTTTCAAAATTTTCTCCTTTATTATGTAACATTGTTTATTTAAAATGCCACATACGATTTAAAATGTTATCAAAGATTTTTTTATCGTGGCACACATTCTTTCTTTTTATTATCTGTGCTTAACAATCTTGCTTCTGTTTGTCTTTTGATAAATTATTCTAGTCCAAAAAAAAAAGTAATCACAAACTCTGTTTAAAAAAAAAGACGAATTTCTGAGATCCGGATTGACCTCGAAAAAAAATAAATCTTTACAAAAGAACATCACAAACAAATCTATATCTAAGACAAGAAAGTTGTAGAAAGCTTTCATAAAATAAAATTAATATTTATACATAAAATGATGCAAATATAATTTAAGGAGAAGGAAGATATTTTTTAAAACTTTTTTATAAGTTGAAATGTACCAGATTTGACTTCCGTTATTTTTACTAAAATAAACTGATAGATATATATTTTGTGTTGTCTGAATTGAAAAGAAAAAGATAACCGTAATTTGTCTTAGATTTGTTCTGGAAATTTTCAGAATTTTCTCCTTTATTATGTAATATTTTTTTATTTAAAACGCCAAATACGATTTAAAATGTTATCAAAGATTTTTTATCGTGGTACACATTCTTTTTTATTATTATTATTATACGTCCTTAACAACCTTGATTCTGCCTGTCTTGTGATAAATTATTCTACAAACTTTGTTTAAAAAGTCGAATTTCTGAGATCCGGATTGACCTCGGAAAAAAAATTCTTTACTAAAGAACATCACAAGAAAAATCTATATCTAAAAGAAGGTTGTAGAAAGATCTGATAAAATAAAATTAATATTTATACATAGAATGGTACAAATATAATTTAAGAATAGAAAATATATTACTTAAAACTCTCTTATCTTTATGATTTCTAATGTACCAGATTTGACTTTCTTTATTTTTACTAAATCAAACTCATAAATAAATTTTTGTGTTGTCTGAATTGAAAAGCATACAGATAACAGTGATTTGTTCTAGATTTGTTCTGGAAATTTTTAGAATTTTCACCGTTATTATGTAACACTGTTTATTTAAAACGTCAAATACTATTTAAAGAATTACCAAAGATTTTTTTTTCATCTTGAGACACATCGTTTTTGTGGTTATATGTACCTACCGACTTTGCTTCTTTTTTGTCTTCTAATGCGATATTATTGTAGAAAAGAACAGAGAGTGACCAAAACACTGTTTGAGAAATTCCGATTTTTGAGTTCAAAAAGAAAGGAATGCATCCGGACTGCTCTCAGATAAAATTAAATCATTACGAAAGAATGGCACAAGCAAATCCACATCTAAAAGAAAGTTGCAGAAAGCTCTGATAAAAGAAAATTAATAAAATGATACAGATATAATTTAAGAGGTGAGGAAATATTGTTTAAAACTTTCTAATTTTTATAAATTGAATTGTATAAGATTTAGCTTTCCTTTATTTTTACTTAAAACAAACAGGAAAAATATTTTTGAGTTATCTGAATTGAAAAGTAAACATATACTTTGCCCTACATTTGTTCAGAAAAATTATAGAATTGTCTCCTTTTATTGCATAATAATGTTTACATAAAATACCAAATACACTTTGAAGTGCTGTCAAATTTTTGTTTGTTTGTTTGTTAATCTTCCCCTGAAATTTTTAACTAAATATTTTTTATCTGTAAAGGAAATGTGGTTTTAAAATATTAATATTCTACCCTAAAACTGCATATTGTTTTGATTTGTATTTAGTGGATGATTAACACATTTTTTGTCTAATATGTTCACAAAATTCTTTTGATAATAAAAAGTAGAGAAAAATTTTACTCATTATGTGAAATGCACTTCATAGAGTTATATTTTGAAACACATGCTTCAGCGTATGATAATAAAACAGGAAAAAATACATCAGTGCCTTTGAAAAACAAAAGAGACTCAAATTCTACTTATGTTCTTTTAACTTTTCTGAATTATTCTGTTTACAGCATTTCAAAGGTGATTCTAAGAAAAAGACCTGAACATAGAAGAACTCGGAAAAAATTAAAGATTTGAATAAAGGCATTATTTTAAGTATCGATTCCCTTAAGAAATACTTTTCTTGATGCTGAAATGATGACGACTTAAATTTACTATATTTTTTTCATTAAATAGGGCACAAACAGGTAGATAACTAGGCAGATAGCTGTTTTGTTGCTTCAAGTGAGCAGCATTATCAATGTGAAAGTGGTTAGTAAAAGCAGACTGATAGAAAGCCAATGATTTAAATAGCAAACGCCGAACTTTATAGACAAGCACACTGATCCTAATTGGACTACTGTCCATATCAGACTACTTTGTTTTTAATGGTTCTTTCTATATTAACAGTGATAGCCTCTCTGACGGTAATCCTTTGAGCATAATTTTGAGTGATATCCATTTGTTTTTTAAAAATACTTGAAACTATAATGCCTCTTTTCTATATCCGTTATATAAATGACTATTTTGTCTTATTAGACTATAATATGGATAATGTTGATTATATCCTTTCTGTTGCGAATTCTATCAACTTTTGAATTTAGTTCACTTTCAAAAAATAATACAACAATCGTCTTGCTTTCTTGAATGTTTTTATTGTCTGTAATTCGTAGGCTTTTAAGACAACTGTTTCCTGAAATCCCTTTTTTTGCACCTTTTCTGTCTCATCTCACCCACTTAATCATATGTTTGCTGCATTTAATACTTTTTTGTTCATCGGGCTTTGAATACTTGTTCCATTCCCAATTTACTTAGCTCCGAGCTCAATCATCTGAGGTTGAAAAAAGGTTTTAAAAAATGTAATAATCGTCTTGCTTTTTTGGATGTTTTTACTATCCGAAACACCGAGGCTTTTCAGACAAGTCCCTTTGTCGTATCTGTTCTGCCTCATACGCTTTCAGCTCACTCAATTAATCAACTTTTTATTGTTTTAAATATTTTTGTACATCGGGCTTTGAACATTTGTCCCATTCCCGATTGACTTAGATCTGAGCTAAATCATCTGAGAGTGGTCGCTGTGGATCGTGGTTTCTCTTCCAAGTTAATTGATTCCATTTGTTGAAAACTTTTCAATTCGGTTCAGAAAGGAATAATTTCTAAACATAACCAGTCGGTTCTTTTACAATTTTTTTCCTTAAAATTGTTAGTCAGAACATTTCTAAAGTTTGAATTGAGTAATTTTCTCTCCTGTTAATAAAATTTCTTTTCTGAATCACCCTATTGAATGCTTAAATACCTGAGGTATTTATCCAATATCTTGCCAGTGTGACCTTTCTTACATCGTCTGACCAAACGCACTCTTAAATTTTGCTTGAAAGTGCATGAGAATTTTGTTAAAAATCAGGAACTAAAATGCTCTAAGATTGATTAGCGTTTATGGAACTTTAATCCCTATTATAATTTTTCTATCACCTATATTACTAAAAAAAAAATATTGGTCATATCTTTATTTCTGGGAAACTTTACAATCTTTCAAAAATGCTCATAAGTTAGTTAATATTAACAACACTCCTCAGTTTTCAAAGATTTGTAAATCATTAATCTAATAATTTTAGTTCATGTTAAAATTATATATAAATTTTAAAATAACAATTAAAAATAATAAATTATTATATTTTTTTCTTTCTCTCTTTTCATGTTGCTGATTACCTCCTCTAGAAGCCGCCACTTGTATGGTATCGAATGTTTACGTTAGGCTCGGTGCGAATGTCAGCGATCTTCGTCACATGGCTATTTAAACTGTTGGCTTTGTGTCTTTCCATTCATACTGCCTCTTAAAACTCGGGTTTCAATCTTTTCCCAATTTCAATGTACTTCTTTCCACCCTACTCACGCTCAGAGTGAATTTTATGTTCCCTGGTCACTGGCCCTCTCCCTTAAATTATATTAGTTCTCGAAATCCGCAGCTAATCCTGGCATCCATGAAAACTATTTTTCCCTTACTTTAACAATCGGTTCACTAACAGTAATTGTCGTAGACAGGCTACACAATTATGTAATCTATAAAATGCCAAATAATCCAAAAAATGTTATTAAAACCTTAGAAAATAAACATAATTATATAACAATTGGGGAAAATGTGCCCAGCACTGCAAAATTATATTTTGTAAAATAATCAGTGAATGAATCGTGTAATTGCGCTTGAACCAAGTATCTCTTATAATTCATATATTTTTCTTTAATCTTATGATAGCTTCTGAACATAATTCATGATTTCTTTATTTTTTAATTTATTTCAGCTTTAGCATTAATTATCAAATCGTCTCATTTCCATTCATAATATATTTTCAATATACAGCTGAACACAATTTCTGATTCAGAGGGCTTGGCTCAGGCGATCATAATAAACCTATTTGTGAGTGTTCTTCCCACTCAAACTGCATTTACAAGCCTCTAAGTTCTCTCGTATTGAGAATGTTGCTCACTCAAAGCAATAAAACAGCTATTCCCAAACAAAACACCGATCTCTATCAGACGTCTATAATACCTCACCTCATACAAACGCCTTCCTCTATAAGACGTCGAAAAATATCCATGTCGGGTCGTATGGAGCTCTATAGGAGCTCCCAGGTGTGCTTTCCTTGAGATCTTTAAGACGTCGACGAAATCTACGCGCCACTCTATAGCACGTCTATAAGAGAGAAAATTTCGACGTGGAAGGTACGCGATTTAGATGTTTTTAGATCTCTACAGGGCGTGCTATTTCAGATATTTTAGATCTCAAAAGGACGTGGTCTTCCCCTGTTAAACATTGTATATATTTGTTCTTAATAATAAATTTGCTTAATTTAATTTGAACAGTTTGCATTCTACTAGAACACTTATGCAAAAATAACTGCTACAGGGATTTAAAAGATAAAAGTAAATTTACGGAAGTATAATAAATGTGTAAAATAAATAAAGGTATACCTTTATTTATTTTACACATTATAATATAAATATATATATATATATATATATATTATATTTAAGTAATAATCAGGGTGCTAACTCAAATTTCAAAATTTCTTGATTTTTCCGGACAAAAAAAATTTTTTGCCTACAAAAATCAGGGAATTCTATGACTTTGCCCCCTGATTATTAAGTAAAGATGTATACACTGCTATTTTATACATTTTGTTATACTTCCGTAAATTTTTTATTTTTAATACACTGTAGCAATTATTTTTGCATAAATATGTCCTATATAGTAGAATACAAAGTATTAAAAAAATTAAGCTAATTTATTAAAAAATATGTATACTTATATATATATATATATATATATATATATATATATATATATATATATATATATATATAAATTTTTATAGAAGTTCATTAAGAAATTTTTGTTGAATACTGAATTTACTTATGAAAACTTATTTTAAAAATATTTCTGGAGATGTGTCTGAGAATGAACTCTTATTTTTTTATTACAGACATCTTAAGAAACATATTCAAATGCTTTTATTTCAGCTGTACAAATAAAACCTCACTTGGCACAATGTATGTTTTAATTTACTGTTTAACAAGATTTTGTTATCTAATTTCCCTCTCTAAATGAATACAGAAAAAATTAAAATATCAAACCATTTTAAATTGTTAATGTATTTCTACTTCAGCTAACTCTTTGCTTCTATTTGAATTTTATTTTATTTTTTTTTTTATTTTTATTTTTTTTTTTATTTATTTATTTTTTTTTTTTTGCTGCTTTAAGCACTTATCTCATTTGATTTCCTTTTACTTCAATTATTCTTGTCCCTTCTGCTTTTTAAGGTCAACAGTCAAACAGTTTAAATTTCATACAGTACTTACTTCTCTTAAAATAATTAGACTTCCTTCTTTCAGATATTCTATTACACATTCTTTATGGATAGAAAAAGCTTGTTCCAAGCTTGCATTGCTTTGTGATAAAATTAGAAACATTTGAAAGTGGTACTTTTGATGTTATATCAATTATCATACATTGTAACTTCCAAAAATGGCAATAAACATTAATTATTTAAGTACTAATTTTTACATTAAAATAATATATTGTGCAGCCCAGATTGTATGGTGGTTAGCATATTGTACTCCCACCTAATAGCCTTCGATTTGATGCCAGATAAAGACTTGGATACACTTGTGATATCACTTCATAGGGAGGGAAGCCGCCCTATATGGTGCTCCCTCAATAAAAAGGGAAAAAAACACTGCCTCGGTGTGGCAAATTATGTTAATATAGGCAAGTTCCCCACATTGGAAAAAAAAATATTGCTTTCTGAAATTTAAGAATAAAAGTTAATAAAAATTGTTAATTATATAATTGAAAAACTTAACTAAATATAAGTTCCTTTTTAAGTTATCATGCTTAAGCCTTTATTCATCATAAGTTTTAGACAGTTCAAACCTGTTTTTAATGATTGTCCTATCAAACACCCCTGTATACAGGATGAATAGATTGTCAATTTTTCAGCCATATTTATAAAAGCAATTTATTAGGTCTTGCTAAAGTTAAGTTTTAAAGAATATATCTATAAACATCAATTTATTTTTAAAAATTCTGCTTCAATAATTTATCCAGAATTATTTGTTTTCACCTTCTTTAACATAAATACATTTTTAATAATGCAAAAAAAACTCAAAATAAAATTTTTTATTGATACACTTTAATTTTCACAAAATTTCTCCTTCATTTTCTTTTAATTTATTTTTTCTTGATTTTGCATGCCGCAACCAGTCTTTTATTATGGTTTCAATTTCTTGATCCGTAGCATGTTGATATAACGAATTTTCTCTTGTTGCACCTAGAAATACAATAAATAATTATTTGTTAGAAAGCATTGCTTAGTTTACTTTAATGTTGTCCATATTTTGCATTATAGGTTTTAACTTAATGCACACCCTCTATATGAATGCATTTAATATATATAAAATATTATGTAAATTATATACAGACATGGTAATATATGAATTGTTTTAAAAAAGTACCAAACACTTGGTTGGTAAAACAAATGAAAAATGTTAGTAAACAGTGATATGACTACTGTTGGAAATAATTCTGCATGCAATTATATTAATTTTAATAAATATTATATAGAAATACCAATTGCCTGAATTTAAATAAGCCTACAAAATTAGGAAAAAAACAATGCATAAAAAACAAGGCTAACTAAATAACTTATTAGTCCAAATTATAGAATATTGGATTTTAAAGCACAGACAAAAAACAGCTATCTTTCAGAAATGTAATAAATACAGTACCATGAATTAACTATTAGCAAAAATACATAGAGAAAAATTTTTAATAATTGCTTACTAAATATAAGTTTTGAAATTCCAAGGCTGTTAAAAGCGTCTTTTTCCTTAGCGCCGAACCAGCTAAATTTTACAGCTAGCTCATTACTCATTAATTTGGAAAGCATCCTTTGCACCATGTTTCCAAGATTTATGCTGCCAGTCTGCCTAAGTACTTCATACTAAAATAAAATAAAAATAAATAAAATAATAATAATGAAAATTATAAATACATATTCATAAAACATACAAACTAAATACACTGCGGCAAATATCAAAATATGCAAATGTGAGATTAAAACAAATTATAAGATAATGCATTAATATAACTGAAAACAATTTTTGTCATTTCATAGAAAACTAAAATGCCAATTATACAAC
This sequence comes from Pardosa pseudoannulata, assembly GCA_032207245.1. Lineage (NCBI taxonomy): Eukaryota > Metazoa > Arthropoda > Arachnida > Araneae > Lycosidae > Pardosa > Pardosa pseudoannulata. Next base: position 71,615,714 of record CM063502.1, on the reverse strand, counting down.
AAGACTTACACTAGCAATGCAATATATTTACTAGAATATATTTCATAACATTAAAAAATTTATCTATTAAAGTAAAAAATTAATATTACTTCTACACCATATTTTTTTTTAAAAACAATAATAGGAAAATATTACTAATCAAGACTTTCACAGGTATTTCAGTAATTTCTTTCTTTGGACAATCTTTTAATTTTGTGAGTGTGTATTTTAAAGTCTGTTCTAATATATTTATCTTAATAAGGATTAAAAATGAAGTAATTAAACACTAACCAACTGTTCTTTAACTTCATTATTATAAAGCTCATTTTCTAGTGTTGACAATTCTTCCATATTCATAAGTGGAATTTAACAGGAAGAACATTCAAAGTTATGACACTCTCTGGTCATCTAGTCCTTTCTATAAAAGACAAGGGAATAATAAAAATAGGCTTTAAGCAATGTGGGTCTAGGATAATAAATCCCAGTTATAAAAGTGATATTTATACTTTAAATGAAAATTTTAATAACCAAATCTAAAAAACATAAATATATTAATAATTTTATGTTTTACTAGGACACTGTTGATAGTAAATCTGGACATTAAAAATGTTACTTTGCACATTTTAAAAGCAATAAACATAATTTTCTAAATATAGTATATTTAGAAAAAAATATCCTCTTACCAATCAAAGTGTTTAGTGATGTTAACACTGCAGATAGCATCTCATTCTGCTGTTTCATCTGCAGCTTGAGGTGCAATATTTCCCTCATAACAGCAGAGCTTTCTATGCTCTTAGGTTGACTCTAAAAACATATGATCAACATTCGTTTAAATAACTGCATAGACTTAAATCGTCACAATTAAGAAAATAAGAAGAAGAGATTGATAAATACCAGAGGAGTTCTATTTTCTGCCAGAACAGTATATCTATTTGGAGACACTACAGTTTCTACAATGAGTATGCTAACTGGCAAATTTGTTAGCTGTTTTTCCACTACTGGACATGGGGGAAGTTCAATCAATGTTACCGATTTCTCATCAGATGATGCAGAGGAATCAGTGCTTGTACATTTTTTCTTTTTTTTTAATCTTTTCCCTTTCCACAGATCCTCCTCTTCTGTGTTCAAATTCGAAGTCATTTCAAATTTTGTCTCAAAATGCCTCACCTCATCATAGGAAGCTAATTAAGGATAAAAGCATTTAATCATCAAGATTCAAATCAAGCCTCAAATCAGCCAAATAAAAAAATATGACAACATGATTAATAAAATTTGAAAAAATTCAGTATAATCAAAATACTGTAATTTGCATAGGATACAAAAATATAATTCTTAGATGAGATTAATTAGAATAATTATCTTCATGCTAGGTAAAAAAAAGTTTACTACCCAAAATTTTCTACAATTTTCATCATGTACTATTTTTCTTATTCACTCTTTTCAATATATCAGCATTTTAAAAATGTTGCTCTTTCATACTCCTTAACATGAATCTTCCGACTTGATAAACAGGTGTTGGCCTACAAAAATATTTGATTAGGATGTTTTATCTGTGAACATACCATGCATTTTTTTCTACTTAATCCTTTAGTTCAAGAAGAGGATTATGTTATTATTATAGAAAGGTGTTAAACTAAGACTCATAAGTTTTATATTTATGAATCGATTAAAGTTTAGAAAATAGCAGCAAAGGAAAACAAAAATTCCTCTGCACTGAAAGTTTTGGAGGTTTAAGTAAAGAAAATAAATACTCTTTTGGATGATCTTGGGTTAATTACATGAGGAGGTCCACCTCATTATTTTTGTAAAGTGAGTTACTAAACAAAGTCCTGTTGTACATAAATGTTATCAACATGATAACCACATTAGACATATATTTAGCTACTTTTAAATGATATTCATAATTGCTTCAACTCAATAGTTTCTTAAAAATCTTTTCAAGTTTACAGTTTTTCATTATGCACATAAATAATTTATAATTTTTTAGTTTGCTGTCAACCATAGTTAGAAATAATTCATGTATACTTATGTTATCTAATATACAATGATCTCATTAGGTATCTACCAATTTATTATCATACCAACCTCTTTCTAGAAGTAGCATATTTGTATAAATTAAACACCATTTACTTTAATTATTTGAAATTTTAAGCTCTCATTAAAAGTTTTACATTGCTATTACTCTTTTATTTGTTATACAGTCTCTTTTTCCTGTTCATAATTTATAGTATAACACTGTGTTGTGTCTATAAAGTTGGTGTTTATATATAGTGTCTATTAGAAAACTTATATAACCAAGTATTGATTAAAAAGTATTACATACATTAGTAAAACAGAGATGTTTCTAAATTTTATTCAGTAAGTAACAATTTCATAAAAATTATGTTTTATGGCTGCTTATTGGACTGCAACTATTTCTCTTAATGCTGCTATAGAACTGTCATATGGATGGTTGCTTGAAATTTTTTTTTTCTACATTTATAAGTGGTTGGGCCTAGTTTTCAAACCTATTGTTTACCTTTTTCCATTACCCAGACAAGGAATGAAGATCCAAGTAATTAAGGTATTGTGGCATTATGTATTAAGGAGCTGTTTCACAACCAGATGTTATTTAATAACATACTCTGATTTAATACCTGATCTTTCTCAAAATAGTGCTATGAACAGTAGTTCATACTTTTACAAACATATTATAAACAAACTGAATTATGAAAGGTACAATATATTTTAAAGTATTATCATATAACCAGAAGTTATTTTAATACTAGTCTTTGATTTGTTACCAGATTCTTTTCAAAATAATGTTGTTAATAGTTCACATTTGATATTTTGATAAATATGTTAATTAACCGAATGAAAGAATAAAATTTCCAAAATATTTTTAATAAATAAGGTAAGACCATAGTAAATTTTCCATGGGAGAAGGGGGGTTTTTTCCTTTTAACTCATCTCAACACTAACACAGCAAACCTTGTATATATAAAATATGCATACAGCAATCCTTATGGGGGGAGAGGGTTATCATCACATCTTGGCCTGATTAGTTTATCAATACTTTGCCAAATATTAATTTTCTTCAAATATTGCAGTACCAATACTTAAAGTTCTACTTACTGATACAGAACCTGCAACAATACTGTTTCTGCTCCAAACATGACACCATGGATTGCCAAAAGACATCCTGAATGTTCAGCATACATCTATATAAAGATATATTTCTCCCTGTTACTGCATATGCTTCATATCTAATTCCCACATTTACTCACAAACTTCATATAAACACAAGCCACTATACCTTTGGAGATTCTCATATCTCAGTCAATGCATTTAGTAGTATAACACAAAATATTCTAATACATTCATATGATGCAATTAGGTAAAAATCAAGAGTTCATCAGAGCTAATGGATTGTATCTATTGAAATATATCAAAGATATTGATATTCACAACTTGACTGTAATTATGTTCCAGTTATACGTGTGCATTTTGATTTTTTTTGGATAGCTGGATCATAATAGGCAGAGTGACATGTGTGTTTTGATAATCTCAATAGCTTCCTGCTTGCTCATTCATATCTTGTTAATATAGGAGCCTGATGTTATTTTGGAGAAATATCCGGATATTTTCATTTCTTCAAAAATAATATCTATTCATTCCCAGTTTAAAGTATAGATCAATATTAATTTATGTATATATTACAATATTAAATGTCTGATATCATACACTTCTAATCCCATTTCTCTTCACTACACCACTGAAATAAGAGATTTTTTTTTATTTCACTCACACATATTCATAGAATATTTAGAAAACACTTCATTTCCTGAAATTAATATTTATAAAACACTATAGCACTGAACCAACATAGTTATGCTTATTTATCAGTTAAATGTGTTACTTTATAATAAATAAAGTATTTATTACTCAACTCTCATATATTGTACAATTTTACAGAGCCCAGTTTACATTATCAGTGGCCATACATGACCTTGAAGTGATAAAGGTTTTTTTTTTTTTTTTTTTTTTTTTCTCAAGCATAGAAGACTAGATCTGGGACTTTGTGTTATGAATTTTTTAACCAACCCTGTGCATGTTTGAAACCCACATTTTGACAATACTGTCTTAAAATGATTTGAGGATCTTTTAGCAAGTGATGTAGAAGATAATGACAATTGAAGTAAATATCCAGTTGATCTTATGAACTTTGCATTCATTCAAAGCATGTTAAATATAGCAGAAACTACAACCAAAAACAGTCTAAGTGCAATTATAAAAATTATAAACATGCTCAACATATAAACCAAAAAAGAAGAGGTACATACCTCATGTTAACTAACATTTTAAGAAGCACATTTACCTTTAATGATCTAGAAAAATTTGCAACAGTGCAGAGAAAACTTTTAAGTTAAAAGGAAATGGGCCTCAATTTACTAATCATTTTTATTTAACCCCTTAACGATCGGCAAATTTTCATGAAAATGATCATAAAAGTGCCTATTTTTTTTATCCCTGAAAATTATATAAAAATATGTGTATGAACAATATATAGTTCCATTTTTAATTTTTGATTTGTTTTTAGCTTGAAATTTAAAAGAAATTAAATCAGTAGCAAAAGCCAACATTTAGGTTTACTATGACTTAATGTTGGTTTTCCAGCAATAAAAAAAATTTTAAAAATTTTGTGTTTTAAACATTAAAAATAATTTTATTAAACATACGTTTAATATAAATAATTATTAGTAATTTTTTCTTGTATGATATATTTCAAAGCATGAAATACAGAGGCCAACGTCACAATCTGGGCAATAGTATCTAGTTTCCTTCCTATATCTCTTATTATTTTCATCTCTTCTGGAGCAGCAAACTTTGCATTCTCGAGATGGCTGCCGTTTTTTATGAGTTGGGGGTATCTTTTTAATAAAATGCCTTTCAATCAAACGACTGGGATTATCCTCAAAGCTTGGCCGTCCTCTTTTTGGAATGGTGTCTGTTAACTGATACTTTTCAATAAGTTCATCTATTAAAGATAAACGAAACATCAAATGGGATTTTTTCCCACCTAGTTTTTTATAAATAAGATAAGAGTTCAAAATAGTTTGATCCACCAAATGAAAAAATATTTTCTTATAATATTTCTTTCCTCTTTTACGATCAATTGAATAATCTCCCAGATATTGGTCTACTATATCTACCGCTCCCATATTCTTGTTATAATCAGTGACAATTGTAGGTTTTTTGACAACTTTGTTATGACACTGTACATCTACCATGTTATTTGTGTGAACTGTAGATAACATGGTAACATCTTTCTTATCTTTCCACTTCATAGCAAGAACTTTACCTCGACGAAAGGCAACATTTTCACCTTTTGCGATTTTCTTTTTCGACAGTTCTTGAGGCATTTCTTTTCTGTTAAGTTTTACTGTTCCATAAATGTCTGTTTGAAACTTTAAAAGTATGTCGGCCAATTCTGGCGTGGTATAAAAATTATCTGTTATCAGACAATACCCTTGTCTTAGCAGTGGCTTGATGAGTGTCATTATGACTTGAATTGATTAGAGCAGATCTTTATATTTCTGATCAAAAATTGTACCTTTTCCAGTGTATATAATCTGTGACCATATGTACCCTGAACATGATTCACATAATAAATAAGATTTTACTCCAAAACGGGATCTCTTTTTAGGCATATATTGTAGCCATCCTAAACGACCTTTGAAGAGCATAAGGGTTTCATCAATTACAATATCACGCCCAGGAGTTACTGCTTTTTGAAACAATTCATTTAAGTGCTCTAACACTGGCCAGATTTTATAAAGCTTAGGATTTGGATGTAGGTTAGCATCAAAAGTTTTATTATCTACAAAATGCAGAAACTTGTGAATTTCATAAAATCTATTACAAGGCATTATGTTTCGGAAAAATGGTGTTGAAATTGAATGTTTTTTGCTCCAATACATTTTTGTATCTGGCTTTCTTACAATGCCTTGTAAAATAACAATACCGATAAATTTAAGAATTTCTTCTTTGGTGACAGGTATCCAAGGTTTTCTATTTTTGGATAGGCGGAAACCTGGAAAATTTTGACATTGTTCAGCATATCTATTTGTTTCCGAAACGATGAGATCCAATAAATTGTCATTTATAAAATACTCAAAATACTGTAAGACACCAGAACTTGGAACAAAATTTATATTTACCTTTGGTGATCCCAAAAACTTAAAACGTGGAGGTGCATGATCTACAGAAGTAGATAAAATTTTAGTCCACATTCGTCCAGGCAATAATGCAGATCCATCATCACTGCTCTCAGATTCACTAACAGAACTTTCATAAAATTCAGTTATTTCAGAATCACTCTCAGATCCATTTATACTAAAGTTGGAATCCAATTCACTATCCGACTCTGACTCCATATTGAACACACTATTGAAAAACAAATTTTATCTTGAGCATAAACCACGTGTATTCACAAAGATCCTAACTAAGTAACTGGGCTAAGATCACAAATAATATAGCACAAACAGACGTATTTGATTAGTGCTGACATCTGGTTTAAAATAAACACTACAGTTTTAAACTACAGTTACCTTAAAAATTTAGTGGTACTGCCATCTGGTGTATAAAATCAGAATTAAAGTATTTTCCAGGCAAAAGATATGAATTAATTTTATTCTTATTGACGCGTTACTACTGAACACCCCAGCCCGGAAATATCACGGGAGCGAGAAATACAAGGAGAAACCTCACCCCGTCATTTTCACGGGAGCGAAAAGGAAGGGGTTAAATGGAATTTTCATATTTTTATTATTAAAAATTTTTTTCCTATTTTTATTACATATATATTAAATAAAAAATTTTAAAGTCTAAAAATTGGGCTTATGAAGGGTATTTAATTTTTTTAAGGTAATTCTACAGTTAACATTTTGGCAGTTTTACATTTTAAATATATAATTTAAAATTTGTTTTCTGTTATTTGTGTAGTCTTTTATGTAATAACTTAATTGGTTCAGTTAAATAATATTCAACAGTTATTAAGAATTCATTTAAAATTAGAAGTCTGTAAGGCAGGACATGGGACACAGTAATTTTAGAGATTTAAATGTGTAATGTCAATGAAAGTAAAACCAACATTATGTTGAATTTTTAAAAATACTTTTATTTTACATTTAATTGATTTCTAAATATATTTTACATTTTTGCAAACACTTTAAAACGTCTGAAGAAAAATATGGTCTAAAATAGATAAACAAAGGAATGCATCAATTGTTAACAGCCATAATTTATAACACTAATGCCAATATTCAACTTTAAACTTTAAAATAAAATCTCTCTTTTAAGATATACAGAATATTTCTTAAAATACTTTAAACAATGAAAGTTTCCATAATAACACTTGTTAAACTTAAATACTTAAGATACTTTTGAATACGGGAATTTAATTCGGTAAAGCTGTTTAAAGATAAAATGAACAAAAATATATGGAAGGAACTAAGGTAATGCAAAGTGGTAGTTGACTCACATAATTTTATGGTACACAGAAAATGCAACATTTTTTTATATAGGTGTGTCTATGTATTGTACTATAAGTTATAACAAAGGTAGATAAATTTGCCTCTCAAAGCTAGCTCTTTGTTTAGTGTGGTGCCCACTGAAACTCTTAATTTGTTTTATTTTATTATTTTAAAACTATACTCAATGAATCTTGTTAATACATTAAAGGCAGAAGACTATGATCACAGTCCAAAAAGAACAAATATTGAAAGCAAGGTATTATAATTTCAGTTAAATGACCTACAGCAATGAACTACATTCTGGGGTTTTGATGGAACTCATGTTTATTAATATAAAAACTGGATTTGCCCACTATGTGGCCAAACGATGGCCGATTGGTTAGGGTGCTGGCCTTCGGAACCGTTCGTGGGTTCGAATCCCACATTGGCATGGATGTTCGTAGCCATTCAGAATCGGCTTTAAGCTGTAGGTCCCGGTCTCATTAGACCTCGTGTTGCAAAAAGTAGACCGTAGCACTCCAAACCAAACCAAACCATTGCCCACTATGTGTTCAAAAATATGAATGCATTTAAAGGGATAAATTAATATTTTATAACACAGATTTGAATTTCCATAAATATCCACACTCAAAAGAAAGATGTTTATCAACTAATTTCATTTTACAAACATACTGCTGTAAATCCTTGTAAACTCCAATGAAGATTGAGAAATCAAAACATTGTTCAAAAATCATCAATGATCACTTCATAGAATTACTGCAAATAATTTTAACAAATTTTACTCCTAATTTTAAAAGGTTTTGTCCTATGGTTTTCTTTAAGTTTCATATTTTTAGTTAATGCATTTTTATAACAAGTTATAAATTAGAATTAAAGTTTTGAAATGCATTTTAATTTCTTTTCTTTTAATTATAATGTCATATATAATGGTTCTCGAACATTTTCATACACTTATTTTTAATAATGATCATCTTCAAAGAATACAAGTCAAAATTATCTGTTTTTTAATTATACCTTTATGTTTTTACAGTTTATTTTATTTGCATTCAACAGCTGCATTAAAATCTTTAAATTTCTTTTCTGAGGAGCTCATGTTTTTAGTTTTGTTTGCTATAAATACCACTTTTAAAAATCTTTTTAAGATACTACAATAAAATCTTGCCACATTGTTTTGTTGATCCCAAATTATGTTATAAATTAATATCTAACATCTGTATATTTATTAATCTGTTTTTAAAAAAATAAGGAGTTTAAGAAAAAAACATTAAATTTTTATACAAAATTTGAAACATTGTACTAACTTCTTAAAGTACTGAAAATCTTGAGGTCCAAAACAAATGTAAATATTTTGTAAACTGTATAGATGCTATTGAAATTTATTCATTAGAATTAGTTGTAAGTTGGTTGGTTGGTTGGTTTGGAGCACTAGGGTCTACTTTTATGCAAAACGAGGGCAAAAAATTATTTGTAGGAGGTCTGTAATATTGCATACATGCAAATTTTCATAATAATGCTGCTTAAAATGTCTATATTATGAAGATTACTAAAAATTTCATTAAACTTATAGTTTTATACAATTGAAATTATGGATGTTTCATTAAAATTTTTGACTTTTAAAAATGCCTCAAAGATAAATACATACATTTAACAGATAATTTAAAGTACCTATCAACATTATTTCTGTAATTAATTCCAATTTTGAATAACTAATGCCTAGAAATTTAATTTAAATATTTGTACATAAAATTCCAATTGATAGTCATGTATAACTTAACCATGATAGTCTAACTTTTTATAATAGGACGTTTCTTCACATTTAAAAAGATCAAGACACTCTTAAAAGTTTGTTTGACTTTGTACAAAAATTGGTGAATATTGGCTTCTTACCACACAGGAAGTACAGTATCTTTTCCTCTAAAAATTTTTTCTTGCACAAAATTGTTTTTTCCATTGTGACAGAAAAACTCATAAAACATGTTTTTGATTACCTACTGGGTGTTAGTTTGAAATACTTTAATCTAGTTAAACTGAGAAAATTTAAAAACAAAATATTTAAATACATTTATAAAAAATATTCAAGAAGAAAATTTTAGTATTTATACAGATTAATTTTGAACTTTTTTGAAGAAAATAAAATATATAGAAAAATTCTTAGCTTAAAAATATGCAGAAAAATTTAATGCCAGTAATAAAGTTTTGAAATTTCGGCTTGTCCTCCTTTACTACCTTATGTTAATAAATAATTAGTTACTACCTTTTAGACTTTTTATCTTATATAATATCAAAATGATCTTGTTACATACAAACACGGGAAAATGCCCATTAAATTAGTGACTAAAATTTTTTAATTAAAAGAAAACCATTTTCAGACAGAAAAATTTTTTTTTTTATTTGATTCTATTTAAATATATTTGGTGTTATCCATCAATATGTTTCAATATTTTCAAAATTATCAAAATATATCTGGACTGATATAACAACATCAAGCTTTATAAAGAATTTAAAATTAAGAGGTTAACTTTGAAGGTCTTCTCTTATGTATCTCTTTAAAGTATTTAGCCCCATATCCTCTAATCAAACTACATCAAAACTTATATTCAATCACTTATGATGTACATATTTTTAAACAAAAAAGGAATATTTAAATAGATACATAAATGCAGGAGACACTAGTAAGCTAACATTAAAATTATACATGTTGTGAATTTATAATCTGGCTCTATAATTACTGGAATATTTGACTCATTCAGAAGATTGATAGAAACTGAACTATCCATATTGCCCTAATCATTATATCTAAATCATGTTCTGACTGATAACCATCAAAGTTTTCCTTCTTGAATTCTAGTAAGAACTCTTAGGAGGAAAAAAGATATCTGACATCATTCTTGCTTATTCATATATAAAATAATCTCTCAGTTTCAAGTATGATCCCCATCTCCCCTCATTTTTCACTATATTCTGTGGCTGTCCTCTCTTTTGTGTTTATCACTTTTTGATAATTTTGTAGCTATAAATTTGATTTGGAGTTGAGAAAACAGTTATTTTAAATTTTATATTTCTTCTGAGGGGCTCAAAAGGGAGAAAAGCTCTAAAAAATAGACATTTGTAGCAAGAAGAGAGATTACAAGGATTTTTCCCCTTAAATTGTAAAAAAAAAGCTTTGGTATTTTTTATTAATTTTGTCATTTATTTTTTTTATATATTCCAGCTTCTAATCCCCTTTTCCATACTCAAACACCACAAAATAATAGAAATATATAGCAAATTTCAGCTAAAACCAAGTGAAAGAACAGGTTTCAAATTCCTCACAGCAAAATTTGGAATATTCACTTTATGATGTCAGTATTCCTCACAGCAAAGTTTGGAATAATCACTTTATGATGTCAGTATTCTTAATAACCTATGCACTTCATGGTTTGTATAGCACTACTTTTCTAAAATATTCCACTGTAGTCAAGATCCAAGCAGCTGAGATTTACTCTTAAATAACTACAAATCCAAGTATATCACTTGTTCATGATGAGGTTGTTGAATTAAATCAGCTGTATACTCCATCATTGATTAACATTGATGGTCAAGATGTGGCTCAGTCATGAAATTCCATTTCTGGCTCTAGAGAATAAGGTAGCAATGGGATTAGCAAAGATCTAGTGTAAGGAACTGGTCTTACAGTTGAAGAGGCATTTGGAGACTAATTTGTGTGTGTTTATTTTATCTGCTGAACCCGATGGTTGAAATCATACAAAAGTAATAATGTGAAATGACAATGAGGTTTGCACTAAAGCCTGAAAATAGTAAATAGTACTGATTATGGGTATCTGAGCCTTTGAGTAAAGCTACAGTAACAAAAAATGCAGGAACACTTTGGAGCCAAATCCTTGTCCTAATCACAAAATTTACAATCAGAGTGGAATTTTTAATAAATTTTAAAAAGAAGAATAAGGTGGTTTCATAGCCCTTTTTATGTTACTTTTTCTAAAACATAACAGAAACTATTAGAACAATTTTTCACCAACATGCCATAATTAAACAGTAAAACAATACTCTGACAAACGCCTTACACTTGGATACTGTCACAGAGGGAAGATAGCAATTATAGTACACAACTATAGTCATAAGAGTAGTTCTAGATTAAACTTCTTAAAAGCATAAAAATTCTTACCCAAGCCTGGAATTCTGCAAGTACTTTATGACCCTACTCAAATCTTCCTATACTTTCTTCTTTGCTACATATGTGGAAAGTTTAGCACCTTCCACATCTATAGCTCCTCAGTAGAAATTTAGAGTAAAAATAATCCCTCCTCCAAGTTGAAATCAGAGCCATGAAATTATCAAAAAAAGGTTACATGATGGGGGAGGGGGTATCCACAGAAAACTGTGAGTGTTTGGAAAATATAAGGGTCATGTATGGTTTGAAGGAGGTCATTTTGCATAATAATCAAGAATAGTATTGGTTGCAATATTGATGTAAAGCAGTTAGTTTTTTTCATCTCATAGGTGCTAGTTCTCTAACAATTTGATATTTTTATAATTATTATATACAAGTTGATCAGAAATTAAGTACATCTTTGAAAAAGGAACAATTAACAGAATAATGTAAGTAGAGAGATAAAAACTGATATATATGCTTGGAACAACATGGAGTTTTATTGTACTACAAAAAAAAAAAAAAAAAAAAAAAAAAAAAAAAAAAAAAAACATTGGACAGCAAAACATTAGTGTTATTGCATGAGAATCATGCATAAAATGAAATGTAATGAGAGCAATAATTGGATCCACTCGTAATCACAGCATGTTGACATTACCAGGAAATGGACTGTTAGTGAAGCTTTACTATCAGAATGGGGATTCTGGAACTGAAGTTTTATAATACTATCACCATAGGAAGGGTATTTGAATGGGTAAAGGTCCTATGACAATTGCAGCTGTGAAAAGAATGATTTTGAAGTTTGAAGCCACAGATTATTTAGGTAATGGCCCCTGTAGAAGCCAACTGAGCATAAGTGCTAATGTTGCTGAGATTGTTCAGGAAGAAATGAAGATTGTCACAGATTCATATATGTATGGGGAAGTCAGTGCTCATATAGTTGCACATTGCACTGGAATTCTATACACTACTGTTTGGGTAGCACTGAAGTGTACCTTCTGATGCTATCCATACAAAATCCAGTGTCATCAAGAACTGTTACCTGGTGATTTTGTGAAGCATTCCAGTGCCAGTGTTTAAAAAAAAAAAAGTAGAAGGGGATGATTGGTTATCTAAAGCATTGAGGACAACAAAGCAAATTTCACACTCTGACCAACTGTCTATTCCTACAACTAAAGAATTTAGACTACTGAAAATCCCCAAACATTTGTTAAAACTCCATTGCACAATGAGAAAGTTATGGTATAGAATGGATTTACTACATATACCATTGTCAGGTCCTTTATCTTTGAGAAAATGTGATTTTTAACTGCTTGCATGATGAGTTACAGGTATGTCGATATGTTGCAAAACCACATGATCCCTAAACTGGCTGATAAACACTTGCTAGGTAATATAATACTTATGCAGGGTGGTGCTCCATCCCATATTGCTAGACATATGAAAGATCTCTTGTGCACATCATTTCATGATGACCATGTGCTGAGCCACCACTTTTGTCATACTTGATCTCCCAGGTTCCACGATCTCAGTCTATGTGATTATTGGCTCTGGGTTATCTGAAGTCGCAAGTCTACTGCAAACAACTCACATCAATAAGGATGCTAAAATATAATACCCAGTGCCAATGTCTCACCATAAATGCAGATATGCTATACAATGCTGTTCAGATCATTGTCCCTTGATTACAGATATTGATGAGGAATGATGGTACACATGCTGAACATTTGTTCTGAAGAACATCATCTTTGCTTTGACATAATTTTTTATGCTATTTATGGCTTTTCTCATCACATAAAGTGCCATCTGTTGTTCACTTTTTAAAACTTTTTTTTGTGGTTTTAATAAAACCCCATGTAATTCCAAGCATGTGAGTGAGTTTTTACCTTTCTACTTATACTAATCTATGAATTATTATTTTTTCAAATGTATACCCATTTTCTGATTACATCGTTACACACAAAGTTATGTAAACTGAAAAAATGTAAAAATAATTGTCAAAATATTGACCATGCACTTTTAAAATTTAACATAATGCGGCTAAGAGAAAGGTTTGTGAATAAGTTTTAATACTTGGGTAAAATTACTACAAAACAGAAAGGAAAGCATGTGTAAAACTGGATACATATAATTACCTATTTTCTTGATGTTGATAGTCTATTTTGCATAACTTGTCGGTTAAAGCATTAGTTAATTTTAGGTCAATACTAGCAGAGCTAGTAACTCTGTTTTAAGAAAAATCTGTATTAAATCTGAAAAACAAAAAAGAAATTAGGTACATTAAAAGTTTAAATAAAAAAAATGTAATTGTTTCACATATAAGTATAAAATCTATAACACTAAAAAATGTTGATGTTTTATTTATGCTAAAGTGATAATATATAATTTTAATTAAAATTATACATTATCACTCAATTGCATCTCAAATCATTTTAACTAAATTAAAGTTTAATTTATAATAAAAGAAAAAAATTAAATAACGATTTACAAATGAACAGATTAAATAATTTCTGAAAAGAAAAATAACAAAAATACTAAATCCAAATGATTTGCATAAATTAAGAACTACTTAGAGAAAAAATTTTAATAAACATTTAATATTTTTGCTGAAAATTCTAAAAAAATAATAAATTACTCATAAGAAGATTTATTATTTTGCATAACATTCCTGATAGATATATAATAGAACCTTGATACATCATTTTTAAGGGACAGATATAGAAAATGATGAATGTAGGAAAACGATGTTTTGTATATAGGAAATGGTTATAAAAATTCACCAACATGTTACTAGAATAATTTATTTTCAGTACTAATAGAAAGTATTTAACACTTAAAATAAAACTCATGTTTAAAATGATACTTAACATTTTAAAAATATTTTGTAATTGACACCTGCTTTGTAGAAGCTGATTGCCTGACTGCAGAAAATGAGCATTTTACCACCTTCACCTCTTCAAACATATTACCACTCTCACTGAGGGGGAGTACATAAATGATTTTATCCTTGAAAAAGATTTGTGTGTTTTAAAAAAACTTGGCACTGATTCAGGTTTGTTTCCATTTTCTTTGTGTGAATACTGATGATCCCTCTTAAGGTCTGTATATTGGCCTTGTATGATCTCACTAAATGTTAGGTTACTAACCCTCTGGTGATATAGCATACATAATAAGATAGAAATATTTTAGTTATCCCCATTCTTGAAACAATCTTATAGGAAAAAAAAAAACTCATTTCTATACTTCTTTTAAATTGTACAAAAATTATATTTCCATCAAGATAATATGACAGGACAGAAATTTTTTGACTATAGATGTGATAAAACACAGAATTCAAAAAAAATAAAATAACAGTGGTTCTATGGGGATAAGTTTCAGATCAAATGAACCAAATGATCAATGCGAGAAAATGAATAATGCAGGAATGATAGATCAAGGTTCTGTTGTATAATTTCCCACAGTAATTTTTTTAAACTTGTTAATATGAGAGAGAAAAATTAATAAAAATGACAGAAACATACAAAACTGTTACTGAAAAAATTATAATAGTAATATAGGTAAGTTACATCAATAAAAATTTCTTGGAATTGATACTTTTTTCTGGAGATCAACAATGTTCAATTACTCAGCAATATTTTTAAACTACTTTTTACTGTTTTCAGCCCCATCTGGAAACTTTAACAAAGTTAGAACATTGCTTTAATCTTAATTTAAATTATGAGTTGTTTTTTTTTTTTTTTTTAAATAAATGTGTTGTTTCTGTTAGTCTTATTTTATTTCTTGTTTCTTTTTATTGAGCATGTTACTAGATTACTATCAGTATAGTAATTTTCATCAGCTGGCAAAAACATTAAATGCTTATCAGTCATATAACTTTATTTTGCCCCTTCTATGATGAGATATGATGTAACTTATGCTGCTTATAAACCCTCCTAAAGACCACTGTTTATGATTAAATCTACAGGTCAGCAGATCACAGATTGTGAATTACATGTGGCTCCTCAAACGTCTGTTTGTATTTAATGTATTGATAGTACATTAAGGCCATGAAATTTCATTTCTAAAAGGAATAGGCAGACTAAAATTTTTGCTTACGACTTTTTAACATTCAAGAAAAGTACAATTTTTGAAATATGATCATTGTTAACATATATAATATAAAGAAAATTTTGTTGGGCAAAACTGTAAAATAATGTAAAAATTAAAAAAACAAACATATTTAGTAGAAAAAATAATAATAAAAATTCAATATAAGGCTACTATAAGGTTTCAATTATACCATATATTATCAATATAGGTACCATATATTGTCAACAAATATCATGAAAAGTCATATACTATTTTGCACTATAATTTTAAAGAATACATATTTTATACATTTGCATACATAATAGAAAAAATATGTAATAGGCAATACATCTAATTCCATAGTTGCTAACAGTTCAATTTTAAAATCAGTACAACTTTACTGGAATGCAATTTTAACATGTTAATGATGCATTATTTATATACAGCATAATCCTGAATACTATGACAATCCGAAAACTCTTTAAATATTGCATGCTCACACACACACACATACATATATATATATATATATGTGAACACACATATATATATATATGTGTGTGTGTGTGTGTGTGTGTACGTGCATTTTCCCACATATACACATGCAGCTTACTTCCTTAGCATGATGCTAAGTGAAAGCAGTTCAATTAACTGTTGGAAGAATCACTATTCTGAAGGTTTTGATTTGGAGCTATATGATAAACTGTTTTGATACACAAAGGCTAATGAAACCAGGTCCTACTGTTTAAAGTTGATTCCAAACTTACTACTCTGAAAAAACAAAGTATTCATTAAATTAATAATAAATACACAGAAAGACAATGCTTGCAATTTATTTTTCAAAAGTCCCACCTATAAATTTATTATGTTACTGATCTAGCTTCTTTCAAAAGACTTTTATAAAATTTGACTCACTACAATAATTTTTAATATATTTTATTATAAATAAATCCTCTAATCCAGAATCTTAAAGTATTAAATTTATTTTTAATAATCTGTGCAACTATGCAATCATGAGTAAATTCATACATGGTATAGAAAAATAATACATGTTGGCACCTATGTAATTCTATCCCATAATAATTTGTATAAATACCAAATTTTGCTGAACAATGGTCAAATGGTTAGGACACTGATCTTTAGTAATGGAGTTTTGTGGGTTTGAATCTCACTGTGGCATGGATGTTGACAATTCTTTGGAATTGGTTTTAAGCACTAGGTCCCAGTCTCATTAACCCTTATGTTGCAAAAATGTAAACCATAGCACTCCAAACCAAACCAAATTATTACTAGTATTTAATAGACCTTTTCCTGTGAGAAACAAATATGATTTTCATAAATTACAGAATATCACCAAGCTGTATAAATATACTACAAACTCTTTTTAAGGAATTCTTATTGATCATAAGATTTTTATGCATTACTAAATAACTTACATATTTTATACAATGATTTGAAATGAGACATACAATGAGAAAGAATACTGCTCTTTATTATTATTAAGTTTTTAAATATATATAACAATATTACTAATATTTAAATGTTAAATTTAGATAATTTTGATTGTCAAACACATATTTAAATAAACTGTCAAACGCATATTTAATACCTGGGGAAAGATTAAAAAGTATTTTATACTTAAAAAATATACTAAAAATAAGGGTAGTTTCAATGTCATAAAACTTTGAGAAAACATCAATAAATTAATAAATTATAAACTCAGATGTATGTTTCATATTCATAAATTAACTAGTATTTAAATTGAATATAAAAAAACTAGGAGTTTTACAGGCAAGAAGCTTGTCAATACCATTCATCATGTTTTAAAATAACAAACACTTATAATAGATATATTTGACCACTTGATAAATAAAGTCTGATGTGACCATCATAAGTTATGACAGATCTTTCATATAGTTAAATGAAGCTTCAAATCCCTATAAAACAACACAGTACAACTTTAATAATACATATCATTAAATTTTTAGAAAAAAAATTAAGGCCCTTTTCACTTTTAGAATATTTATGCTTGTATTGTATAAGTTGCTATTGTATAAGTTTTGTATTCATTTTCAAACAAAAATATACCTTTCAGGGGAACTGTTTAGCATCTTTCATATTTTTCGAGTAGACACTTTCATAAACCCTACATTGATAGATGCACCACATGAAACAGTACTTTCACAAATAGAGGAGTAGAATTAATACACATTCACTATACCTATAAAAAAAAAACTTTATTAATATATATTTCACTTAACAACAATATATGCATTAGAATTATATATGTCCACCACTGTCTCACTTTTATGGGTGTCAAATTAGTATCAATAAATTACATAACATACAGCATCCAAATATTACTGAGTTTAATTTTTCAAAACAGTTCTTAAATTTGTAGAAATGTTTAGAGTTTGGCAGAAGTAAACTTTAAAAAAAGCAGGAATTTATTTAAGAAAAGAAAAAATGAAGAAAAAAATGTACTTCACAAACTGTTGAACAAATTACTATCTTTTTATAAACAAATGATATCAATATTAGGTATAAATGTTGCTAAATAAGCATGTGTAATAAAAGTGTCTGATCGATGGATCCATCCTTTCTATAAAAGTAACACTAAATTAAATCATCAAGAAAAACAATAATACTATTAGAAAATATTCCTAACTTATCACGTTTTCAATCTTAAACAGAAAAATTGTACCCTATCATAAAGCATATGAAAATAAAAATACAAGTAATAAAACGATAAAAGCACCAATTAACATAGTTTAAAGAGAGTAAGTCCAGCAAAAAACTGCCAAAGTTAGATTATCAGTTTCGTTTAATTAAATAAAACAACACTATCCCCCTTACATAAATTTTTTACACAGTTTTACTTTGAATATACATGCCTTAACATCAACCGGTAAACTGACAAACGGAGATGTCAGCAGTGAGATTAGTAAATAAATAAAAATATTTTAGCAGTTGCGGTCTCAGTTTTTCTTTAAACTTTACCTGAAATTGTGAGCCGAATCGGGTAAAACATTTTCTCCAAGTTATTCGAAATAGTTATTTTCATTAAAACATTCTAGGCAAAGAACGATAGATTAATGTTTGTTGTAGACATATTCAATTTTTAAAAATTGTTTATTCTTTTCTTTTGGCCAGTGAGAAAGGGGAAGGTATTCTTTCCAATGATATAGGCACTCAAAAAACTGTGTTTTATAAGTATGACTTTTACAATATGTGATAAAGTTCAAAAAATAAGAATAAATCATTAATTTATAAAGTTGGTGATAGTGGTAAAATAATACGACAATCACTGCAGGGATCTCCTTATCATTAATGTTATAAATATTCAGGAAGAATTTGGTTGAGAGATAGATAATTGATTTACAAATCTGTTTGGTGTTAAAATCACTGAGCAAAAATTCACTAGTGAGCCATCTACGGGTCTTTATAATTATACGAAGGATTTGGTTTTCTCCGATCTACAGCCTTTGGATATGAATCTGCTAACTCCACATTGACTAGCCGCTTAAAGAAGAATGACTCTACACAAAAATGCACCTAAATTTTTAGAGAAGGATTACTATTTCTTAACCATATTTTTAAAATTCAATTTTCTATTCCCTATTCGGGATCTAATATAAAAAGTCAGCTGATAGTAGTCATTCATATGAACGTTCAACTTGGCCGTAGAAAGAAAATTATTTGTGATTTCAATTATGGAATTAATCATTCTATCTATATCATCAGAACCATTAATAATCAATCGCTCATGCTCATTATCTCACTGCAGCATATGCCAAAACAAATCAAAATAAGAACATGTGTACAGTATCAATCCACCTCAAGATACTTTCACCTCGTAAAAATATCGACAAACCTTTCATAGACTTACTAATTCTTATCTGCGATTGGCTGGCTACAAATTATCGGATTTCCAACCAAGGTCCCTATGTTATTCTTTCAAGTTGATATTTTTGCATTATATTAAGTTTGTTAAGGGGTGTTATATAGTTATAAAGTTGAAACTATAAAAGTGAAACGACAAGAGGGAGTTTCTAGGGAACATTTAAATTGCATTCTAGATCCTGAAAAAAAAAAAATAATCATGTATGGAATACAATATAAGAAATAGAAAAGATGCAGATCTGGAGAAAAGTGGAATTTTAAGCGTTGCTGACGGATACCTGTCTGAAGCACTTTAACTGCCATAAGACATCTGAGGTTATTTCTGATTTCTAACCAGTCATCCTTTCATCAAATGTTACATTCATGTTATCTGTCACTTTATATTCTTGGTGTAAATAAATCTCATAGCCACGAGTTTTAAGAACATATTCACACTATCCTGTTTTGACTATCGTGTCAAGTATATTTCAGTGTTATTGTAAGACACAAAATTAAGCTAAGCAACCATAAAACCAAGATAATTTAAGAATGGTTTTTCTCCAGAGTATAATTCAAAAAGTGTGTTTGAAAAGTTACTATGATTTATTGAAACACAAAATGGCTTCTAACCGAAACAGTAGGGTGGTCAACGGCTCTAAGAAATGTCTGAACAGAATCACTAGAAGTCAAATTGTATGCTCTGTAATATAATTTTTTTCAGGTGTATATGAATTTGTACATTCATGCTTTTCACCTAATTTGTCAAAAAAATGTCCCACCCTTTATCAGCAAATTCCAAATACATTCAACAACATCCAAATCGCATTCATTCCTGCATGTTTAAATTTATTACCTAGAAAGAAATATTGTAATAAATTTTATAAACTTGAAGAGTATATTTTTTGTGTTTGAGGGTGAAATCTGTGCATTTTCGGCTGTAGTCGTCAGAAATTGAAACAAAATACCGAATATCACTGTCGTTTTTTGGCATATACAAAATTCCATGTTCAGCAATTCTAATAGTTCTTAAGATCGTATATAACCCATAGAATTAGATAAAGTTCTTGAGCTTTAAGTAAATTTACAGTAAAAAAATAGTCTTTGTCTAATTTCCAATTTTTGGGACCATTGCTGTTAATATATTTTTTATGATATAATCATAAGTAACACAGAAAAATGATTATGTTCTTATCATTTTATAGATCAGGCTTTAGACTTTAGCGGTTACAGGTATAATTTTTGTATGTAACGTACCTATTTTGTCAAATTATAGCATAATTTGAGGGCATATTATGTAACAATTTGACAAAAATATAATAGAAATGTCAAAATACAAGTGCAATACAATTGCATAAGTTGTTAAAAATTAAAAGTTTAGTAATTTAGTAAATTTAGTAACTTTTTTAATTAAATATAAAAAAATTAAAAGGTTTTTTCTAGTTTTTTCGTTTATGGGAGTAATTTAACCTCTTTACTCCTTGTCTACAGCTCTGAATCTCGTTCCAGAGTTGCAGGTAAAGGGAAAAGACCCAAGTGCCCAGTCTGTTTTCGAACAAAGTATAATGATGACAAATTTAGAGAGATGAAAGGTGGATCTAAACACTTCAACAGATCTTTTCCCATTATTAAATGCATTTTACTCACGAGCTCTCGAAAACTACACAATCATCTCCCCCTCTTTCTTTCTTTCTTTCTATACACATATGGCGAACGACGGCTGAATGATAGAGAGTTGCTTTTCGGAGCTCGTGGGTTCGAAATGCCGCTACTGGCATGGATGTTCGTAGACGTTCGGAATCGGATCTGAGCTGTAGGTCGCGGTCTCATTATCCTTCGTGTAGCAAGAGAGTGGACAATAGCACTCCAAGGCAAACCAAACCTCGCTCTCTTAATACACACACACACATGTATATCTTAATATATAAAATTCTTTTGTTTTCTTAATATATAAATTTCTTTTGTGTTTGTAATAGAACTCCCCCTAAACGACTGGATTGATTTTGATGAAATCTTGTGTATGCAATTAAGTTGATTCGAGAATGGTTTAGATTCACAATTCGATTCGATAGAAAACGTTTTTTTTTTCTTAAAAATCCAGAATGGCGCGCTTATTTAGATTGTTATAATGCCGCTTAAAACCCTTCACTGTCAACGCATCTGTGGTTCAGTGGCCGCCAACGCGACGGGCATCAATGCTCGAAGTCACATGATCAAATCTCCTTACAGGCAGGGTGGGAATTTTTAATTTAATCAAATTACGTTTGCGATGACTGTAAGCGGGGTGGTGTCAAGTATTTTTTAAATATTTTTTTTTTTTACTTTTCTATCAAAACGGTCCAATTTATAATTTATTTAAAAATATTTACAATTTTTGGATTTATAGCGTTAAAAGAGGATGTTCGGTTGTATAGTATATATATGTAATAAGACGGACTTCACGATGAGTGGTTGCAGTCATGGCCACTAGAAATGACACCGTTTTAGCTAAAGACCTTTATTAAGATAACGTTGGAGGAAGGGTTCTCCCTTCATCATAAGGACAGGACAAACTGAGATGTCATCTAGCATGAAGTTATATGTAAAAATCCTTAACACCTGGGTCAACATCTCAGCCAAAATCTCTAGGAAAATCTGCCTCCGACAGCGTGCATCTCCTTTTTGTTTGGAAATTTCTTAATTTGTCCGCTAGGGTCATGTTGAGTTATAATTAGTTAGATCCCTTCTCTGAGGGCGTAAACTGTTGCCCCAGTGATCAATTTAGGTTAGGGGTTAAAAAGGGGAATGCAAAAGGAAGTGGGAATTTTTAGTCCTTGACTTAAGTTTCGAAAACCCCTGAGAATTTTCTCGGGGTGTCTTAGGAGTTTTATATAAAATGCCTACATTAGTTTCCCGATCTAGTTTACTTTTCCGCACACACACACACACACACACACACACACACACACACACACACATATATGCACATATTATATTCGGAGTTCTCTGTTTACCAGGATATCCGGACTAATCAATCAAACAATCCTATTATTTAATTGTTTGTTCTTGCTGGTAAAAAGATAACTCCTAATATAAATGCAGTTGTGAGCCATCAGAGATACAAGTCTAAAACTATGGAGCTTGAAATTTATTAAAGATCTAAAAACTTGTGCTTAAGAGACTGTCATCGCAACCAAGAACTTTGCATCAAATGGTACACGAACAAGATTTTTAAACTATGCCGAGCACAAGAGCGAGTGACGTAATTTTGTTCCCTTGATACTAGGGATTATTCAGCAGTTTTTGGGAGGCAAGACTGGACCTTGATCATTCAATCTAGCTCGAAAACCACACAGGCAGCAATTTAGTTATCGGAGAAGTGAAAACATTTAATTGGGACAACTAAAATATGTGACCAGTGAACATAAAATTGGTATTTATTCCAGCGTTAGCTTTGAGTGACGGGTAAAAAGAATTTAAGTCTGAGAACACCCCTTATAACTGGCATTTTAGGTCTGGGAAATTAGGTATTGAAAATGAAAAGGGGAAACACGAGAATTTTAGATAGATATTTCCCATACAGCAAATTTAGTTTGCAGCAAACTTGCAGCAGTCTTACTTTGCAAGCCTGGAAACTTGCAGCAAGTTCAGCATGACAAGTCTGCAAGTTTGGAACAAGACTGCAGAGCGCCTGGAACCTGGTATTCCACTTGGCCTGTGATTGGCTGGTAAGTACATTGGCAGCAATTTCTAAAATTGGCAAAATATCTTGGCAATGCTTTCCGCGATTGCTTCTTATCCATTGATTTAGATTAGTTTCTTATCTATTTATACTCTTTATTTATCCATTATTTATTCCTTTATTTAGAAGAATTTGGAAAGTACAAAGAGTGGAGATTGAAAGTTTTAATTGTAAATACTGCAGCTCTGTGTTTTATCAGAAAAAAATATTTAACAAAGCATATTAATCACAGGCATAAACTGAAAATGAAAAATGGTCAAAATGAAAGACCTGAAAGTAATATAGAGTGTAAAGAGAACAACTGTAATTTGAAATTTCGAAATTTACCAGAATTACAAGGACATTTGGAAAGTGCTCATAATTTGAAAGAATTTAGAATTTGTCAGAAATTAACATTTCCCTCCAAACCTGGTACATTTTACTGTTTTAAAAATTGTATTCAAATTTTTTGGCATGTAAATCTTTATTTAATATTTTTTTATTTAATATATTAATGTACTATGTATGAATTATATAGATATACATATATATGTATATATTATATAGATATATATGCATGTTTTTCCAGAAGTTATGCAACTTTATCAATCTCTTCTTTTTTTTTTGTAAATCTGTGATTTTTAGAATATTTAAGTACTTACCAATTATATCTACCCTTTAATTGGTTGTAAATAGTAATTAGCTAGCATATTTTATATACATTCATATATCTAATATATATATATATATATATATATATATATATAAATATATATATATATATATATTAGATATATGAATGTATACAAAATATATATTAACTGAAAAACTTGCGTTAAAATAATTTAATTAATTATCTTTCATTTGTAACTTAACTTTAATTAAATATCAGTAAGCCTTTAATTAAATATATACTCTTCCCCTCCCTTTGAAAAGAAATTCTATATACAATCCTGTCTCTTTCGGATTGTTGAAATAATATACAAATTCACAGAAAGCGTTGCCAAGCTATTTCGCCAATTTTAGAAATTGCAGCCAATGTACTTACCAGCCAATCACAGGCCGAATGGAATACCAGGTTCCAGGCATCTGTAGACTGCAGCAAGTCTAAGAATTTTTGCTTGCTGCAAGGTTGTCATGACAAGGTTGCACAGTTTTGCAGCAAAATAGCGTTGCAAAGGAGTGGTCGCTTTATGTTCAATCTAACTTACAGGAATTTTGCTGCAAGTTTGGCTCGTCAAATTTGTTATGATGAGATATTATCCAGTAAAAATCAAACTTGCTGCAAGTATACATGCCATCTAGGTTTAGGGGTAATACTTTTGATCTATGCATATCTGTGTGATTGTGTACTGATTTTCATAAAAAAATTCACAAATAAATTAATTTTAAATTTTAAATTTTAGATTAAACATTAAATTCAATATTTGTTTGTAATAGACATAAATAGTAGCATCAATCAATAAATGTATTTATTTATTTATCTTTTTTCACAAATATCAGTATAATATTCATGGTACAGAAATAAAAAAATATTTTATGAAATTGCCTGATTTATTAAAACATAGTAAAGGTAAAGTTTTTATATGCAGTAAAATATAAATGAAATAATTGCTGAAATGGTTCTTTCTAATATCATCTTGTTTTTTAAGGTAAGAACATTACACAAGGTAAAAATATTTACGTAAAATTAAAATTTAAAAATTTTTGAACACTTGTTCAGATTTTAATAAAATGGGTATACAAGGATAAACCTGAATAATGTATATATTTATAAACTATACATTCTCTAACAAAAGATACTGAAGATAGATGGCGCCAGTAATCATAGAATCATAATGGTAATATAGATATTTTGGTTACATTTGAGTGAAAATAAAATTATTAAAATATTTATTGAAATATTAAATAATGACATCATTGATATAGGTATATTTTTAATATTATGTTATTCTTATTTAATTTATTATAATAATGTTGATTAGAGAAGCACTGCATTTAATGTTACATTTAAAAATGAAAACTTTATTTATTTATTTAATAAACTTTTCAGGTACATTTACAAAGAACAGCTAATTTTGAGATTTCAAATTAGAATATGAATTATAATTTGTAAATAGGTTGTAAAAAAACTTAGTCTTAATGTAAGTATTAGATATCACACATTAGGTTTCCTAGAAGGAAAATTTTAAGAAAAAAATTTTGAAATAAAGCACTATCATCATTTTAAAAGTAGCTAATTTTTGTTATTAAATCTTTGTTTATCTGGTGGAGTATTATAGAGAAATATATTTAGGAATATATAATTTAACTTTTGCTTATAAAGCTAAATATTCAGAATCAAACACAATACTCCTTTTATATTAACATAATTTATTTCCTTAATTTTTACAAACTATTCTCATCTTAACAATATTTGCGAGAATAAATTATAACCTTGGGAAAATATGCATGATAAAATAATATTTCTATATATACCCACGAGAAAGTATTGTAGCTAATTTCTTGAACAATGCAGAAAAGTTTAAAATTGAATTAATTCTCGATTTAAAAGCTTTGTAACTCAAGTTATTTTAGAGAAAAATTTAATGTAATATTACAGCCAAAAATTTGTAGAAAAAGCTAACTATTAATCATACCAAATAATTTTAGAATAAGATGAACATAATGCATTTTTTTTTAATAATAGTTTGCACTAAGAAAAAAAAAGTCTGCTGTAATAAGTAATGAGCTTTTAAAAATACATGTGATATAAATCCATCTTCATATATTCTCATATAAATGTAGTTTTAAAAATCTGCAACAAAAAATAATTAAGAGGTGTAATATTCCAGACATCTGTAAATTTTTAATTTGGTAAACTAATTCAGTGCAAAAGTTTTGTATAAATATTTTAGAGTGGACTTCAATGTTTATTTAGGCTTTCTTATATTGATGTCGTAGTTTTTATCTTAAAAAAAAAATTCAAAATTATTCAGTTTTATAGCAGAAGAAAATAAATGTTTCCTATATTTTTGTTTTATAAATAGCCACTAGATGGTAGCACTAAAGACAAATAAGGACTGGGTTATCGTTATATGCTAAACAATTTTTTAAATGTTTTCTTTACCCAAATACAGAAGAAAATTACGTAGAATAATATGCATGTAAGTAAGCTGCCTTTTTGAGTCAAGTCTATTAATGCCGTGTAGGATGCTTAAATAAACAGTTAAAAAATAAAGAAATAAAACATGTAGTTTTTCAAACATTTGTAAACTTTATGCATAAAGCATATGCTGCCATCTTTTATTATTTAATAAAATGAAAAATTCCTATCATTTACTGCAAAACTTTTCAGTATTTTATTGCTGTTCGACAAGCAGAATAATTTTCTGTTTAGTTTTATTTAATGTGCTATTAATTTATTTGGTCTAGAGATCTTTCAAAAGTGTTTTAAAGAGTAATAGTGCAGTTCGAACAGTCATTCTCCCTTTATTCGTATAACTTTTACAGAAAATACGTGATTATTCAGATACAGTTGTTTTCATGAGTTTTTATCATTTATGAAATATTACGACTTATTTTTTACACAATAAATTTTTTATTGTGTTTAGATTGGGTCTCGTCACCGGTGAGTCAAAATTTACTGAATTAGCTTCAAATTAGAGGACTACACTTTTAGAAACTTATACAGAAGCGTTACCTTGTAGGAAAACAAATTATTCTGAAGTAATTAGTGGGGCCTCATATAACAAATTTTTGGTTAACATCAGTGGCGTAGCGAGACTAACTGGATCTTGGGGAACAATATTTTTTCTGTGTTGACCGGCAATGCCAGCCCTACCTTTTCTGCCGCCTTAGGTTAAAGCTTAAAACACCACCAACCAATCTTAAGCCCAACTTTTAACAAAGGCCCTACGTAACACCTTATACTTTTATACGTTTTTATAAATTTCTTGAGTTACAAGGCTCCATAAATTTTTTATTATGTTTAGATTGGGTCTCATCACCGGTGAGTCAAGTAAAGTTACCTAGAATTTTTAAAAAAGAAAACTTGAATTATATAAGGACTATTTTTTTTTTTACAAAATTAGTACAAATATATAGAAGCCCAGGGTACGAAAGAGGGAAGGCGAGAAGCAGGGGGAGTGGAAAAAAAAAAAAAACCTGAGCAAGGATGCAAATTGGACTATCTATGCATATGTGTGTGTGTGTGTGGATATATATATATATATATATATATATATATTTACATATAGATATATATGTATATATATATATTTACATATATATATGTGTATATATATATATATATATATATATATATGTATATATATATGTATATATATATATGTATATATATATATGTATATATATATATATATATATATATATATATATATATATATATATATATATATATATATATTTATATATATGTATATGTATATATATATATATATATACACACACACCATATATATATATATATATGACGTGTATATATATATATATATATATTTATATGTATATATATACATGTATATATGTATGTTATATGTATATATATATATATATATATATATATATATATATATATATATATATATATATATATATACATGCATGCATGCATACATACACAAACGTACACCCCCATATATATATATATATATATATGTAAATAGTGTATTTTATTCGGAGAAAAAGAAGTAATTATGTTTCACAATGTTGAATCAGAATTATGGAAATTATTTTGCTACTTATTATTATTTAGGGGTAGACACTCGTATACCGAGTACAAAAAGAAATCTTGTGTCAACATCTATTTGGAAGAGCACAAAATTAACTCACACTTTGCAATACTTGCTCTTTCATACAGTCGTAAAACATTCTAGTTACTAGTGTTGTTCTAGTAACTTTTCAGAGCTAGAAGAAAAAAAAAAAAGACTAAATAAATTAAACTAAAGCTATTCAACGCGGTACGGGGTCTCGAACTGAAGCCTTGCAGCGTAGCAGAATTGACTGTGTGTGCGTTTTCAATGATGTTTAATCATAGATAAAACTTGTGAACAAAACGAAATATATCAATATGTAACAAATGTAACAATTTGTAAACAAAATACAAAATTTCTTTTATTCCGATATCGCTTTTTACTCTATACAACTATGTTTTATAAAAATTGGAGGCTAGTTTAAATATCCTTAAAATTTTCTTTTTCCTAACTTTTAGCAAAATTTAATGTTATTTTTAAAATCCTTTATAAAGCACTTTCATTAGCAAGGATGACTTCATTAAAAATATTTTGTGCCTCAGACTGTTTGCGTTAAGAAAAAACTTCTTTTCTCTCCAATAGTAAATTTATTTACTTCTTAATCTGAGCGGGGAAAGTTATATACATTTTTAATCTATTTTAAGAGAGTTTAATAATCTGCATACACGATTCTGTAACTAAAGCGCGATGTTGGGAAACATGTTTACAAGGAAAGCCACCGAGAGCACAAATAACTGAATGTTGTAAATGACCTCCATGTCAGTGGTATAGATCAACATTTTAGTTTTACACAGTTTTACAGAAAAATTTAATGCACTTAATGGATTATGAAATTAAAAATTTAATCTTTGTCAACAAATAACTCATTTAATAAATCGGAAAAAACTAATTAATTTTTTAAGGTCTGTTTATAGAAAAACGTTGTTTGGAACTGCAAAGTATTTGAAGTGAGACAACTAAGGGTTCGCTCCCCAAAAAAGGATAATTTTGGCAAGGTTTTATTTATTAAATACAACTTTAATGTATTATTCAAGCAGTAAGCCTGAGTTTCATCGTATTTTGGTTGATTTTTTTGTTCTGTATTTTTTATAAATTAAAACTGATCTGATTGAAGATTATCTTTGTATATAAAATTCTTCTGTCCGAGTGTTTATAACAGAACTCCTCCTAAACGGCTGGACTGATTTTGATGAAATTTTATGTATGTTATTACGTTAATTCGAGAATGATTTAGATTCCAAATTTGATTCGATAGAAAATGTTTTATTAAAAATCAAGAATTACACTCTTATTAAGATTATTATAATATCGGTTGAAACCCGTCATTTCCAACGTTTCTGTGGCGCAATGGTCAGCGCAACGGGCTTCAGTAAGGAAAGCCCCAGGATCGAATCGCCGTATATGCAATGTGGCAATTTTAATTTTATTTAATTACGTTTGTAATGACTGTATACGTGGGGGCTTCAAGTATTTTTAAAATAATTTTTTTGATTACGTTTTCATCAAAACCGTCCAATTTATGATTTATTTAAAAGCCGCTGTTGTTCAGTAGGTAAAGGCAGCATTCTCGTTACCGAAAGGTTTCGGGTTCGGGGATGGAGCCGGCCTAAGATACGTCGTGTTCGCTAAAGGTGACTGGAGCTCGTAAAGTATGTTCGTGGTCACAAAGTCCTACAAGTTCTCAAACGATATCTCTAGGGGTGGCAGGCCAAGCCTGGGGGTCTTCTGCTTTTGGTCTCTGCTTCTAAATTCCGAAGTTCCATCGGGTGTAATGTTACTCACATCCGTAGCGTACTTTAAGCTGCACGTGCTCCTCATGTGGTGCTAAATGAGTAACAGGTTCGAAGCATTGTGAAGGCGTTAGTATAATCGCCTGCTGCGTTGGAAAAAATATTTAAAAACATTTTATTCAAAATACGTTTTTTACTTTTATTTGTAACAGGGTAACATCCAAATGTCTTTGATGTCGTCTAGGGTTTTACAGAAAGAGCATCTTGCACACACACACACACACATCTTTAAATATAAAATTCTTCTGTCCGTGTGTGTCTAATAGAACTCCTCCTAAAACGGCTGGATTGATTTTGATGAAATTTTGTGTATGTAATTAACTTGATTCGAGAATGGTTTAGATTCACAATTTGATCTGATAGAAAATGTTTTTTTTTTTATTAAGAATATAAATTTCGCGCTTAATGAGATTATTATAATGCCGCTAGAAACCTTTCACTGTTCATCTTCAGCGCACGGGCTTCAGTCTGGTTTTTCCCAGAATCGAATCCCCATACAAGAGAAGTGAGATTTTTAATTTAAGCTAAATACGTTTGTGATGATGGTACGCGTGGTGGCGTCAAGTACTTTTAAAATAATTTTTTCCTTACTTTTCAATAGAAATGGTCCAATTTATAATTTATTTAAAAACATTTTACAATTTTTGGATTTACAGAGTTAGAACAGGACAACGTCTGTCGGATTGTCTAGCCTAAATATAAAAAAATACCAATGGATTTTGAAGGAGCTAAATGCTTTTATTCCTTTTCGAATAGCTACACTTATTTTTACTGGTGAATAGTGTTCTATTGTTGGTATAGCTTCTGCAGTAGATCGAATTTGTTTCATTGTTTCAACAATGCTCTCGTATGCTATGTGGTAACTTTTTCAACGTTATGAATTATTTTGGTTTGTTTAAAACCCATATTGGACCGCTGTCCTATAAATAGGACAGCAAATAAAATTCCATTTTATAATAAAGTTATAAATATTTTCTGAGTGGATTTTATTTTAACACCTTTAAAATAGACACACTTTAGCATAGTAACAAAAAAAAAAAAAAAATGAGAAATCAAATTATATTGTATTGTAAAATTTATTTTCAGCAACCTCTTATAAATTATCTTTTTTTAATCTTTAATTTTATATTTCTTATTATACTTTTTTCAAACATTGTGGAGGTTACTTTTAGTTAAAAAAAAGAGCTAATAATGTAGCTGAAAGTTTTTGTTGAAAAATATATTTTACACGTGTATTTTGTAAGTATAAAAAAGGTGCCCTAAAATTAAAACGACGGTCCAATCCCGATTATTTTTCCATGAATTCGATATTACATTGATAGCGCACATTATTTTCTTATCTTTCAATTGAAAACCAGTTCAAACACCTGTTCACACACCTGGACACAACAAGGGGTAAATAGATGTCTATTCCATTCAGAAAAACTGGAGATTGCAAGATAAACTTACTCTCTTACTGCCAGTTCAATAACTGCAAGGGAAAACCAACAACAGTATGTTTAATATGTAATGTTGGACTTTGTTTTGACCATTTCTTCAAATTTAATCTATGAATCAGCCTAATGCAATGTAAGTGATATTTGTTAAGTTTTAGTAGTATATTGGACCGTTGTCCTATTTATAGGACAGCCGATTACATAAAAAATTAAAAATATTTTTTTCAAAATTTTGGTTTTATATACTTAGTTACACCGTATTAATGATATGGATTAAGTTTTAATAACTTACAGAAATATTTAGTTGGTGTATTACAATATGGGTTAACTTTGCTGTTCTATTCGCATTTACTTCACATGTATAGCGTTTGGGTCAATATAACCTGATTCAGAAAACGAACCTTTCTTGCAGTAAATGACATGTGTCATTTAATAAATAGTTTAAGCAATATTTATGTAAGTTTTAAAATAGATTTAACCCGCGAGGACGCGCGTTACACGCAGGTACACGAGAACTCGTGCCGGGCCTCGGAGGCCCGGTTCAACTTTTCTCAGTCAAATACCAACAAAATTGGTTTTACGATGATCAAATAATTTGTATTGTTAACCCTCTAAGCGGTTCGCACGTATAATTCCGCCCAGCCGATGATGTCTTCAAAGTGGTGGTCGCTTAAAACTTTCGACCTCCAAAAACGCTACGAAAATGGATGTAATGTACATTTCTGCCAGTGCTTTTCACCTTGAAGTTTTGCGGTAGGAGGGACGAGTCGAGTGTTTGGGAACTGCACCCTTCTTTGACATTTATTGACGGATACACCCCTATTCCCTGAAGTACATTGATTTGTTCACATTTAACCTAAAAACTGCTGTGAAAACTAGATGAGTCAAAACAGTTTTTTACTGATTGGCATGAAATAGCCCATAATTTCACAGAAAGACGTCATTTGGGTCAAACCGGTGACACTATAGATAAGACTATATTGTATGGGTTAATTATTGAAGTCGCTCTGGGAGATTCACAGGAAGTAAAGACACAATAAGGAGGGTGTTTCCCTTCTTCTATCCTAGCCGAAAAAGGGGGTAGAAAAAATTCACCGAACGCTTTGGCTACAAACACAGTAGAACACTAGTGTATTTTTGAAGACCCTGCACCCCGATGTGTTTGTTTCACTCAGAGGGTTAAAGATAATTTATGTTCAAATTTATTTTTCTACATTATATTAATTTAAATTTATTATTCATTATATATATATATATATATATATATATATATATATATATCATAAATATCCTTTATCTCTTAAACACTGGCCAAAAAGAAGAAAAACTTTTTTGATCAATGGTTTTGAAAAATGACCAAATTTTTCAAAGTTCGTGGTATCCACTTTCTTATAAGTATTGAACAACACAGCTGTTATATACAAGAATGTTTTAATCAGTAATTCAAATGTAGATTTAGTAAAATTGTTAAAGGTCATAAATAGAGGGCAAAACTGCTCGCATCTTATTGAATACAATCAGTTACAAAGATCTGGATTCTACTTAATGCGAGCTAGCCACAGTTAAAATGCCTCTTGTGATTACATCGTTCACTTTGGAGGAGCAATGATCAGTGAAAAGGTTTATTTTAGAAAATGAAAAGAAAATTAGAGGAAACCATCTGTGATTTGTGAATTGTATTGACTGTACAAAGGTTGGAAGAAAGTGTAAATGGTTTAAGGTAAGGAAGATCTCGTACGGACTTTGTGAAAGTGACTCTGTCAACAGTAGACTGAGCTCTAATAGACTGTTATTTTCAAGCTGATCTAGCCTCAACATGACTGACATTTGTTTCGGAGAACTATAAATTTGTGAAACTTCCATTTCCGTTTCATATTCTCATTAGCTGAATTCCTTATAATCGCGTTTTAACGTTAGGCCTTACCGCATGCCAACCTGTTTTAGCAAAAGAAAAGAAAGTTGGAGGAAATCATTCAGGATTTGTGAATTGTATTGACTGTACAAGTGTGGGAAGATAGTATAAACAGTTTATGGAAAGGAAGATCTCGCACAGACTTTGTAAGTGACTCTGCCAACAGTAGACTGAGCTCGAGGAGACCGGGATTTCCAAACTGATCTAGCCTCAACATGATTGACATGGAGAGCTATGAATTTGTAAAACTTTCATTTCCGTTTCATATTCTCTTTGGTTAAATTCTTCATAAGCTTTATAATTTGACTTAAAACTTTACCGCACTCCAACCTGTGCGTGTTGCAAAAACAACCGATTTAATTTAAGATTCCTTTTCTGGATGCAGAAAGCGCGGATTTCTCATGTGATAGTAAAAATAGTTTAACCGATTTATTTTGATTCAGATTGAATTGATTAGGCATTTAATCGTTGAACTCTTTCCGCTATCACTCGAGAAATCCGCGCATTCTTCATCTGGATAAGAAATATTAAACTGAACTTGTACCTCAATTCCTACAATAAACGACGATAATGTTAATTTGCAGAACAAAATCTTATAACATTTCAGAAAATTTGACTGTTTAGATGAGGCAGACCAAGGATGTTAAACTTTCGGTAAATAACGGATATATTTGCAGCCAACCCAATATAACGATATTAATATAAATTTCACAACTGAATTTTAAATTTCTTGCAAAAATTTCGATCGTCT
Organism: Pardosa pseudoannulata; assembly: GCA_032207245.1. Lineage (NCBI taxonomy): Eukaryota > Metazoa > Arthropoda > Arachnida > Araneae > Lycosidae > Pardosa > Pardosa pseudoannulata. The sequence continues at coordinate 71,581,781 of CM063502.1, read as the reverse complement.
CTGATTTTCTAGTTCTAGGCTTGACAAGTCCCCCGCATACACTCGCTGAGTATTCACATATGTTTTCATATGCTATACTGGAAATTCGTTAACGAAGTAATAATAAAGAACTTTACTACCTGTGTAATATGTGAATCCTTCTCTGTCATACAGTTATTTTTTTTTA